>ML664177.1:20308351-20376934 GCA_007570785.1 Antilocapra americana | reverse complement strand
TCCCCCCCCCCCCCCGCCACCAGTTCCCCCTCCCTGCCGGCTCAGAATCGTTTATCCATTCCCGCTCCCTGGTCCCCTGGGGCTGCTGGATCCGGTAATCTAGCTCCAGCGCAGCAGTGTTCAGGCGAGACCCAGCTTGTGCGTGTGCGTGTGTGTGTGCGTGCACGCAGGTTTCTGGCCTGCCCTGCCCCAGAAACCACTCACTGAGGCCTGGAGTCTACACACGTGAGCATGCACGTGTACACACACACACCCATTCTCCATCACTAACACATATCTCCATCACTAGCACACACACACAGCTTCTCCATCACCGCACACACACACTCCTTGTCTATTACACACACCTCTTCATCACTGCATACACACACACACCTTCATCACACACACACACTCCCCTTCTCCATCACTGCATAGAAACACTCCCTTGTCATTACCCACATACACACCCCTTCTCCATCACTGCACACACTCTCCCCTTGTCTATTACACACACATTCTCCATCACTGCACACACATACTCCCTTGTCTATCATCTCACACACACACACACGCACACCCCTTGTCATTACACACACACTTTCTACACACACACACACACACACACACACACACACACTCCTCTTCTCCATCACTGCTATGCCCTCTGGAAGCTGTCTGTTCCTTCTGGCAGATGCTGATGAGGGGCTGCCGAGCCACTGTGGGCATAAGCTGTTCCTCCCAGGAGTGCAGGCAGTGGCCCTGCCTCCTGTGTTGGTGTCACAGGTGTGTAAACAGGCTGCGTGGCCCTGACGAGGCAGCAATGGGGCAGAGCTGCAGTCCCTCTGCCTGAGGCGCCCAGGCCTCCTGGTCAGCCCCGCCCACCTGCACTGGGTCAGGGCCAGGCTGAGAGCCCATCTGTTTATGATTTTCAGGGCCGAGCTCACAAGGGGTCCAGCCTGCCCCAAAGCAAGATCCTGGGTCAGGAAATGACCCCAGGGTGGGGGTGGGGCTGGGGGGCCCTCCAGGGCAGATCCATGGGGTCACATAACAGGCCGGCTGTAGCATCCAGGCTAGTGGCCCCCCCTCCCCTCCCCCAAGACCCTTCGAGGAGGGAGGATGGAACAAGGACACCCCTGGCTTAGGGGGAGATACTGCCAGGGCTGGTGGCAGCCTGCGTCCCGGCTGCTGGGTTTACCCACACCTCACTCACCTGCAGGGCCCAGGCCCCCAGGAGGGCACAGGGGACTTTTCAGGGCCCATTCCAAACCCAAGAGGAAGGGGTGGCCTGGCATGTACTCCGAGCCTCCAGGGCTGTGTGAGGCATGGAAAGTAAGGGGGCACAGAGAGGGGGGCAGACATGCAGATGTGACAGGGAAGAGGCATTCCCCTTCTTCACCCAGTTCCCACCTCATGTAGTTGTGGGGCTGGGGGAGGTGTTGCGCAGCTGACCTGGGAGGGGCCCGAGTTGAGCAGGTCCAGCCCAGGGCAGCCGGATGGCCCCAAGGAGCCCCATCAGCCCAGCCCAGGCCCCTCCCTGCCCTTGGTAGTTGGCTGGTTCAGCCCGAGAGCCCCAGAGCCCTAGAGCCCACCACATGGCCTCTCCCTGGCTCATCACAGACGCCCTGATGTGGAGGCCCCCCTCTGACCCACTTCAGTCCATCCCGCGGCTTGGATCAAACACGACAGGAGTGCCTGCTGTGACCCAGAGCTAGAGGCAGTGCTGGTTCTAACGGGCAGCTCCTGCAGGTGGGTAGCCACGGGGAGCCCCCACACAGGGCTCCCAGGCTGGTGCCCCCTGCCGCCCTTGGGCAGCACTTGCAGGCAGCCCCCACTGCCCAGGCTGCCAGAGGTGGGTGGAGGCGCCTCTGCTCAGGGTGTCCCCCACAGGCAGGCAGGGTCAGCTGGGCCCCTGGGCCCTGCCCCGTCCTTCCCGCCCACATTACAAGCCCGGAACTCGCACACCGAGGCTGGCTCAGGAGGCTTCGCCTCGTCTATCTGCACAAATTACATCCCCGCTTTTATTAGTCCCAGATCGCACTCATTTCCCGCTGAGTGTCCTGTGGATATCATTAACATTTCTACAGCTTTTTTTAATATACTTTTTTTCACATTCCTCCAAAATGCATTACCAGAAACATTATTTAAAAAGAGCATGCTCTGACCAGCGCCCCCTCCCTGTTTAATCAGTCCAGCTGCCGCATCTTTTAATGTTGCCGAGCCGTGTTACAGAGGGTTTTCCGATACACAGGAGCAGCTGGACGCGGTGAGAGCATCTATCTCAAAGAAAAGACAGTTCAATTAAAATACGAGAAGCCTCACGCCTGATGGAGAAGGCAGCAGAATGCTCACCCCAGCACCGCCCCCCAGCCTGGCAAGGGTGGCGGCCCCCCCAACCAGTGCAGGAACAAAGGCTGCCGCCAGACCCCCATCCCACCAGCGCCACTGGGAGAAAGTGGGGCTCGGCCTCTTTAAGAGCTGCCTTGGGCCGCCACGGGCTCTGTAGTTATTAGTTATTGTGCTTATGATTACTTTTCAAGAGCACCAGCAAATGATAGGAGGGAAAGAGGCAGGCAGAGAGCTGGGGTGGGCAGGGTCAGGAGGTAGATGGTGACCTCCGAACCTGGGAGAGAAGGAGAGGGCAGGAAGGCACCGGCTGGGGGCCAGGGGAGCACCCGCCAACACTCCTTCACGGGATGACTGCCGGTCCAGCCTGGCCTCCCCATCCCTGCTTCCCCTCCCCCTTCTCCCAGACACTAGGTCAAGGCACATCTCTGAAACTCTACCCAAACGGGAAGCACAAGAAGAGGGAAAAGGAGGGAGGGAGAAAGTCAGTCCTGAGCTCCAGATCAAGTCCTGTGGTGACTCCTGCAAGCTGGCCTGCCCACCCCATACCCCAGGGCTTTTCCACCTCAGCGACAGATCTCCCTGCCCTGCAAGGGCATGTGATGAGCCCCAGAGCCCACGCTAGGCACAAGACCAGCAGTCCCCAAAGGTGTTTGGTAGCAGGTGAGCCAGGGCTCAGCCCTTCTTTCTGGCAAAGAGCAAAAGTCTCTGTTGTCCCCCTGAAGGCACTGCGGGGCCCAGGGGGGCAGGAGCAGCCTTGGCCATGGGGCCTGCTCCCCACTTCTGCATACTCACTGCTTTGATCCTCCTGCCCTGTTACAGAGAATGGGAGGCTCAGAAAAGCCAGGACCTGCCTGTGAGCCACCCACAGGAAATTCTTCCACATGGACGCTGCAGCAGCGTGGACAGCCCTCACTGAGAATTCCCACTTTAGAGGAAGGCCCCCTGGAGCACGACAAGGAAAGGGGGTTCCCACGTCCCCTCTGCAACCTCTGAGGCCCCAGAAGCCGGCTCAGGCCAGCCCCACTGTGGGGAGTCCACTTCTGGCTGCCTGTTGTGCCCTAAGCAGCCTCAGAGAGAACTCGCTGGGTCCATGGCCTCTTCAGCCCCCAGGGTCAGGCTTCAGGTCAGTGAGATAGGCCTGACAGCGTGGGCAGGAGCTTACTGGAGCTCCGCTGGGGCTGGGGAGGGAGAGATGGGGCAAGAAGGGAGCTTCTGTACTCCAGCTGGCTCTGGGGCTGCAGGCGCATCCCACCTGCTAACCCAGGGTGGTTTTGTGACCTGGTTTTCTGAGTTGTAGCTAGAGTGGAAAGCTTTAAAACCCAACCCCCTCAAGACCTGGGAACCAGGAGGCTGGGGGTGGGGTGTCCCAAGAGGATCAGAGCCGGTGGGACCATCTTGGGCCTCCGAGTTGTAGGTGATGAACACTGTGAACAAGACACCTTGATTAAAACCATCAGTCACTAGCCAAACTTACGGCTATTCTGTGGGGTCTATTTTGAGTCCCAAGGGCTTGGCTTGAATGGGGGGGTGGGGAATGAGTTTCCAAGGAGGCCCCAAGACCATACAGCCCAGTGGCCCCAGGCCTCTTGGACAGGGAGGACCCTTGGGTCAGTCGCTGGGAGAGGTCTGCTTGGGGCAGGGGGCCCATCCAGGGGCAAAAGGAATCACAGAGAACAAGGCAGCCCCCTGCCCCCTCTGTGTGGGCAACACCCCCATAAACACTGGGCAGACCTCCTCGCTCACCGGCACCCAAGGGAGAGCCCCTTAGGTCCGACACGCCACTCTATAGGCCTGAGAGAGAGGCAGGCAGACAGCCAGGCCCCTTTGCTGAGGCTGGGGTCCCAGGGGAGGGTACTCTTTGGAGGATGTTGGAATGAGGGGGTGGGGCTTCTGGACTCTGCAGATGTTTGGAAAGCACTTCCTGAAGCCCACCAAACTGCCTCCTCCAAGGACCCCTCGACGAGCAGCCAGGACCTACTAAGCCACCAGACCAGAGCCTCCCCTTAGGGTCCACCCACCAGAAGGATGTGGTGCCCCATCTGAGCACTCCACTATCCTGGGCACTTCGGGGCACTGCCTGTGGGCCTGCTGCTCTGTTAGTTCCCTAAGGCACCCCGCCCAGGAAGAGAGCCACGATCTCACTTTCAGGAGTAACCTACTGAATTCCCACAGCACAGCCCACAGGCAGCAAAGCTAAGCCCTCAGCTCCATTCCCTGACTTCTAAAGCCAAGCCTGCTGCCCCCACCCCTGGTGCAGCTTCTAGGATGTGAGGGCCAGTAGGTCCAGAGACCTGGGTCAGCTGGCCTGGAGGGGCCTTTGGTCCAGGGGGTGAGAGGCAGATGGCCAGCCAGCCCCCTCCCCGCAGTGAGGTGTGGTGCAGCAGGAAGGGTTCAGCGCTGGCCTCCTGGAGCCCTCTGGGAGAGGAGGCGGTTGGCGAGGGGAGGCTCCACGCCCATTGGTCTCCTGTAGACAGCAGCTGCTTTTGCATCATTTTATCCACCATTCAACAAAAAGCAACCCCCTTACCCCAACTCTGTCAAAATCAGGAAAAGAAAACAGGGTGGTGCTGGGATGCAGACAGCTAAGAGGGCCGGGGTCAGTCACCCACACACTCAAGTACAAGGTGCTGGTCCAGAGGCTAGTGTTGGGGGCTCCCCAGCTGCCCCGTGCCCTGCTAGTCTTGCAGGTGGCTGCATGCTACGGATGCCAGAGGGTCCATCTGTCCGCTGACTTTCAGGGGAGCCAGGGAAGGCAAGGAGAGAGCCTCACCTCTCACCCTGTGTGCCCCACCCACCATGACCTCCCGAGGAAGAGCAAGTACCAAAGGGTCGAACTGGCAGTCAGTCCAGAATCTCCCCAGGCTTCAGAGCCTTTGCACAGCCTTTCCTCTGCTAGGAAGACCATGCTCAGGGA
Organism: Antilocapra americana; assembly: GCA_007570785.1. Lineage (NCBI taxonomy): Eukaryota > Metazoa > Chordata > Mammalia > Artiodactyla > Antilocapridae > Antilocapra > Antilocapra americana. The sequence continues at coordinate 20,371,692 of ML664177.1, read as the reverse complement.
TCTCCATGGCTCTGGCTCCCGGGCTGCAAGCCTTTGCTCATGTGATCTCAGGGGGTTGACCCTCATCACTGTGTTTGAAACTGACACTTCATCCCCCCTATACCACCCCTACTTCTCTAAGGTAACTAGCCACACGGCTGGCTGGCTTCATTACTGCCTCTCCTGTTTAGAAAGGAAGTTCCATGAGAGCAGGGATTTTGCCTGTTTTGTTCACATCCATATCCCAAAGTAAGGGCTTTGCGGATGGCATTAGTGCTGAAGAACCCACCTGCCAACGCAGGAGACACAAGAGATGTGGGTTCCATCCCTGGGTCGGGAAGATCTCCTGGAGAAGGAAATGACAATCCACTCCAGTAACCTTGCCTGGAGAACCCCAGGAGCAGAGGAGCCTGGCAGGCTACAGTCCATGGGACTACAAAGAGTCAGACAAGACTGAACAATAATTGTTGAATGTATGTTGTTTAAAATGTCACATGGGACTTTCCTGTTGGTCCAGTGGTTAAGACTCCACCAATCTACTGCAGGGGGCACAGGGGCGACACCTGGTAGGGGAACTAAGATCTCAGGCGCTGCCAGTTAATAAAACAAAATCCAATGTCTAACTGTTTAAATAAACAGATAAAACGTCACAGTATGAAAATATCCAGAACAAGGCTGAGTACAGGTACAGAGCACACTTGGGTGGGGATGAGGGGCTTGTGGCCACACCTCCTCACTCATTTTACAAAGATCTCGGGGGGGGGGGGGGGGGGGCCACGAAAAACCGCGCCGGGGGGGGGGGGGGGGGGGGGGGGGGGGGGGGGCAGGGCAGAAAACGCACCTGTGAAGGCCGCAGGTGAGGAGGGAGAGAAGCTGCTTCAGCTGACTGCTGCCTGTGGGATGCAGGACCCAAGGTGCCAGAGCCTCTGAGTGTTTCACAGAAAGAAGAATCTCTCATTTAAAAAAAATGTTATCTGAGCAGAAGAGCTAAATAGACATTTCTCCAAAGAAGACCTACAGATGGCCGACAAGCACATGGAAAGAGGCTCATCATTGCTAATTATTAGAAAAATGCAAATCAAAATGACAATGAGATATAATACCACCTCACACTCGTCAGAATGGCCATCATTTAAGAAGTCTAACAAATGCTGGAGAGGGTGTGGAGAAAAGGGAACCCTCTTACACTGTCGGTGGGAATGTAAATTGGTGTAACCACTGTGGAGAATAGTATGGAGGCTGCTCAAGAAACTAAAGACAGAATTACCATACAATCCAGCAATCCCACTCCTGGGCATGTATCTGGAAAAGAGGAAACTCTAATTAAAAAAGATACATGCACCCCTATCAATGATCATAGCAGCATATTCACAACAGTCAAGACATGGAAACAACCTAGCTGTCCGTCGGTAGATGAATGGATAGAGACGGTGTGGTACATACATACACTGGAATACTATTCAGTCATAAAAAAGGATGAAATAATGCCATCTGCAGCAATATGGATGGACCTCGAGATTATCACTCTAAGTGAAGTACCACATGACATTACTTACCATGTAAAGGTAAGAGATAAATACCACATATTACTTATATGTGGAATCTAAAATATGACACAAATGAACATATCTATGGAACAGAAACAGACTCACAGAGAACAGACTTGTGGTTACCAAAAGGTAAAGGTGGAATGGATGGTGATTTTGGGATTAGCTGATACAAACTATCACATATAGGATGAATAAACAAAGGTCCTCCTGTAGAGCACAGGGAACTATTCAGTATCTTGTGATAAACCAGAATGAAAAAGAATCTGAAAAACAGATATATGCATAACTGAATCACTTTGCTGTAAAACAGAAATCAACACATTATAAATCAACTAGACTTCTATAAAATTTAATAAAATGTTATCAACCAAGTAAAAAAGTTTAACACCCCAGAGATCCAAAAGAACTGGTCTTCAGGCTGTATTTGCTCACACGCTCCCTGGTATCAGACAAAGGTAGCACTTGGCCCGAGCAATGCTGGGTACCTGAGGGGTGCCTGATGTGAAGAAGTGGGAACAGAAGCCCCCAGAATACTCCCTGGACTCTGGGAGAAGCCCTGAGACCAGCACGATCCACTTAAACTGTGGAGTGGAGCACTGGGGGCTGGGTGGAGGGTAGCACTGAGCCACAGGGGCCACGTGGGATCAGAGCTCTGGGGGCTGCAAAGGCAGGTGGTAGGAGGCCCAAGGCCACAGAGGTGCTCATAACCCTCCTTGGGGCCCCACTTCAGCACCAATGAAGGAGGCCCTGCTGTCTCCCCTTGCCCCACAACGCTGCTGGGTCCCTGCAGGGCTCCCTGGTGGCATCATCACAGTGGTAATTACATAATTAATGGTCTAATGAGCCACTTCACCTGTGTCTGCCTTGCTAGAAAGTAGCCTGAGGAGGGCAGGGGCTTCATCTGTTGCGTCCTAGGCTCTGAGCCTAGAAACTGCTCCAAGTAGGTGCCCTCCCCCCCCCAATTTTTTTTTTTTCCCAAAAAATATTTGACTGTGCTGGATCTTTGTTGCAACAGGCAGCATCTTTAGTTGCGGCATGCAGGATCTAGCTCCCTGACCAGGTATCGAACCAGGGCCCTCTGCATTGAGAGTGCAGAGTCTTAGCCACTGGACCACCAGGAAGTCCCAGTAGATGCCTATTAAATGCTGCCTGGACAGAGGGGCAAGAGTATGTTACCTAACCCTCACCAGAGCCCTAACAGAGGAAGACAGGCCTGGAGGCCAGGACGTGTGCAGCAGCCAACCAGGAAGGGGTGACAGAGCTTCTGCTCTGCCCTCCATAGCCCCTGGGTCACAGCCCTCAGTGCCCGCACCCACTTGCTCATCAAGCCCCTCTCTAACGGGCTGCGCGGGGGCAGAGCTGGGTACTGAAGATCCAGAGGAAAAAGCAGTGGCTTCTGCCCTCCTAAGGCAATCAGACAGACAAATGACTGTGGGGGTGTGACACCCACGAGGGGCTCTGGGGGTGGGGAAAGGAGGTGGTCAGGGCCAACTGGAAGGAGGGGGCCCACTAATGGGAGGCATGACTGAGCAGGTGGGTCGTCCCAGTTACCATCCCTCCCAGATGGGGAGTCAGATGCCCACTGTCCACCTGGTACCACCTCCCCTGCCCATCCCCACAGTCCTGCACAGTCACCCCCCATTTGTAGCTGCTGCCTGCTCACTGCTCCCAGGGAAGGGCCACTCTCCCCACTCCGTGGGGCCCACTGGTCTACAGCAAAAGCGGAAGTGGGGGTCTCCGGACTTGTTTCTGACCGGGGTGCCAGCGTCCCCCTCCACCGCCCCACCAGCAAGGCCAGCTGCTATGAGCAGTAAGCCACCAGAAGCCTTCGAGGTCAAGTCACCTCCTCATTTTGCAGAGGGTTAGTGGAAGCCAAGACAGCGGCTGTGACTTGTCCAGGAGGTCTCACAGGGCTGAGAGCCCTCTACAGATCTGTGCTCCAGAATGCCCAGCCACCAGAAAACCAGCTCGGGAGCTGGAGGCCAGAAGTGGGGATCTAGACCCCTCTTTTGGATATCCAGCATCCCAGGGGTCCGAGAACGTCCCCTCCTTTCCCCGGCGTGGGCAGGAACCTCCCCTCCCTTCCTTGCCTGACACCCCTTCTCCGCGGCATCCTGACAGCCCCTCCCGGAGCGGTTCCACCTGGGGGAGCCGGGAAGTGGCGCCCCTCCCTCCCCCAGCCCCAGGGGAGGAAGCCGCCTGTCAGGCCGCCGCGGCGTGTCAAATCCTCTTGCTGCCTAATTGTGAGACGGCGGCGTTTAAAGAAACGCTTTTCTGGCCGCCTGCCACACCGCAAACTGCTTGGTATAATTTTATTATTAAGGAGAGAAAAAAAGAGGGAGGGGGTGGGGAGAGAGAGAGAGAAAGGGAGCGAGAGGAGGAAATTGCTTAGTCCGAGTCAGCTGGTGGAGTATTCTCAATGTGAACGCGGCCCGGCTTTCCAGTTGGCAAGCTGACTTCGTTAATTGCGCATTCAGTCTCTACTTAGGGTAATTGAAACGAAGCGGGGCCCGGGTCTGACAATTAGGGTCTGCGACTAGGCCGTTAACCCTTCCGCCCCCGCCCCCGGCTCCCACGCACCCCTGGGGGCGGCGGGCTAGCGCCCCAGCGCCGGCAGGGTTAACGCGGCGCGGGCGCCGGCCAAGCGGGGGATGGGGCAAGGATGGGGGGCGTGCGGGGGCGCTTGCGGCCTCGCCGCCACCCCCACCCCGCAACAGATGTTTCGGGCGTGTAAGACAAAGGCAGAGTGCCTGCCGCAGCCGGAGAAAATCCGCAGGACTCCCTCAGGGGCAGGTAAAATTTCACCTTCTATTTGTGTTCCCCCGCCCGCCCCCGCCCGATTTCCCGGCCTCTGCGCCAATCCGGAAAGCGCCACCAAAGACGCCGCGCCGCCGTCTCCGCCGCCCAACCCGCTGACCCCAGCAAGGTCGCGGCGACCTCGGGCTCCGCCAGCCGCGCGCCGACCCCTCCTGGGGCGCCTCCGGCCGCAGTCCCGCGATCGCAGGCGCCGGGAGCCAGGAAGGGGCGCTTTTCTCGCCACGAGGTGGAGGCGGCGGAGACGCCGCGCGCCTCCCTCCGGCCCGCGCTGGGACCCCGGGGGCTGCGCCCCCCCGGCCCCCATCATTCATCTCCCTGATTCCCGCTGTAGCCGCCCTCGGAAGTCAGCCGAGTGAAGCAGCTGTTCCTTGCACACTCCACTTGACCAAAGATGATGATAAATGAGGCCCGGGCTGCGTCGGGAACGCGGCGGCGAGGGGCGCGCAGGGCGGGGCGTACAGCCCGCACCCCCTCCCAGCGCCCCGGGAAGGGCGAGGACGCTAAGGACAGAGGCCGACAGGCGTAATCAAAGGCCCGCACTCCCCTCTCGGCTCTCCGAGCCGCCTAGATGCGGGCGGAGAGGAGTGCCCCCAACACCAGGGCCTACGCGGAGACCCCCTCCTCGCGGCGTCACGGCCCTCCCTCCGCATCCCGGGCCCTAGTGCCTCGGTCCCCACCGTGCCCTCGCTTCAAACCTATTAACGCTCGTAAATAATGAATAATGGAGCGAAGCTTCCCTCCGCCGCCAGCTGCGCCCGGTCCCGGGGAGGGGGCGCCCCAGCCGGGAGCGGGGGCCCGGGCGCACGGCCCCGCACACGTGCAGCCGCGGCGCGCAGGCAGGCACCCCGCCCGCCGAGGAGGGGGAATCCCGCTCTGCCCTCCCCAACGCCACCTCCCCTGGAGTCCTCTGGCACCGAACGAGGCGAGAGCGCGCGTGAGCTTCCCAGCCGGAGAGGGTTATTTTTAACCTGCCCCCCTTTCCTTCCCAGCCTCTCGGGTTTGCTCGCCCGTCCGCCTCCCCCCCGCCCCCAGCAGCCGAGGACGCAGGCTTCTCACCTCGCTCAGCGGCTCCGGACTTCGAGCGCCTCCCCCGGCCTGCGGCCCCCGCCCCTGCACGGGCATCGCGCGGCTAAATCTCAGCCTGGAAAGGACCGATTAGGAGCCGCGTGCCTTTCTGCGAAATATTGGAACCGGCTGGGCTGGGGGCGGGGAGCCCGGCGCGCTCGTCCCCTCGCCTCCCTCCGCTCTCGCTCAGCTCTCCCTCTGCAGACGTGGGGCGGCCAAGTCAGGGGGCCGAGACCCCCTCTGGATTTCGTCCTTCTCTCAACACCCACCCTTCTTCAATCATTGACGAAGCTGGAGCTTCTAACACGCGGACCCTCCGGCAGCGGCGGCGCCAAGTGGGGCGCTGCCTCCCCCATCTCCAGCCTCCTCCCTAAGCCGCTCCAAACACACACACCATTTACACAGCAGCGGCCTTGCACACCGGCGACTTCAAGGCGGACCGCCAGGCCGGGCCTGGGGCGCGCAGGGGGAGGGGGGCGCGCTCCTCCCCCAGCCTGCCCCCTCTTCCCGGCCCCTTCCCCAGCAGGCCCAGCAGCCCAGACCCCCGCCCCCCTTCCTCAGAGGTCTGAGGCACAGGAAGTTCACGTCCACTCCCATTACCCTGCTCTCCAAAAGGCCACCCACCCAAACCCTAGCCTGTCCTTAGCCCCAAAGGAGGGGCGACTGAGGATAGGGCTAGACCCAGAAACCCCTGGGGGCTTCGACTGGATCAGTCACTTGACATTTTCCAGACTGCTCAGGCATCGACCCCCTGACCACCTCCCTCCTAAGGTGGGGGGGCGGGTGCGGCGAGAGAAAACCGCTGCAGAGCCGCCAGGGATGGGGGATAGACTGGAGGTCTGGCCTGGTGGGAAGAGGGAAAAGGGCCTTCCCGCGGGGAGTGCTGGCCCAGTAGCAGCAAAGAACAGGGCATATTTGGGACCCTGGGCCAGATTTCTTTCCCAGGATTAGCTGAATGGGGGCGGGGGGGGGGGTTGCGGTGGGGAGCAAGCAGGCACGGCTCCCACCCCAGGGTAGCAGCCTCTGGCCAAAATTACTGCAGAGGTAAGAAGCCTGGCCGTTGGAGCTGGGATGGAATACAGATGTGAGAACAGCTGGTCTGCTGACACCCTTGGGCCATCTGGGAGGCCCAGCCTGGCCTGGACAGGAGGAGGTTTGAGGACAGAGCAGGGATTCCCCTGGGCACACACACAGCCTGGCAGGGCAAAGGGGGGTTGTCACGGGGCTTCTCCCCTCAACCATCCTGGATACAGAGCCTGGGGCCTCCCCTAGGTCTTGGAAATTCTCGGTAACCCTCAGACCACGGAAGCAGGTATAATAGTGGGATAGCGGGTTCGTCCCCTCCTAGCGCCTTGGCAGATCATACTGCTGACCCTCAAGCTGCCATCTGGAAAGTGATGTAACCTCTCATTTCACAGATGGGGAAACTGAGCCCTGGAGTTGGGGGAGGGGGTGGGGAGAGGACTCCTAGCTCCTCCCACCCCAGCTTGTAGGAGGAGTCCTCCCATTCTAGGGCCGAGGATGACAGGGAGGCCCTGGTTCACTCCTTTGGAAATTTCAGAAAACTATTTTTCTTGGGAGAAAAAAAGATCAGGGGCCTGGTGTGGTGAAGAGCTGGAGAGAAATCACACCCTCCACCAACTAACCCCCCCATCTCTTCCTCCCCCCAAGCCTCTCCCAACCCCTTCAGACCTAGCCACCCCGGGGATGGGGGTCTTACTGAGGGTCCCAGGAGGAACCTCATGTGCAGCCCAGATATGAATGTCACAAGCTCTTCACATGCGTGGCTATGGTAGGACAAACCACAGCTTCACATAGGGCCTGGCAGCTTTGTGTCACCCAAACAACAGGCAGCTCCTATTTTGATATGTGAGGGAGTCTCCATTTCAAGACTGGATTCGGGATTGGGGGGACTCTGCCAGATGAACAGCTGGGGCCACCCTGTGCTCCGGGCTCCCCTGCTGCCCCTCTGCTGGGAAGGGAGTTTCCATTTCCGGGCAATGCTTGGATGGATGCCCTGCTGCCCCCTCTGCCCCCCACTCCTGGCTCTCCCCAAAACCAGGTGGATCCTGGGCAGCCCCCCTAAACACATCGCCTGGTGACCAGAAGCACTGGCTATTGGGGAAAGCAAATCACTAGCTCAAATCTGGAGGCAGCCTGGGACCGCTCTCCTCAGGACGGAAAATATTTGCCTTTGGTTTTCGGCTGCTGCTTTGTCCTGGCTGACTTTCCTCTCCTCCACGCAGCCGTGAGACGTGGAGGTGCTGGAGGGCACAACTGAGGGGAGGGCAGCTGTCTGAGCCCAGCGTCCAGCCGTTCTGACCAGCACTCTGTTTCTCTCCCAGGATGGACAGGATACTTTCTGCCCATTCTCTGTGCTCATAGCTGAAGGCATGTTTCTCTCGCCCTAGGCCCAGCCCTCTCGGACCTCCCCTCCAATAAACCAGATCTCCTGAACCGCCCGCCCCAGCTTCCCATCACTAGGGGAAGCGCCTCTTTCAGCTGTTCACAGTGAACTCAGCCCGACCCCAGGGAGCCTGTTCTGGAAAGCTGTGAGAGAATCTTTGCTGGCCACCTCTGCACTGACCACAGGGAAAGGGCAGTCTTCTCCTGAGATGGGGGCTCCAGAGATGTCAGAGTCACACCCACCAGTTTTGGGGGCTCGCTGGTGGCTCTGGGGCACTGGGAGTTGTCACCTGGCCCAACTCGGTCCCCATCCTGTAAAGACCTGGGCTCTGATGCCACACAGCTCAGCACACCATGCTGGGTGACCTTGGGCTGCTCACTTCACCTCTGTGAGCCTCACGCTCCCCAGCTGAAGCCTGCTTGTACCCCAACATGCCGACACTGGTCTGTGAAACTGGCGGAGATGCTGTGCTTGGTGCCTGGTGGAGGCAGCACAAGCGGTAGCGGTTTCCAGCACTGCCCACGGGGCGAGAGCCAGAGCCTGCACTGCCTCTGCCTCCCAGGGAGCTAAGGGTGGGACAGAGCAGGTCCTCAGGAAGGGCCCAGGGCCGGGGGCTGGGACCCAGGGTTAAGGTCTGTGCTCAGACGTGTCCTGACCCCCATGGCAGAAGAGCCCTCCTCCCGGCTAGAACGCCATTGTTGTGCATGAGCTGGGTGGAGGGCAGAGTCTGGGTTTCTGCAACTCTTAAGGAGCTCCCAGGTGAGGCTGCCTGCTGGCCTGGGGGCTGCAGAAAGCAGCAAGTTCTCAACCCCTGGAGGAGGCTGAGCTCGGCAAGGGGCTGCTCTGAGTCCTGTCCTGTCCTGTCCAAGGAAGGCTACCTAGGATCTGGCGCTATCCTGTGGCTTTGTGTTCCCGAGCCATCTGTTTCAGAGCCAGGGTCCTGCAGCTCTGCCCCCTGCCCCCCACACTCTGCACCCAGCCCTGCTTCCTGGTGGCACTGGAGGGCAGCTCATGCTGCTGAACCCACGGTCACTTCAAGTCCAGGCCTCCTGGGCCTCAGTGTCCCCCTGTCAGGACAGTGGGAAGCTGGGCTAAACTCATTCCCACTTTCTGTTGATGGTTCCCAACCTTCTTCCCTTCCCTGACCCCTTCCGAGGGGCAACAGATCCAGACCCCAGCACGGACCCCAGGAGCTGCAGACCTGGGGTGGGTACACGGCTCATCCAGACTATCCTCACCACCTCACATGCCCAGCGCTACCCTAGTAAGCACTTTCACAACAAACTTCACCTTCATGCCAGTCACGTGGGTGGGTCCCATGACCACCCTTGTTTCACAGATAACAGCGCTGAGCCCTGAGACCTGATGCCTGAGGCCACTCCCCAGAGGAGGGGCCAGGGGCCGGACCTGGGTTCTCCCCATCCAGCCCGGCCCTCAGGCATGCCTGACCATGGAGGATTCCTTTGGAGAAACCACTCATTTTGGCCCCTCCAGTGCTGGTGTGGATGTGGTGCCTCTCTCTCCCAGGCTGGCAGCGGGCCCCAGTCGAGTTACGGAGGTGAGGGTAAGCCAGTGAGAGAACTGAGAGAGTTCTTTAGTAAATAGGAACCAGCTGTGCCTCTGACCTGGCCCAGCCAGGCCGAGTGGTCTGTACCACATGAACTGCAGTGTTGTGTGCAGAAGCCAAAGCCCGGAGATTCTGTATGTGTCCCCGTGAGGGGCTGAGGGGCACACATGTGCAGAGGTCTGTACAGTGGATACGGGCTTCATGTGTGGTGGGGTGCAGCCTTTAGGTTGGTGAGCAAACCACAGTTTTGCTCACAGTTTGCGCAGAGAGGCCCCACCTGTATAAAAGAGGAGGGGTACTCATTTTTCTGTTTTTACCATGAGCCTATGATACCCACCTAAGATTTTAAGCTTATGCTGTGGATAAATACCTACCCTCCAGGCTGGCTCTGAAGATGGCTGGAGAGTGTGCCCAGTGCCGGGCTCCCGTCTGGCCGGGTGGTTTTCTAGTTGCCAGGCTACAGCAGGCCGTGGCCATCAGCCGGAGGGACAAGCCCAGCTGCCAAGAGGAGGCAGCCTCACCGAGTCCTGCAACAGGCAGCACGGCGATCATGCATCATCTTGCAGATGAGAAAACTGAGGCCTGAACCCCTACAGAGGCCATGACCTCACTTCTGGGTGCACCCCCTTGGGGGCAGCTGCCATAGCCAGGGCCCTTGATGAACGGGGCCTGGGGCTCACATGGACAGCTCCGGGTCTATGGGGCACAGGACTTCTCACTTCTTTTCTACTAGCACTCTACTCCCCTCCAATCGTCAAAACAAAGGCAACACTCGTGATAACTTAAGGGCAGAGGCGTCTCTGGCTCCCAGGGGCTGTGAGGGCGTGGCTGACCGTCTGGGAATGCTGGGCTGAATCCCAGCTGGGCCGCCGGGAGCCCTGGAGCTGGGCCTCAGTACCTCAGTCGTGAGCAGGCGCAGGGGTCAGTCCCTGGAGGGCAGCGTGTCTAGGGACAGTGCCTGGCAGAGCAGGGCCTAATAAGCAAGTTGTTATTTCTAAGAGGAAAAACATTTGTATAATTTTTTATAACAAGGGGCAAGTTCAGGAAAATCCTTGACCAGTCCTAGTGCTGGCTGAGGAGGGGGGCTAGGAAGCTGGGAGCTGTCTAGGGTGACAGGAACCGGGCTCTGGCCTCAGGAGCAGCTGGTGCCTGCCTGGGTGGGAGGCCATGCTGTCTCGGCAGGCGGTGGCCAGAGTGGGGCCTGGCCGTCTGATTCTCAAGCTGGCACACTGGGTGAAAGAGACTTGGCTGGCTGGCTGGAGGCCTCTGCAGGCCTGGGCCTGTGGAAAGAGGACTCAGAGAGGCCCCTCTGTCCGCCTGGCTCTCGGCTGCTCTTTCCCAGACCAGAGCCTTCTGTGTCTTCGGAAAAAGAGCATCGAGTACCCAAGGGCTGCTACTGACTCGCAGTGTGACCTCGGGTGAGCACCCCCCCACCTCTCTAGGCCTCCATGTCCTCACCCAGGAGACTGGGCCCACCTCACGGGGTTGAGCAAGAGCCAATGAGAACACGGACAGGAAAGTGCTTTGTCATCATCACCCTCATAGCTGCTTCTCACACGATGCTTACGTGTGCAGAGTCCTGCTCTAAGAAGCAGTCTACATATTTTAACTCCTCTTACCAATGAGGCAACAGAGGCTCAAGAGGGTTAGGGCACTTGTCCAGAGTTGCACAGCTTGTGAGGACCAGAAGCACCATGATAGCAAAGTGCTGTGAGGCCTGATTTTATTATAGTTCAAGGCTGTGGGTCGGGCCAAGGATGGCCAGGCTGCACACTTCCCGAGGTAGTTTGGCCAGTCGGGGAGGGTGGGTGGGGCAGAAGGGCCCTAATCACACCTGAGCGGGAACTCAGGCTCAGAGGAGGCTTCCTGGAGGCCTCCCTGGGTCCACGTGGCAGGAGGCCTTGGGGCCTGTGGTGAGGGTCTGGAAGTGTCAGGCAGGAGCAAGGACTCAGTAACAGGTTCCAAACACTGATGGGGAGAAACAGGGACAGCTTCGGGATTCCCCAGAGCCCACGCTCCCAACCCACCAGGCGACACTGCCTCCAGCGCATTCACCAGCTCGCCCCCAGTGGCTGCAGGGTCAACACCCCGGTGTGACAGATTGCACATCTGAGGCCCAGCAAGGGCAGGGGTCCACACAGTGCAGGGGCTCAGAACCGCTCCCTCCGTCCCCAATCTCTGGCCTCCTTCCTCATGCCCACAGGCCTGCACCAGCCTAGTCCCCCTACTGTCCCACTGCAGGGACCGTGTGACACCGAGGGGGTGGTGATCTTCCTCTGGTCAAGACCTCCTTGGCACTGCTATCTTGGTATGGAGGGTTGAAGCTTCCAGCACAGTGAGGACAGGCCCCTGGAGACGTGGAAGGGCCTGAGATTCCCATGGGAAAGGGTTTGCTCCAGCAGAGGCCCCTGCAGGCCGGCTTTGATGGTGGATAAGCCCCAGCTGGCTCCTCAGGCAAACTTGATCCTAGTGAACTGGACAGGCCCGCAGGTCCACACAACACCCTCACAGCCCCCAAACTCCCAGCAGTTCCCTCCACCTACAGAGCCAGCGTGAGGAAGGTTTTGTCTTCCAAACACCCTATATTTAAGGATCATCGAGCGTTCCTCTCACAGGTGCAAGAGGAAAGCTAATTAGGCCTTTGATGGACCTGAGTAAGCCAGGGGTCATGGGCCTTGTGTTTGCTGAATGACTGAGTGAGTGAACGAATGGATGGATGGGTGGGTGGACAGACAGGCAGTGGGTGGAATTCCAACCCCAACCAATGCCATTGCTACCTTTTTTTAGCCTGAGCAAAATAAGACTTCCTCAAGGCTTTAAAGAACATGACAGGCAGGGACTTCCTTCGTGGTCCAGTGGTTAAAAATTCGCCTGCCAATACAGGGGACATGGGTTCTATCCCTTGTCCAGGAAGATCCCACATGCCACAACTAAGACCAGGTACAGTCAAAGAAGAAAAGAAGAACATGGCAGGAAATTCCAGGGTCCCAGGGACCCCTGCAACCACCCCTGTCATGATACCTGGGCCCAGAAATAGAGGGGCATGGGGAGGGGCGCTGCACCCCAGCTGCACCTCACTGTGTGGGTCATCCCGGGGCCTCCAAAGCTCATCGAGAAGCCCCCTTTCCTGGGCCCTGCCCCTGCACTTGGGGCTTCCAGCGTCCCCCTGACCCATTAGTGTGCCTAGAGTCCCTGGAGACCTCTTGCTGGGGACCCAAAGGGCAGGCAAGGAGGAGGGCTTCATGCCTGCTGAGCCCGCCCAGCAGCTCTGCAGAGCTGGGGAGAGCAGGATGCTTGTCATCCACAGGGACACGGGGACGGTTTAAGGTGAAATTTAAGCCCATTAGTGCCTGGCTAATGACATCAGCAGCGATAGTGAGAATGAAGATGGCAGGGTGTGCGAGCACCATAAATTGTGAGGCCGGTGCCCGCCTCTGTCCTTGGGCCTGAGTCCCACCCCCCACCCCCAGCTCCCGCGCCCCTGCCCGCCACCCCAACCCCCGCCCTGGCCAGGCCCCCAGGGTCAGCATGTGGCTGGGGCCTTAGCCAGAGCGTGAGAAAAGCTGGGCCAGGGAGCTGAGCGTGCAGGCAGCATCTCCCTAATCTCTCTCCTTTGATAACTTCTGTCTTTCCGTGCATACGCAAGAACCCAGCTCAGCCACCAGCATCTCTTCCCGGGCTGAGCCGTCGCCCTGCAGCTAATGCCTGACAGCTCTGTTTATGTCTCCCCATAATTCTCCAGTTTTATGTTTTTTTTTCGGGGCCATTAAGCTCCCAGCCACAAGCTCCTTCCCCTGCCCCCGCCTGCCTTTGTCCTTGAGGCCTGGCTGCCCCACCGCCCTGTGGGAGAAGGGCTGCCCTCCCCCAGCAGGTGGACGGGGGGCCAAGTGCTCACTCTGGACACCCCCACCCCAGTCTCATGGCTTCTCATCACAGGGTTCATCCTGCCCATACCCAGGGACACAGGACACCAGGGTGCCAGGGAGCCTGGCGAGGCCCACTCTCCCTCAGACTCTGGCCTCTTTTCCTGGGTGAGCTCTGCTCCTCCCCCAGCCTCAGCCGCTCCTGAGGGCAAAGCCCCCTGACCTGACCCCACTCTGCAGCTCCAGATCCCCAGATTCAGTACACCCATGGCACCCCGAGGCCCCCTCTGTACACACTTCGTCCTCTGTCCCCATCTCCCCATGGTCCATCTCTGAGGAGGCCCCTCAGAGTCTCAGGGCCCTCCTCCAGTCCCCACAACCACAGCCCAGGTCTGGCCACAGGTCAGATTGGGTTCCCAGTTCCCAGCCTCTGGACCACATGGCCTCTCCTAAGTTCGGCCCAAGGCACTCCCTTGCTCTGCAACCTTCACTGGCTCCCCATTACTTAGTCCCCATTACTTAGTGTGCTGCTCCCACTGCCCTGGCCTCCTGCACTGAGACCAGCAGGGGCTGCCCCTCGCCAGGCCCGCTCACCCCTCCCAGGGCATCCACCCCCACTTCCACAGGCCAAACCCAAGGCGGAAGGACTTCCTCAGCAGGAAGCAGCCCTTCCCTTGCCTGTGGGTGCCCACAATGCCCTCATGTGGCCCCTGTGGGTCATGGAGTCCCTGGTGGCCCAGCTTGGATGCCTGGCTCTGAGTGCCCGGGGCAGACAGGTGCCACTCAAGAGCCTGCTTCCCCACTGCTGCGAGGGCAGTACCAGGTCTCCTCAAAGAGGCCAACTCGGGATGCTGGAAAGCAGAGCCTCCCAGACCCCCTTCTCCTGCCCTCCAGAAGTGATAGAGAGGAAGGGGTGGCCCCCCAGACCCCCGCCCGTGCCCTGCCTGCCTCCTGAGGTAGAGCCACTCCTCCTTGGCCTTCTAATTTCCTCTTTCCTTTCAGCTGAATTGCTTTTGCAACCAGAGGCCTCCCACCCAACCTGCCCCTTCCCTGCACCTGCGAGCAGCTGAGGAGCCGCCCCTCCCCGTGTGGGTACTACGGGACATTCGAGCCTGCATCCAGAGGTGGGGTAGTCGCACCCCCAGGGCGTGGGTGGTGGCACTGCGGCCTGTCCTCCCCTGTCCTCTTCTTCACAGGCGCTTGGGCTCGGTTTTAGTAGATTCTGACCTTATTGTCCTGCATCCCCCAGGGTGTCTGGCCACAGCTCGGCAGGTCCCCCCACCCCACCCACCACCCACCACCCACCTCCCACCTCCCACCAAGACTTCCTGCCCTTGGCAGGTTCCACGGCCAGCTGTGCGGGCAGCCCCCAGCCTCCCTCTCCCTCACAAACAGCCCTGGAGCATGGCGCAGGGTGCTGGCCCAGTCCATCCTATGCTACGCTCCCTGCAATCCTGTTGTTAGGAGCAGGGCAAGCTTCATAATTTGAGGGGCCCAGTGCAAGATGAAAAATCCGGTTCCAGCTCAAAAAGCAACAGAGCCACACAAGACCAAGCACACGGTGTTCTGAGCGCAAGCCCACAAAGCCAGAGCCAGCCCGAGGAGGAGAGCTGGCCAGCCGCCTCTCTCGCAGCAGGAAGACCAGGGTCTGACCTGCTGGTTACGCCTGTAAGGATGGCTATCGACTGCACACTTGCTTTGTGCTGAGAGCAGTGAACATGTTAAGTCAACAGACCACCAGACTCCATGGCTCATGGGGGTTCAGGGGGGTGTGATCTGCCCAGGACCCCTCTCCAGAGGCATGATGAACCCTGCTCTGAGGAGGAGGCTCCCAACTGAACCCGTGCCGATGAATCACTAAGACCCCCATGCCAGCTCAGAGTGGAGCCTAAGAAACCACCGTAACCTCTCCCTACATGCAGAGATATGGAAGTGAAGGCTCCTGCAGGGTCACACAGCATGGCATGACCCCAGATCCCAGCCTCAGCAGCCCCGTTTCCAAAGACCCAAGCAGACACTCGTGGACTGGTGCGTAAGGAACTGGGCGGGACGCAAAAGCGAGGGGGGTCACACAAAGATGCCACACCGGAGGGCAGGGCGGTGACGTCTGTTCTCTCTACACTCTTGGTTATTTTCTGTATTTTCTCCAGTGAGCTGAGATTTTTGAAACAATCAAGAGCTCACAGTTTTTGGAATGAGCGAGGAACAGAGATTTGTGGAACCTAGTCCTGTTAACAGAGATGCTATAGATACAAAGTGGGGTTTATTTGCTTCCTAAGGCCCAAAGCTTTTGGGCCCCTGGTTCCTGGGCCTCCTTCCCTTCATCACTGAGGGTTTAGAGGGCTCATGAAAGCTTGGGGGCCCAGGCTGCCACTGGGACGACCCCGCCTGGTTCTCTGGGGATGCCTAAGTGCTCAGGAAGCCGTAGGCCCTGAGGGGTGTGCTCACGGCAGGTCTTGGTGTCTCCTTGGCTGGTCAGCAAGCAGGGCTGGTGTCCACTGGACTACTGTCCTGCTGGACCCCTACTCCAGGCCTTGCTGGTCCCAACCTTCCCCTGAGGGTCCCCCCCACACTCCTGAGGACCCCCGAACATGCACTACCCTGCCCTCCTGCTCACAGCCCAGTGGATCCTCGCCGCCCTAATACCCACAAGACCAAGCTCCCCTCCAGCCCCTGGCCACCCTTTCTGGCCTCATTGTCTGGTGCTGGACCCTGCCTCCAGGCCTCTGAAGCCCTCTTCTGCACCTGCCCCCCAGCCCGGAGCAGGGGCTGCGCCCAGTTCCCTGCCATACAGTGGCTGCACAGGGGGATCAGGACCACACCAAAGCAGATCACCCCCGCCACCCCACCTGGACCAGAGTGGTGCCCAGGGATCCACCTGGGCCTTGCCTGCCCCTGGGAGGCAGGGCTGGGCTGGGGCCCCGCCCACCCATGTGGATGCCAGGCCTCCTGCAGACAGCTCTGGGCTGCCTCTTGCCCTGAGAGCCCCTGGGTCTCTGGCTGAGAAGAGCTGACAGCTCCTTAATAAAAGCCGCCACAGACGCGCCTGAGTGACATCGCGGCGGCCGTCAAGAGGCAGCCCACATCAAAGCTCCATTTTTCTTCTTCCTGTGCGGCACTGAGACAGTTTCATAGAGAACCCCACGTGCGTCTGCGACAAAGACGCTTCTCACGACTGGCCATGGCCCCAGCCTCCCCAGATGCCCCTCCGGCGCCTGGCGCGCCTCCCTGAGAGCGCGGGTTTCAGGGAGCACCCTGTGCTGAGGTCAACTGGACATGGGGCCAGGGGCGGCCAGTCAAAGGAAGAAGCACACTGTGTCTGTTAAAACAAAAACTGAAACCCGCCGATCCTGAAGGGCTCAGGCCCAGAGGTCTGAGGATCTCAGCGAAGACTTGCTCTGGCCTCAGACGGCTGGACAGGGGGCTGTGGGGGCTGGCAGAACACAGTGGCCCCACCAAGCGAGTCACCTACCTGCGCTGCAGATCTGGCCTGGGAGCCAGACCCCGCTCCCCACCACCACCCCCGGCTCACTACGTGGGCCCCACTGCAGTGTCGGCTCTCATGGCTGGGGTGGCTCTGGGTGAGGGTCCCAGACAGGCCTGGGCCTAAACATCTGTGCTCCCAGCTTCAATCTTGGCAAAGAATAACCCTCTCTTGGCCCCTTGAAGAAATGCCATCTGGAGAGGTGACCCTGTGAACCATGACCCAGGGTTGGGGAGTGCATGGGACACTCACCTCCTGGCCGGCCGCAGCCTCCCCGAGTGTCAGCCAGGCTTGGGTGCTCCCCACATGTGCATTGGCACAGGAGGGTTCCAGGCACTAAGATGCACGACCTCCCTGCCACCCTTGAGCGCGCATTGTCACTGGAAGGCCTGTGCATCACCATGGGTGGTTGGGGTGCTAAACGTGCAGCCCATGTCCAGGCCTTGCTTCTTGGGACTCTGGGGGCACTGATCACGTGTGACCTCACTGACCACGTGTGACCTTCACCTTCCAATCCCACGGGAGATGAGAATGCACTGGGGACATCTCTCCATTGTGAAGCCAAGCGGGCCGAGGGCCCAACCCACCCTCAGGCCCTCCCTCTCCTGGTCTGGGTCACTCCCTTGGTCTCCTCTCCCCGAGTCCAGGGGGTACCTTCTTAACCCCGAGATCATGGCAATCCCACCTCCAGAAACACAGAAACATGAGTGCCACGCACCACCCCCAGACCCTGCATTCTCAATGTTCCCGGACGTTCCTGGCAGGCTTAGTCGTAGGCTGTAAACTGCCCGGACTTTCCTGGGGTGCCACATAGCGTGCCTGAACACTACACATGAGAAAATAACCATGCCAGCTGCATGCAGCCAGGGCGTGTCAGACAACTGGACCTGTGTAGACCACACAGACAGAGTTCACAAGCTGACACTCGGATCCCAGGTAGGCCAGGCCTGGGGGGACACGGGGCTGGCAATGCCCCCTCCTGATGTGCATGCGGGCCAGACACTGGTGTGTCCAATCTGTAGCAGTTCATTAGCTGGCCACTCAGGATACGTGCCCTTCTCTGCATGGAATCAATAAACAGTTAAAAAATAAAACCAATGTGACCTCAGCCTCTACTGAAGCCCTCCAGAGGTGCCTTGCTTTACTCGGAATGAAGTATGGGACCCTCCTCAGCCCAGGGGTCAAAGTCAGCTCACCTCCAAATACTCCCTGCTCTCCTCGGTCAACAGTAGCCTGCATGTCCCTGCCCCATCAAGGAGGCAGGGTGGTCACAGGCCTGCCTTAGTCAGTGGAAATGGACTGAAAGTGACATGTCACTAAAAGAAACTCCGTGAGCCCAAGTGTCTCCCTCCCTCTCGGCTTTGCAGCCCTCACAGGGTTTCTGTGGTTGGTGGACCCCTTAGTGACCACAGAGAGCCATCCCTCTGCCATCCAATTGCAACACACAGCTCCAGGAGTGGAATTCTGTCTCCAGGGGCTGACCTTTGGGGATGCTCACTATGTGGAGCCCTCTGGCCCTCACTCATACACCAGGCTTCCCAGGCCCTCTGTGGTCTGGTCCCTGACAAGTTCTTTGGCTCTGAGAAATAGAAACACTCTGGCCGTGAACCCCATGGGGCCTCTCCTCCAGGCACACTGTGATCTCAGCAGTTCAGACACAGCTAGGTCCTTCCTGTCCTAGGCCTTCGTGCCTCCACCCAGTACCCATCTCCCTGGCCTGCCCTCCCTGAGAGGACTGCCACTTGCAGCCCTGGCACTCAGGGGGAGCCAGCTGCTCCCTCTGGACACCATGGCCCCAGCCCATATCACCCTCTCCTGCTTCTCTCAGGGGCTCTGTCATGGGGAGGCATGCAGTCAGGCACGCACTGTCTCCCCCAGGAGTAGCAGGGGGTAAAGGCACACAGGCTTCGTCTCAACCGCAAAGCCAGGGGTGGCCCAGCAGGCTGTGGACGCCCCAGCTGAGCTCTGGGAACCCCTCCCAGACCTGCAGAGCCAGTGAGCATGCTCTTAAACCCACCCTCCCTCCTCTGGTGTCTAAGGGTGGCCACGACCTCAAGGGCCTCTTATTGGGAAAGTTAGGGTGCAAGAAGGATCTGGGGGCACTCGGGGAGGCAGCACCACCAACTAGCCTATTCTGAGTGATGCGGGTTACAGTTCTAGGGAAAGAACATCTTTTCCAGAGAAGACTCCGTTTGAGGCCACGAGAGAAATGACTTCAGCTCAGCTGCAAGCACCCAGCAGTGGCTGGGGACCCGCCCAGTGTAGCAGGGTTTCAGAGTGGCCACCACTGGGGTCCACCATGGGCCTCAACTGAGTCCCAGTCGTGGTGACAGGAGGACCAAGGCGGGGCAGCGTGGGCAGGACTCTGGGTGCGTCAAGGAGCGAATCCACTGCAAAGAACAGGCCCTGTGGACCTCTTGCCCAGGGGGCTCTCAGTTCCATTAAGTTGTCCCACTTGCCCTTCCGAGTCCACCACCCAGAGCAGGGTCAGTGAGCACAAAGTGATGGCAGCAGCCACAGCAGGGGGCTCTCCTTGCCTCTAAGCACCGCACAGAACTCAGGAGCCCAGAGAGAGCGGGTGATGTGCCCAAGGTCACACAGGGAAGCAACAGCTGGGGGCTTGCTCTCCTGCCGGGCGGGCGGGTCCCCTCACTGCCAGCAGGCAGAACCCACCCCCTCTTTTCAGACTGAGTCCCTGAGGTGGGCCTGCACTGCCCATGTGGGGGCACTGCTCTCCTGTGTGATCTCCCACCCTGCCCTCCCCACACAGGCTGGCAGGGGCTGGGGGTGAGGGGGTGGCAGGCATCTCTGGGCCTCTGCACACACTGTTCCCTCTGCCTGGATCACCAAGCCCCTGAATCGTCTCATTGCCCAAAGCCACCACCTCCTGGAGGCCCTCTGTGATTGCCTGATAGCTATAGGAGCCCATGTCCCCTTGGCCCTCACCGCTCTCAGCAATCACCTCCCTCCTGTACTTGTTGACTCCCTTCTGTCAGCCCTATGGATGGTGAGTCTCGTGGATGGTGAGTTCCCCGTGGATGGTAAGTCCTGTGGATGGTGAATCTCATGGATGGTGACTTCCCCATGGACGGTGAGTCCCTGCAGATGGTGAGTCTCATGGATGGTGAGTTCCCTGTAGATAGTGAGTCTCGTGGATGGTGAGCTCCTTCATGGATGGTGAGTCTCGTGGATGGTGAGCCCCCGTGGATGGTGAGTCCTGTGGATGTGAGCCCCTCATGGATGGTGAGTCCTGTGGGTGGTGAGCCCCCATGGATGGTGAGTCCCCTGTGGATGTGAGCTTCTGTGGATGGTGAGTCCTGTGGATTGTGAGTCCCCTGTGAATGGTTAGTCCCCATGGATGGTGAGCCATAAGCATACGGTCCCACTTGTCATGCTGAAAGGCCAGGTTCCAGCTGCTTCCAACTTCCTGGCTACCCTCACAGCCCACAGGCTCCCAGCTGCCGATAGCACTCCCTCCCCTCCCCTTGCACCTGCTTGCCCTCCTCCCGAGCCAATTCCCTCACTCCCAGCCCTGCCCCATGCTCAGACCCCTCCTGGCACACCTCTCCAGCCTGATTTCAGGGGTGCCCCCTGCCCACCTTCTCAACTCCCAAGCCTCACCAGCAGCACTAAACCACAGGGCACGACCTGCACCCACCAGCTGTCTCATCCCCAACCCCCACTTTGCACTCACTGGGCTCAATCGTCTTAACAAATGCTCAGGGTCACCTCCTCTCCACTCCTGTGTGACTTCCCTCCCTGGACCCGTTGTCCACCGTGCCAGCAGTCTGCCCACCAGGACTGACAACCGTTTGCCTCCCAAAGTGCCCCAGCACCCAGCACATAGTAGGTGCTCAGAGAAAGCAAGTGATGTGAGCTGGGGTGTGGACCAGAGCCTTGTGATTCCAGAGGCCGGAGCTGGAGGATGAACACGAGCCTCTAAGAGATGAGCGAGGACTCTGTAATGGGTCCCCTGGGCACCAGGGTGGCAGCAGCCACTTTCATCCACTCGCTGTACAACAGGTGTTCACACGTGGATCACCTCTTCCAGCCCCAAGTCAACATCAGTGCTATTATTATCCTCAAAGTAGAGGTGAGGATGCTGAGCACAGAGAGGACAAAGAACTAGCCCAAGGTCACACAGCCAGGAAGCAGAGGAGCTGGGATGTGAACCTAGGTCTGTTTGACTTCCAAACACATGCTCTTCAGTCATGAGGAGCTGTAAGCTCTGAAGCTGGCCATTCCAGGAGGCTCTGGAAGGCTGCAGAGAGGGGCTGTCTGCCAGGCATCCCTCCCAAACTGCCCCATGCTGCTCTCTATGGCCCCGCCTTGTTGCCAGATGGCTCCTCCCTCAGTCCATCCTCAAATTCTTTGACTGGGAGGTGAGGGCCCTGCAGGAGCCTTTCCCAGCCTGGCTCAGGCGGCCTGGGCCTTGCAGGGTGGGCCCAGTGGGCTGTGTCACCATGGACAGCTGAGACGACTCAGGTTCAGCCAGGTTGGGGGACATCCCCAGGCGGTTCCCACCTCTGCACCAAGAAACTCCATGGGTGGCTGCTAGCTGAGGGCTGGGGGACCACCTTGGGGTGGGATTCTGGGTGTGGTCCCTGCACTTGGAGCTACTCTGCAAAGCAGCGAACCTGGGGCCAAGGCACCAACTAAGCTGCCATCAGCTATCAGCATCTGGGAGCCCCTGGACCAAGGGACCCAGGACTAAGTGAAACTTTTGGTTACCGTCTGGGTGCCTTTGGCTCAAATGCTGTGCCTGCCCTGAATCCCTGGACCCTTGCGGTCCACCTCTCCACCATCATAGCACTGAACATATACCACACATCCCAGGCACTTGTGTGTCTCTCCCAAGCCTGGCTATCCCTTGAGGACAGAACCCTGACTGAGTCCCCAGCCCTGTCCACACAGGAGAGGCCCTTTTGCATCCCTGCCCTTCTGTAATATCCCACGGCTCACCTCTTCCAGGAAGCCCTCTGTGAACGTCTTGTTCTTTCCACTTGGGCCACTGCACACCCTTAAAGCACAGATCTCACCCCAAACCTCCACTTAATGCCAGATCCAGTTCATGGCATCCCTGTTGGCCCCACCCAACCTCTGCTCACTCACTTTTGTGGCTCACTCCCCACAGCTAGAAGGGTGAGCACCTACTGGGCATCAGCCTCTGTGCTGGCCACTTGATGCTACAGCAGGACAGCCCTGGCCTCTGCCCCCCAGAGGGGCGCTGGACATCCTAGTCCAGTTGGGTCCCTCTGGGGAGCTGCGCCCTTGACAAACCCCCAGACACGTGGGGAGACAGGAGCTGTTCCCAGCATGCTCAGAGAGAACAGCTGGTCACCCAAGGGTGCAGGAGGGAAGGATGCCACTTGCTTTTAAAAAAAATATGTGACCATGCCTGGCTCTGGACTAACCGGACCCATGATGCAGCCAGGGCGTCCATGGGTGGTGAGATCCTGGGGGGGTCCTCATATTCTCAGGGTCGCTGCCTATTTGCTGAGACTCCCACAATGAACGTACATTATTAGTCATCAGCAGGGGAAAGTCTGCCCACCGATGCCCCCATTCGGCCTGGCCCAGGTCTGTCCTGGTTTGTGTCCTGCTTTCCAGCGGCAGACAGCCAGGGACACCAGTCCTCATGCATGGGCCCTGTGACCCGCTCACTTCTCCAGACCCCCTCCTGGCCCTCAGCAGCCCCAGGAGCTGAGGCCTCTTAACCTGTCCATGCTGTTCCCTGTGGGGTCTGCACTGGTCGGGCCCCCACTGTATGGCAAAGTCCCAGGGCAGAGACCAAGGCCGTGATGTGGGGCTGGGCATATGGCAAGTGCATAATGACAGCTTGCAGAGCCTCCCCTGCCTCCCACCTGCGCAGGTGGGCTCTTCTCTCCAGCACTTATGTGATGCCACCCCCAGCCTGAGGCCCTGAAACACTGCGACCAGAGACGATGTCTGTGGCTCCTCGCAAACCAACTCTGTTCCTCCCCAGTTTAAAACCTTCCACGGCCCCTCAGTGTCCCTGAATTACCTCCCTCAGCTCTGTATCCACAGTCTTGCACCTTCTGACACCTGTTCCCTCCTGCAGGTCCCCTCCTCTACCAAAACGGGTCGACCTAGAGCACATCTGCCACCCAGGCGGTCTCACGCCCCTGGGCCTTTGCACACGCCAGTCCCTCTGTCCAGAGCAAGCAGACTGGCCCCTGCTCATCCTTCTGATCAAAACCCTGGGAAGAGGCCTCCTGTCCCCGCCCCTCCTGAGTCCATCTTGTACACACATTGATCACTGCACTCAATGCAATTAGAGGCTGGCACGTCTGTCTCCTTCCAAACTGGACGCGACAGGGCCCAGGCCTTTTGTCTTTGTTTTAAATCCCTGGTGCCCAGATACCGCCTGCAGACAAACAGGCACTCGGGAATGTCTAGCTGACAGGTGGGTGGGTTGGTAAACAACATCTGCACAGCCCTTAACAGTTTATGAAACCTTTTCCTGTCCTGTGTCTCCTGGGCTCCTCCACCAGGGCAGAAGGGAGCAAAGGCCCCAGACCCCAGCCCTGAACATGGGCACCGCCTCCTAGGGGCCCCAGGCCCCTCCCCTCCGCCTGGGCAGGAGCTGAGCTTCACCCAGAGCCTCCAGCAGGCTCACCAGGAGCAGCTTGGACCCCTCCCCCTGTTTTCAGCAGGAAGCCAACTATTTCCCCTGCCACAATGTGCCCCCCCCAACTCCTGGGGAGGGCAGGCGGGTGCCCAGGTGGTGGCCTGGCCGGTCCAGGCTTGGCCGCTATCCCGCCCAGAGCCGTGGGATGCGGCGGGCTGGAGCTGCAGCCCCACCAGCGAGTCTTGGTAACAGTTGCTATGTAAAACGCTCGGAGGGGGGATTTACTGTCAGCGTTAATAATAGATGAAGGTTTCAGAATTTTTGATGCCTTACGTTCTAAGCCGTTTGATTTATAATGTCTCTGGAAAGGGAGGGATGAGGGTGGGGGCAAGGGAGGAGGCCCAGAGGCGCAAGCTGGGAGCGTATCCCTGCCACCCTGGCCAGACAGGGAAACCAAGGCCCAGCAGTGGGGACACCAGGGGCCTGCAGCCCCGACTTTGAGAGGGGAGCTGAGGTCCAGGCCCCTCCCGCACCCTGGGTTGTTTTGATGGATTTCTGCTTCTCCTTTTAGCGCGAGCAGGTGTGTCTCGAGTAGGCTCCGGAAGCTGTGCTGATGGTGCCCGTGGCGGGGGCTGTCGGTTATGGGCTCCACAGAAGCAAATCCAAGCCCCAACTTCCCTTCTCCTGCCAGAGGCAGATAGTCTTCCGAGGGGAGTGGGCCTTGCGGGCAGGAAGCAGGGCTGCTGGCCGGGCCCACCACCCTACCCCAGGGACTGGAGGAGGAGTGGGAGAGGCCTCCCCTGGGCCAGGCTGCCCCCTAATGAGGTGACTAGGTGCTGGTCTTGAAGAGGGTGCTTCCCCAACCTCCCTACCTGGCCTCCTCCAACCTTTCACAGCCTCTCTGTCCAAGCCAGGAGGTCTTCAGACAGGCCCTGTCCTCCCTGGATTCCCAGCCAAAGAAATGGGGCCATGGGCCAGGCACCCCCACACCCAGACTGTGAGCCTCACTTTGACAGCTGTCCCCCAGTGTCATCTCAAACGGGGGTTCCTCCTGCCTCCCTCCTCAGGCCCAAAGTCCTGGCAGACCTTTGCTCCAAGAACATGGGAGAGCCCCACCCTCTCTGACCCCCATTTCCTGGTTCTGGAATCAGGTGAAGTGTGGAGGACCCCCAGCACCACCCTGTCACCAACTCCCCTTGGGGCTGCGAGCATCCTGCTAAAAGTGATGACACAAAAGTCACCACCAGAAGACCATCTTCAACCCAGTGGGCACATCACCCTGTGAACTGGCAAGAAGAATGTGGCCTTGGGAGGACCCTCACCCTGCCCGCCGCCCACCTGCTTCACTACAAACCGGGTCTCTGCCAGGCTAGAGCTGGGCACCCCCAGGGCTGGGACACACAGACCCAGCTGCAAGGCTTGAATACCCCCAGTACTCTAGATGGAGGGCTGCTCCCTTGGGTCCTGCAGAGCCCCTGCCTGTCCTGCTGGGCACTTGCATCAAGAAGGGCACTTATAGCAACAAGGAGGTCTCTGGGGGTTCTGCCCAGTGGGAGGAAGTTCTGCTGCGGTGAGGTGGGAAGGTGTTCTTCCAGGTCAGCCCCGCAGGACCCAGGAGCAGCAGCCCCTCCTTCACTCAGCTGTCAGTCACCAGATACTCCCCAAGGCCCCACTGTGAGCAGGCCCTGTTGGGGACAAGCTGGGACAAGCTGGGGACACGTGGGAGTCTGACCTGGTCCCCACCTGGGGGCTCCAGGAGACCCACTAAGTATTATCTACACAAGAGTGTGGGGAGCAGGTCTGTGGGGCTCCAGGGGCCACAGTGGCTCAGTCACACCTGAGGGTGCAGGGACTGGACACCAAGAGGCAGGTCCAGGGGACTGGGGGATACCCCCTGTCTGGCTCAAACACCCCTGGTGTGGGGAAACCCTGGATGATGGGGACTGAGTGCTGCCTAGGGAGGGGGCTTTAAAGGGTCATGGATTTCCAGTGTTTCCAGGATGCTCGCTCCTCAGAGGCAGGTGTCCCTTGAGGGGGCTCTGTCCAGCCTGTGGCTGGGAGGGGCATCACTCCTCTGAGGGCCCGAGGATCTTCAGTGGAGAGAGATCCCTGCATGGGAACCTCTGCTTCAGCGTCCAGCAGCCTCTGTTCTCCAGAGCTTCACTGCTGGGCTCTGCCGGCCGGCCTCCAGCCAGGCTGAGCTGGAGGGCAGGGCAGCAAGGGTGGCCTGCAGGCTGGGCCTTGGCAAACAGGAAATTCCAGCCTACCCTTGAGTGGGCTCGAGTGCTAACTCCCCTGGTCCACTCCAAGCCTGCAACCCTCCTCTCTGCACCGGCTGCCAACACCCAGGCCTCCCGGCCTCTCCGACCCCACCTCAGGTTAGGGCCTGTGGTGGGCTAAGAACAAAGTTGTGAGGAGCTGAAAACCCACTTAACTGGCCACTGATCATTCATAATCATTCACACGGTGTCTGGGGCTGATGGCCCAGAACTGGGTGCTGCCAGGCTGTGGGGACATGCTGTGGCCGCCAAACCAGGGTGACAGCAGTGTCATGGAAAAGCCCAGGCTGTGTGAGCCCAGAGGCCTCTAGCCAGCCCAAAGATCAAGGAGGCCTCCAGGAGGTAGTGTCACTTAGACTGGTCAGCTGCATGATGTGAGGTGCTGTGGACTGTGGCTTTGTCTACTTCCTCTCCCCATCCTTGACCTCCTCCCTGTCCTACTGCAAAGCTTCTGTTCATCAAATCTCCCCAAAGAGGTGGGCCTTCTCCACTTCAAATGATTAGCTCCCTGAGCCTCCGTTTTCCTGATCCATAAAATGGACCCAATGAATCACTCATGTCAACTGAAGAAATATTTACTCATCTTCTGCCCCACTCTCTGGGAGGTCAACTTCATGGACCTCCTTCCTAGCCTAAATGAGGCCTGTGGGCAGCCCCAACCACTACACTACACAAGCCCAGGACTCTGGGAGCACCAGGAGCCAAGCGTTAGCATGTGAGGGCTGCCAGGTCATTTGTCATGCCTTTAGTGATGGAATTTACGAAGGCCAGCTAATCAGTGATAATGAGCATAATTTCTGTCACTTGGTTGGTGCTCCTAACCTGAGTTATCATGAGAGGCAGGAGGGCAAGGATAGGAGTTGGGGCAGGCCATATGCTATGTATGTACAAGATAAGAGAAGACACTCTAGGTGCCAGGCTGCATAGCTTGTCCAGTGGAATGGAGGCTAGATTTCTGCCTGGCACTCTTGTGCAGTATACAGCCTATACAACTGTACACTTTGGCGCGAAATTCAGGTGAGTGCCAGCATGGAGACCTTTTCCCAAACAGGTCTCCCCAGCTTTTCAGACCACTCAGCCCAGGTGTGAGAACTGCCTGAAATCAAATGCAAACTGTGTGTGTCTGTGCATGCACAAGCACATTTTTCTAAAGAGAACGAGGGTTTTTTCCAATTCCTACAGCATGCAGAGGCCCTGTAGTCAAGACCTGGACTGGGCCCAGGGTCTGGGATGGAATGTGAGGCAGGGGTCTCAGTAGAGCCTGGGGACACAAATATTTGACATTCTGTTTCTCAAACACCGGACTTAAGATTCTGAGTATCAAAATCACACAGGCTTGAAAAGGTGCAGATTCTGGGTTGCTCCCTTTAGATCTGTGGTTTAAGGGTGGCCTGAGCCCAGGAATCCGTTGTGGTACAAACTCCAAGGTTTGGATCAAACCAATGCTCCAGAAGCTCTGGTTTAATACTCTGCTACTACTGGCTTTGCAGGGCATGGTACTTTTTCTTTTGGTGTCGGTGGGGAACAATGACCACACCTCATCCAAACCCCAAAAGGTGGATCTGTGTACAGCAATGTGTGCAGAGCAGTGGGAGTACCGGGGGCAGAGGCTATGGAGTTCTGTCACCCCCACTCCAGGCAGTGAGTGGACCCTAGGCCTCCCAGGGTCTCTGTCTCCAGGGTGTCCCCTGAATAGGCCTCACCAGCTCACTTCTGTACCAGCTTACCTCTTGAGGCAGGGCTGCCCTACTGCTCCCCCTGTGGCCAGAACACGGAACCATTGACAGCGGACACACACCAAACCAGGCTTCTCCAGCCCAGGGTCCAGCCAGATGCTCACCCCACAGTCTGGCATTGGATATAAACCCTTCTGTGTCTGGGAGTCAAGGGGCATCTGTATCTCCTCTTGAGTCCCAGCGTCCAGTACCTGGCCTGCCAAGGAGGGCTTGGGGGCAGCCAGATGAATGGATTCATTCAGAAGTATAAATTGAGCACCTACTGCGTGCCAGGTCACAGTATGGCATGGCAGCTGGGTATGGGAGGGAGCTGGGTATGGCAGCTGGATATAGGAGGGAGACGCACAATTAAAGGTACAACCGCACGGGAGACATGGCCTAAGCAGAGCAGACACGTGATCTGCGTGGAAAGCTTGCCCAGGCGGGGGACGGGTGGCCAGGAAAAAGGACTTAGAATCCTGGAACAGACAGCACACGTGCAAAGGCCCTGTGGCAGGAAGGGGGCCAGGTCGGCGGGGCAGACCATCAAATGCACAGACCAGGATAAGGAGTCGGCCCTCTCACTGCCAGACCCCCAGGACGAGAAAAAACAACCAGAGTCGGAGTCGGGCCGAGGCTGCCTTTGTTCGGATGTCGATCTCGGCCCACGCTCACTACCTCCATCAACAGGCCCCCCTCCCCCACAACCCCGGCAGCCTTTCCGGAAGCCACGCCCATTCCAGCCGCGCGCGCGCCAGAGCGCCCCGCCCACTTCCGGGCCCGGAATACTCCCGCCCCCCCGCATCATGTCGGCCAATCAGGGATGGCGATCAGATGGGGGCGGGGCCTGTACGAACACAAAAGGCCAGAAATCCACACCGGCCGGGGCGCTGTAACCATGACTACCGGCGCCCTCGCGCCGCCCCGCGCTTCAGCCGGGGACGCGCCCGCGAACCCGGGGCCGGTAGGGGTCCCGCCCGCGGTCCGCTCAGCCCTCTGCAGTTGTGACTGAGTCGCTACGTCACGTTTTGCCCAGGGCTGAATTCGCCTATTAATTCAACATTTATTGAGGGCCTACTATGTTCAGAGGCTAGAGATCGCCACTGAACAGGCCAGACTCAAAATCGGGAGAGAGTGTGGAAGAGAGGCAGCCAATGAGCAAAGACATAAGTAAATTACAAGACCAGGTGACTAAGCGCCGCTTTGGGAAAAACAGATAGAGGAGTAAGCAGAATGGGGGCTGTCAGGGCCCGCAGTCCTACACGGGGTGACACTCGAGGGAAGGCTCAGGGGAGGAATCGGCCCTGTGGCGGTGGAGAGAAGGGCAGCCAGCCTGAAGGCCCTGAGCGTCACCAGCCGGCCAGAGAGCAAGGACGCCCCGCGTGTGTAGCTGAGAACTGGGAGGAGAGGGCCCAGACGAGAGATGCCAGCACAGGCCCGCATACATGCTCCGTCAGCCAGTGCCCACTCCTTCCCCTCCTTCCTTTCCTGCTGTCCTTCTGTTTCTCTTCCCTCCAGGACCAGGAGACACTTCCTCAGCCCAGCTTGGAAGGACCTGGGTCACTGGTCTGGGCAGCAGACCCAGCTCTGGGGTTCTGCCAGCCTTTGCATAAGCTGTTCCCTCTGCCTGAAACACCCTTCCCAGCTCTCAATCTGAGGCCTTAGTGCCCTCAAGGCCTGACCAAATGTCACCTCCTCCAGGAAGCCCAGGAGCTACCCCCCATACAGACCCTCTTGGACCCTGACCAACACCCTCCCTCAGAGTTCCCATGGGTCCTCTGTCTTTTCTCTGCATGGGTAGCAGGCAGGGGGTGACTGCCAAGTGGCAGAAAGGCCAGCAGAAAGCACTTCAAGTCATAATGGGCAGGGAAGACAGAGCTTAAAGTCGGTGGCCAATGGTTAGTAGCGTGTGTGCACCTTCCCCAGTATGGAAGGGTGGGTTCTGCCCTAGCCTCCATGCACAGGAGTCCCCCACGGGCCCAGAGCTGGTGACTCAGGAACAGAAGCCGTCCAAACACGCACAGCTAAAACGTCCCCTGCCCCCCCCCCCCCGCCCCAGGCGAGGACAAACCCTCCAAGACCAGGAAAAGGGGAAGCCAGCACCTACAGCCCAGGCTGCATATGGCTGCCTCCCTAAATGGCCATGTGTCTGGTGTGTCAAGACTCGGGGTGATAGCGTCAGCTAGACCCTTTCGACAGGTGGCCTTTAGGACAAAGCAGGGCAGGGCAGCACTTGACAATGCAGGTCCTCGATCTGGCTCTGGCCCTAACAGGTCATGAGAGCCTCAGCTTCCTGGTGTGTAAACAGGGTTGATAGTAACACTGAAAACCACTTATGAAGTCAACAAACCCTGTGTTCTCTCCCTGGAGCCATAGCTGGACTGCATCTCCTGGCCTCTCCTGCAATGAGAGATGGGCATAGGACTGAATTCCAGCCAATGGCATGTGAGCGCTGGAGAGGTGCCCCGTCTGGGGTGGGGTGGGGGGTCGAAGCCCAGGCCACAGGGAAAGGCGGGGCCACATCACCACCTGCTAACCAGAAACTCTTAGACTCCTGGGAATGTTTGGGCTTGTATATTACTACAACCAGCCTTAAATTAACTAGTTTGGGGATCCACTCACCCATTTCCTCTTCAATAAATATCATGAGGGTCTTTGGGGACACCGTTGTGGAGCTCCGTAGTCAACAAAGGCTGTCCTCAGCAAGTGCTTAGGGCAGGGAGCTTGGGGCAGGAAGACTTCTCTGAGATGGGCTCTCAAGAAGAGGGGAGCAAAAGGGAGAAGCTGCAGGGATGGGAGCCCTTCCGCCTGAGGAACATGATCCATTTCCAGGAACACAGGTGTGGAAAGCAGCAGCCAAAGTGGTTTGACTCCCATCACCTCCCGGTTCTGAGCCTCAGTTTTCTCATCTCTAAAATGGACATGGTGCTAATAACACAGTCTTACAGGGAATCTCTGAATCTCAGGGGAGAGAAGGCCACTTGCAATGTCCCTGGATGCCCTTTCATCCCGACATCACCCAGAGTGGGAGGAAGGTCTCTGCCTGTGGCTGCACAGTGCAGGGACATGGGCTCAGGAGGTAGGCAGGGCTGGTCAAGGGGGCAGGGCTGCTGCTATTAAGGCTCCTGCCATGTGGGCTAAACGTCAAGGAGCGTCTCCAGCCACTAGAGCTATCAGGCAGCAGCGGAAGTGCTGGCTCTCTAGGGAGGCGGGTGAGACCGTCCCTGGAGGCAGCTCGGGGAGGTGGTGCTGAGAGCGGGAACTTGCTGATGGGCAGATGCTGGCCGCCATTCAGCCCCCTTCTGGACAGGGGATGGGCAGCAGAGAGTCTAGAGGGATGTCTGGGAGGTCCCGGCGGGCTGATGTCTCAGGCATGTCCTCGCTGCCACACACCAGCCTGGCTGCTGTCTCCTAAGATCAGGGGCAGGAAGGACGCGGCAGGTCTGGGAGGTATGCTTGCTGCCAGGCAGGCGGGGAGGTCCAACCAGAGCCTCCCACCCTCACATACCTGCCTGGGCTCCCCAGCTCTCTGCTGCCAGCACTCAGGCTCCCAGGACCCCAGCCTACCTCTGCGCCACAGCTGCTCCCCTGCCATGCTTCTGCACTTACTGTTTCTTCTGCCAGGTTCACCTCCCATCCCCTCCCACCTTTCCTATCATCTTTCTAAGAGCCACTTGGAATTCAAAACCTGGCTGAGCGAGCTGGCCGAGCAACTTCCCCTCCAAGCCGTGGCTTAACTCAACTGAGAACATGTGGACGCTATTTCTTACCTCACAGGGTTGCTGGTCTTGGTGCAAATCAAACATGAGAACGTATGTGAAAAGCTGCTGCTGCTGCTGCTCAGTTGCTTCAGTCATGTCCGACTCTGTGCGACCCCATAGATGGCAGCCCACCAGGCTCCCCTGTCCCTGGGATTCTTCAGGCAAGAGTACTGGAGTGGGTTGCCATTTCCTTCTCCAGTGCATAAAAGTAAAAAGTCAAAGTGAAGTTGCTCAGTCGTCTCCGACTCTTCACGACCCCATGGACTGCAGCCTACCAGGCTCCTCCGTCCATGGGGTTTTCCAGGCAAGAGTACTGGAGTGGGTTGCCATTGCCTTCTCCTATGTGAAAAGCACCTGACAGCAAACTGCACCAAGTACTGGGTTGGCCAGAAAGTTCATTCGGTTTCCCTGAGCAACCCCCCAAAAACTTTTTGGCCAACGCAATTATTTTAAAAGTTCCCCACCCCCCGCAAAAAAACAACCAACTTCTTGTAGCAGCACCTCTTTCAGGAAGCCTTCCCTGAACACACCTCCTGGATTGGCTTAAGCCTTTTTGCTGGTCCCTCACTCCTTGGGCATCCCCTGGCCTGACACCCCACAGGATGGCAATGACTTGTCTGGCTTCTGCCCCAGCCCCAGGAGGCTGTGTCTTCCCCGGCGGGTGCCAGGCCCCTCAGTCAGTGTAAGACAAAGAAGTTGAAAGAAGCGTTGAATGGCACAGGCCCAACAGCAGTCTCCTCTGTCTTGCCCTGGAAGGTGAGAGGACAGGCCTCTCAAGTGCCCCAGGACCCAGGATTCTCAGCCTCTGTGCTCGGACCAGCCTGCCAGGCAGTCGCCTGTCCAGAGCAGTCCTGACCTCGGCCCAGGCCCTCACTCATCCTGCTAAGCTGCACTGATGGTGGCTTCTATGGAGGGAGGCCAGTCCACTCTACCCCCTCACCCTCTGCCAAGCTGCCAGTCAGCAGTGGCCAAGTGCCAAGCGGTCAACCCAAGCTCAGGGCCGGCTGGAGAGGCGGTGATAAAATATCCCAGGTGGCCCCAGGAGCCGAGGGAGGCAACGGGTGGGGGTCTGCGAGCTGTCTCCATTTCTTCCAGAAACCTCAAGGGTGCTGTGCATTTACCCCAAACACAGCCAGGCTGACACAAATCCAGCAGGGCCCTGCTTTGGGCCAGAAGGCTGTCAGCTCAAGTCCCCACTGGCCATCTCACCCCAACCAAAGCTCAGGAGGCAGTTATGGATGTCTTTGATTAATAAGAAATAGGGGCAATGAATTAATCATTATGTAATAAATGCAGCTTGTTTGGCAGCCATATCTTTCAAAAACACGGCTCCTGTGTGAGAAATAGCAGAGGGGGTCCCTCAGTAAACACACGTGGCCCTCCGGGGGCAGCTGCATGTTTGCCCCAGGAGCCCCTGTACCTGGTGTAGGGAGGCAGTGACAGCCTCAGGCATCTTGGTGGGGGCAGAGGGGTGGATTCGGTTGCACCTGGCCAAGAGTCCTTGGAGGTGGCAGTGGGGATTGGGAGTCTGACAGAGAATGGGGCTCCGGGCTCAGCCACAATCCCCACTCCTTGCCCAGTGCAAGCGGGCGGGACTCTGGGCCCTGGGTCTGCTGCCTGCCTGCTCTGAACAGAGAGGCAGGAACAGATGTTTCCTTGAATCGGAAAATAACGTTGGCTCCCAGATGGGCCGCGTTGTAGAGGTGCGCCCCCCCAACTTTGTACCAAGGTCTGTCTGGGGAGCAGCAAAGGATAGTGGATGGGGGCTGTGGCATCAGCGAGGCACCTGGCGCTCCATCATCACCCACTGGTCTGCCAACCAGGTGATGGGTGTTGACAGAGGGCATCCCACCCAGGACAAAAGCCAGGCCAACCCCCTGCCCTCCCCATGCCCTGCTGCCAAGTCCCCCCGGTCTTAGCGCAAAGGGGCTGACCCCCAGGTTTAGTGTCCCAAACCAGCTCCCAGGTCAGGTGTTCCTCCTTGTCTCCCGAAGACCGGCAGGCCCTTCCTGATGCTCCCCTGCTGCCTCGTCTCCCAGCAGCCCCTTCCTTGAGGCCCTTATCCCCCATCACCCACAATGGAACAAGGGCACCCTCTAAAGGGAGGGCCCAGGCCCATGTCAACCCTAGATCTCAGGGTTCACATACAGTAGGTGTTCAGTGAAGGGGTGTGTGTGTGTGCAAATCCACCAAAAAAAAAAAAAAGAATCCAAAGGGCCACATTAAACTGAAAGAAATGACTTCTGGGGAAACCTGGAGCGGACCTTATCTATTATCTGATGCACCTCTGTTGCTTTTTCCTTTTCTAGTTAGAGCTACCATTCCTTTGAAAATTAAAAAAATCGTGAATGAAAACCACACTGCACCCTGCTCTCAGGCCATCCTAGGTGAATGGGGCAGCTTGGCTCAGAGGCCACGTGTAGGCAGGCGGGTCCCAACCCCCAGCGACCCTGACGGGCCCAGGTCTCCCCTGGTCAAGTTGGTGGCAGTGAGGGGCAGGGGTGGGTCCTGGCAGCACATGGGACTACCCACACCATCACGACATAAGCCGCAGGCACCATGTGCCAGGGCTGTGCAGGGGACATGGGTGACTGGTCCCACTGTCATCTCCCCTCCTCTCCCCAAGCTATGGGGTGCCCCAGTGCCCGTCAGGGTGCTGCCGAGCAGATGGGGCCCTGGCTGGCAGCAGCACCTGAGGGCCACCCTGGGGACTGTGGTTCAGGCAGGCCGAGGACAGGGACGGTGTGCTGGCATTCCTATGCCTCTTGGCCCAAGGGCCCGACCAGATGAGCCTGAGGCTGCTCCCAAGTCGTCCAGCTGAAGAGCAATGGCCTGGTGCCTAGAGTGGACGTGGGCAGGCGGACCACCTCCACACTAGGGGTGGGGACACTGGGCCCCTGGACACTGCTCAGGGGCCTCCTCACCCCTCTGGAACTATGAGGTCCCAGGCTGGGGGCCTGGCGTACAAAAGGACACAGAAAATGTCTGGGGCATGGAACTAAGTACGGAGTCCTTCCGAATCACAAAGGCCACATTTACCATGTGTTCTACCTACCTGGGCGCCTTTAAAACCAGGACTTGAGGACCTCCCAGGCGGTCCAGTGGTTAGTACTCGGCTCTTTCAATGCAGTGGCCTGGGTTCAGTCCCTGGTTGGAGAACTAAGATCCTGCAAGCTATGTGGCACAGCCAATAAATAAATAATCCAAAAAAGGTTTTTTAAATAATAAAACTGGGACAGGAATGAAGGTATTTTTAACAGCGGAAAAGCCATCCACATGGTGGGCAGGGGACGCTGGAGGGGCCCTCAGGGTCGCATGGAGTGAAACCCCAGTGGGGACTGAGAAACAGAATTTCCAGTGACAGGAGGATAGACCCCCATCCCCCTGGGCAGCTCGGGCCCAGAGCTGTGGGAACATAAACTTCCAAGTTCACACACTTCTGTTTTGTCTTTTTTTTTTTTTTTCAAACAATGAATGCATGCAGTTTTTTTTTTTTTAAGGATATAATTTTTGGCAAAGCTTCCAATGAATCGGTGCCAGGGGCTTGGGGTGGTGGTGCAGGACTGGCAAGTCCTTCCAGATAGGTGACCTCAGACTCTGGGGAGTGCGTGTGGACACATGCAGTGATTCACGGGGCAAAGGGCTGACCCTCCCAGCAGCCCAGGCCTCAGGAGTGAGGGTTCATTCACAAGTATTTATTCCTGTCTGCCGTGGGAAAGACTGAGGGCAGAAGGAAAAGAGGGTGTCAGAGGACAAGAAGGCTGGGTGGCATCACCGATGCAATGGACAGGAGCTTGGGTAAACTTCAGGACTTGGTGAGGGACAGAGAGGACTGGCATGCTGCAGTCCATGAGGTTGTGAAGCGCTGCACATGACTGGTCAACTGAAAAACTGTCGTGGGTCTCTGGGCCTCTGGGTAGGGTTGGCGCTGCAGCCTGGGATGCATGGGTCCTGCCTGCCCCTACAATGTTCCCTAGTGACCCCTGTGGCCACAAAAGCCCACCATCTACCCCCAATCCAATAGGCCCGGCAGGCACCCAAGATAGAACTACTGACTCTGGGAAAGACACTGGCGTGAGCTGGTTACTGTCTTTTCAGCAAACGTAATTCCTTTTTATTAGAAAATTAGAGGCTGGGACCAGCTTGCCAAAAGCCAAAAGAGCTGAAATGTGCTTTCCTAAGATATGCAGCATTTGATGAAACGGATTTGCTTGTCTGCCTCCTTTCCCACCGTCACCCCCGCCGGGGCCAGCCCTCCCTCTAGTCCAGCCCCTTTCATGGGCACTGAGCCTGGCCCTCCTGGGCTTGGCAGAGGTGGCCGGCCAAGCACTAGGACACAGGGAGCCTCTGACACAAGGCAGGAGCCTCGCTTCTCAGGTCTCGGCCTCTGAAAATCACCTTGGTGTTTCTCTTGCCTTCCTGAGATGCAGAGGCACCCTGGCCTTGGCTAGGCTAGAGGGTGTCGGGAGGGAAAGGGAGGAACAATGAAGGACCAGGCTCCCGAGGAACCAGCTCAGCCACCTGGAGACCTAGGAGTGGCGGCTGCCGACAGGAGGAGGCAGCCAGGGCAGAGCACTCCGAGCAGAGGACCGAGCAGAGGACCGTCCCTCGCCGCCACACAAAAAGCAACTATTCAGAGCCACCCAGGGAGCTCTCTCTTATTGAAGAGTCCTTGATTCTTTCCTTTCTGCTGCAGAACTCAGGAACAAGGGCCCCGTCTTGTTAATGGGGTGATGGAGGGGCTGGGGGGAGGGTCCTCTTGAGCAGGAAGGTGGCCAAGCCCGCCCCACGAGTCACTGGAGCTGGAACTAAGGGAACTCCAGGACCACGTTCTCCTCCAAAGCCCCCTTCCTCTTTTCTTTCTTTTTCTCTGCTGGTCAGAGGCTACCTTCCTGGTTTACAGGGAACCTCAGGGGAGGGTGTAGGAAGCTGGGAGTGATGTGCGTGAAGGGGTGTGTGTGTGTGTGTGTGTGTGTGTGTGCGCGCGCGTGCGTGTGTGCGTGCGCGCGCACGCACACGTGCACACACGGTGGGGCATGTGTGAGCATGTGTGTGAGCGTGTGTGTGTGCTGAATGCTAAGATGGTGACCATGCTCTCGATGTGCTAATAGGGGTGAGGGCAGGGGCGGCGTCTGTCTCAGGTGTGTCTGCCCCAGCCCCCTCCCTCCCCTTGGCTCCAGTCCTCCCCACTCCTCTGCTCCCTGTTCAAGGGCACATCCAATGGACCCTCCTTTCCTGGGTAACAAAAGGCAGATGGAGCCCCTTCCACCTGCTCAGATGCAGCCTCCGCTGTGGCTAATTTCGCTTTGTTCTGAGGAAGCCAAAACAGGGGTCTGTCCCCAGCCTGCGGACGGGCCACAGCCTAGGGGTCAGACGTGGCCCACAGGCCTGTGCTGCCTAGACCTCTCTCCTGGGACGTCTGAGCCCAGGAGGTACCGCCACAAGGGCACCGGTCTGTAGTTCAGTCGCATCCCTGCCTGGGGACTACAGGGGCCTGTGGCCTGGGGTAAATTCTTTCGCTCTCTGCCCAACTTGCTGGCCTCACCTGTTGGAAGCCCTGGCACTGTGTCAGGTCTCTCTGCCCCCAGCCCCCAGCCATCTCCTGAGCTGAGAGTGGAGGGGCCACTTTTCCATGGAGGGGCAGTGACACCAGTTCCCCAGGGTCCACAGCCTCTGGGAGGTTTCAGAAAAAGAGGGCAGATCCCTGAGCTGGGGACCCAGAGCTTCTCTGGGTGGAGGAGGAGCTGGGACCCCTGGCCAGGGTCCTCTCAAAAGGAGGCTGTGGAATGGCGAGGGGTGGGCAGGGGCCCTAGCCCAGGTGCCAAAGGTCGGCATCCCATGAGTGCATATGACCCCACTGGGTGGAGGCCCCGGGGGTCTCCCAAGGCTCTGGTGGACATCACATGTGGTGAGCAGTCCCTACGCCCTCTGGAGCACTGACATCTGGGCCCCTGGCCATCCACCTGGAAGGGGTTCACCTGGCATCCGAATCCCTGGGGAGCTGCAGCATCAGGCAGCCCCCCGCCCCCTTGGTGGTGAGGTGACCAAGCTCTCTGTGCCTGGGGGAGGGGCTGCCCCACCTGGCCCGAGGTGAGGAGGTCAGCTCAGAAGCCGACTGGCCAGCGGCGCAGGCACCAGGAACCCACCCCAGGCAGCCTCTGGGGCTCCAGGCCCCCCACCCTAGGGAGGACAGGACTCCACTCAGGGTGAGTGGTGGTGTAAGGCCTCAAAATCCCCAAGCAAGGGGAGGCCAGTGGGGGCAGGTGGGAGTCAGGGTGAGGGCGCTGGAGCAGGACGGTCTGGGGCTGAGACAGGGTAGCAGGTGGAAGGGCCACAGCCCTGGCTCCACAGCCACAGCTCCGGCCCCTGCTGCCCCTGTCTGCACCCTCTTCCCCCCTCAGAAAGCAGCCCCTCTTCACTTCCCCAGCTCCCAGGGCTGGGATGTCCCTTCCCATCCATCTCTGGCCCCTACCCTTGGAGGGCAGCCCAGCCCAGGTGTCTCCCACCGAAGGCGGCTGTGTGCTTCTAGAGCCAGGGCTCAGGCAACCTTGTTGAGTGTGGTTCTTATCCTAATAGTCTTTCTTCCATCCTCAGTCCAAGCAGCCTCACTGTCCCTTGTCATAGTCTGCCTGGGGGGTTGGGGGTTGGGGAGCCCTTGCCCAAGCATTAATGGGTGCCAGGAAAACACCCCCAGCACTGACCCAGCAGGTTAACACCAGCAGCGAGGAGGGCAATCCCACCCAAGAATGCCCACAAACCCCACTTCCCAGATGGGGCAGACAGACCCCGAGGGCACGTAAGAACTGGGCCAGGCCCGCCTGCGTCCTGGAACCTCAGAAGGCCCTCTCCCCTTCTCCCCCTGGGAGCCCACCCTTCTCCCCATTTCCTGCTGGCCCTGGGGCTGCCTGTCCCCTGCTGGCAGACAGGCCCACAGGCCCCATGAGAAGGCAGGGACCACCCAGGTGGAGAGAGCAGAGAGTGAGTGAGTGTGTGTGTGTGAGTGTGTGTGTGTGTGTGTCTGCCCAGCTGACCACAGCTGGGAAAACAGGCTCCCTGGCGCCCCTCCCCCAGCCACAGCCAACCCCACATGGCCAGCACCTCACCAAGCCCTGAAGCAGGCACTACCTGGACCCCTGCTTTCCTTGTCTCAGCATGAGCCAGACCCCTGGCCCTCCCCCAGACCCTGGCAGATGGTTCTCGCGGGAGCCTGGCCCCTCCTGCTGCCCTGGATCAGGGCCCCAACACAGGCCACCCTAGACCTACACCTGCCTGGGTCAGGCCCCCTGCAGCTCTCCCCCAGGCTGTTGGGGTGAAGGCTCACCCTCTTAACTGCAATTTCCCACTACCACCTGAGACCTCCATTTCCCTAAACTGCAGCTTCTCCACCTATGCCCACGGCGGGCATCCGAGGCTGGGGTGGCCCCCAGGGCCTGGGGCTGGACTGGCTCCCTCTTTCTGGGCAGGGGCTCCTTTCCCTTTCCCACCCTGGGCTCCCGAGATGGGATCACTGAGGCTGAAATTTCAATTAAGAAAGAAAAATAATTACTCCAGAGCTCCGGGCCAGCTAAAGTGGTGACAGTCCTCAAAATCCAGGTCCCTGGAGTTGGGGGGAGGTGGCCGGGACCCCGAGGTCATCCTGGGCCCAGCAGGGACTTGGCCTGCCCCCACTTCAGGCCTCATACCCCGTGACCCCTCTGCTGAAACAAGACCAACCTCAGGACTGCTCAGAAGTAGGGGGGCCCAGGCAGAGAGCTGGGGAGCGAGCCCAGGTGGCTCCCAGGAGCTGAGTAAAGTGAGATTAACCATTCAGCAGCAGCCTGTGCCTGTAGTGAGCCTGGACACTGCCAGGGCCCACAGGATGGGGCTGGGGCCCTACAAGCAGGGCCAGAGGCTCAGGGAAGGGTGGGCCCGGGCAGGAGCCCATCCCACAACACCAGGGTCACAGGCTGGGCCCTCTGGGCTCTGAGACCACCCTACCTGCTCCTCAAGAGGCATCCACGGCCACCCTAACTGAGCCACCATCACTTCCAGGAACTCCGTCTCCAGAATCGCCCTGGCCCCTACTCTGCGGGTTGGCCCACGTCCTCTCCAGAAACCCTCTGTCTGATCCAGAATGTTCTGTCTCCAGAAATGGCAGTGCTCTCCATCAAGGCTCCTCTCAGCTCCAGACACGCTCCGTTTCCAGAAATATCACATCCCTTCTCCAGAGACGTTCCACTTCAGCTCCCAAAATACCTCAGATCCAGAAGTGCCCTATTTTACGCCCAGAAATACTCCAGCACCACCCTCAAAACACCCCGCTTCCAGAAGTACTACAGTTTGTCTCTAGAAACAGTCCCTTTCCACAAATGTTTTGGCCCTGACAATGTCTGGAATCCAGAAAGGCATCATCCTCACCCCAGAAAATGCCTTCTATTCCCCAAGTGCCCCCTCACCTTCCAGCTGCATGCCCCTCCTCCAGAAAACTTCACGTCATCTCTAGAAACACCCTCAGCCTGGCCCAGACACGCCATGTCTCATTTCTAAAAACACCCCACCTCTGGACACGCTCCATGTGCATCTGCAAACGCTCACGGTGCGTCCACAGAGGCCTCCCCCGCTGGCCCAGATGCTGTGAAATCCCAGGAACCATTTCCTTCAGGCTCTCCTGGTTGGGGGAAAGGGGTAGTTGAGCAGTGACCAGGTGGCCTCCTCCTTCCCTCTCCTTGTCCCGATGGTCCCCTGGGACCTCCCGGCCACCCACAGGACCTGCTCTCATCCTGGGAACAAGAATAAAGTAAGAGCTGGGCTGGCAGGTGTAGAGGTCCTGGGAGAGGGGAGAATGGCTGGTCAGTGTTTGGGGAGACTGGGAGCCTCCTGGGTCTGACCTGGAGGCAGGGGCAGTGAGGTGCCTGGGTGGGAAGGTCTGGACCAGGAAGGGTGGGCAGGGCCTTGGCATACCCCTCCCCTCAGCACAAATGTGTTCACTGGCCCAGGTGCCCACACTCACAGCCACCCTCATCCCAGCCCTGGGAGCCACACACGCACACAGCATCACATCATCTCAGCCCTACCGTGCTGGGCACACAGACACACCCTCCCACCCTCACCCACACTCCCTGCCTCTCTGGGCAGGTCTGGAGACCCCGAGTGGCAGGAGGCCATGGCTGGGTCCTCCAACCAGATGGGGTGGCCTCAGTTAATTGCTGTGTGTGGT
This sequence comes from Antilocapra americana, assembly GCA_007570785.1. NCBI lineage: Eukaryota > Metazoa > Chordata > Mammalia > Artiodactyla > Antilocapridae > Antilocapra > Antilocapra americana. Next base: position 20,331,417 of record ML664177.1, on the reverse strand, counting down.
CACCCAGGGAAGCCCACAGCCCGGGCCTCCGAGCTCAGGAAGGACCGCACAAGAGAGGAAGGCACACTCTGGATCTGTTCACAGACCCTCTGGAGTAGCCCTGGTCACTTCTGGGCCACTTTAAATGACAGAAAGTTCCTCTCGGGATGCGAATGAAAGTCCTCCCAGTCACCTCTGTCCACGTGGCAGGCTGCTGCTCTCCGGAATCCCAGAGTCTGAGTCCTGCTGAGGCTCCATGTGGAGACACCCATCCCCAGCCAATGGGAGGGTAGTAGAGACAGATGGGCAGAAAGCGGGCATGCCAGACACCTCCGGGCCCTGAGCTTGCCCTGGGTAGGGAGGAGGTGGCCCATCCATACCAGGTCTGTCCCTGAGACTTCGGATGGCTGCTCTCAGAGCCTCTAGGTGGGCGGGAGGGGAAGGGGTCCAACCCGTCTCCACTGCCAGTGGCATCAGTGAGCTCCGGGCCGCTCCCATGGGAGGATAATTACCATTTACTAAGCCTTCCGATTTAGACTCAGCCTCAATTAACTGGAACCTCCCAAGCCCCCTGTTCTGATCCTTTGGGGCCAAGGGCAGACACAACAGACCTTCAACATGCCCTGCGATTTCCCTCAGTGAGGACCTGGTTGTCTGCCACCCCCACTGGCCAGCTCCTGCTCAGAACAGGGCTTTCCCATCTGTTCCCCCCCACTGAGCTCCATCCCTCTCTCTCCATGGAGGACCCCCCACCCCGCCAGGAATTCATCCCACTCAGAGACCAGAGAGATGAGAAGGAAAAGCCCAACAGCCAAGCCCAAATATGAATGAATCTGAAAGAACTGTGGTCCCTGGGGCCAGGATGGAGAGTAGGGGACAAGGCCTCGTGTGGGACGACAGGTAGGGGTCCCCAGGGCTCCTGGTTCCGGGCCTTCTGGAGAGGCCTCTGCATTGGTATTCTCCGCCCCTCACAGCCCAAATTACACCGACTCTCCCGGGACCCTTTCACCGCACGTTGTCACTTCAGCAAAAGGTTATGTGCGAGAACATCAAAATCCTTCCCGCATATTAACTACAAGAGTGTTCTTTTTAAATGCACACAAACAAGCGGCCAACATTACAGTATCTGAGATGAGAAGGGGCGCTGGACTGGGAGTCAAGAATAGAGTGCTGTCAGAGCGCCCCCATCTCCCTGCAGCCTTCCTCCCTCCATTAGAGAGGCCAGGGGCGAGGGTTGGGGAGGCAGATTCGAGGCTAGACCGAGGGTCACGGTCACGTGTGGAGCCAGCAGAGCCTGGCAGGGCGGTGTCCAGGTGCTGCCCAGCAGGCACTTGAGGGCAGGGAGAGCTCAGTGATGCTCCTCAGGCCCCCTCCCACCTCTGCTCTTCTCTGGCAGCCCCCACCTGGCACTCCCTTCCTTTTATTGTACTTACTTTCACCTGGAGAATTTCTGGAGACACATTGACTGGACATTTTACAGAGGAGTTTCAAGATGTAATCTACCCAAGATGAGTGAAAGCTGGGGTGCCGCGATGGGAGCCCAGGTGTTAAGCGGTGTGTGTGTGTTAGTCATTCAGTCGTGTCCGACTCTTTTGTGACCCCCTGTGGACTGTAGCCCACCAGGCTCATCGATCCATGGGATTCTCCAGACAAGAATGCTGGAGTAGGTTGCCATTTCCTTCTCCAGGAATCTTCCCAACCCAGGGATGGAATCCAGGTCTCCTGCATGGCAGACTCTTTACCAACTGACCCACCAGAGAAGCCCCAGATGTAAATGGGGTGAGGGGCAAACCTGGTGGGGTGGGGGTGGGTGGAGGTTAACTAGATTGAGAGGGGTCTGCAGAGGCCGAAGGGGTGGGCAGCCCTGTCTCAACTCTGTCTGCAGCTCGATGATTTCCAATTGTAAGAGGAGTGGAAAGTGCGATTTTTATGTGAAACCTGGTATTATTTTTTAAGCCCTGTGCAGGCCACATAGTGCCCACCTGAAGGTGTCACTGGAGACAAGCTCTGGTCTGGTCTGTGGTCTTCAGCCTGAGTCTCTGGCCTCTCCGGGGCGGGCAGTCTGCTCAGATGAGTGTGTGGTGGGGTATGAAGTGGGGGATGGGGAGGGCAGGACAGCAGAAAGCTTTTCACTTCTAGGAGATGGCTCGGGATGCTCTTCTGTCAGATGGGGTGATAGTCAAGCCCCCCCGCAGCTCGAGAAGCTCAGAGGGACCTGCAGGATGAGTTGGGGGGGAAGTCCCAGAGGTCACAGCCCCTCTCACCGCAGGGTCTGCCCTGTTGGCCATCCCCACTGTCCATGCTACAGGAAACCTCAGGACAATAAGAGCCCCAGACAGGTGCGTAGACCCCCATGGAGGGGTGATCCTGCCGAGTCATATGGCAGGTGATGCCGGGTGGCTGATGCCCTCCAGCCACCACACTGTGAGCCGTGATGCCAGGACCCCTGCCCCTCCCCAGACAGAGGGAGGAGTGGGAAGACCTGCCTGGCCTGGCCACCATCCTGGTGTTTCTTGCCAAGACTCTTACTGGCCCCGAGGACCTTGTCCCACAGGAGCCTCCTCTGGGCCTCGGTTTCTTCCCCTGTAAGACGCAGACAACAGGAAATCTTCTTTCACAGGGAGTTTGAAGACAGGAAACAGCTAAGTGCTGGGGCCCAGCAGAGGGAGGTCTCACAGAGAGGATGCTTTGAACAGTAGGACTCCAGGTACCAGTCCTCTGTCCACTCGCCCTGCTCTATCACCCTGCCTCCTCCTGCCCCACCCTGCCGCCTTCTTCCTGCCCTCTCTGGGCCCCTCCTCCCTCTTCCTGCTGAGCTTTCTTTTAGGGAATTATCATCTGCTGGGCTTTAATTACTGGTCCCGGAGGCCCACCACCTCCCTCGCCAGCCGAGACTCTGTAATCCCTCTGGCTAGGGCACAGGCTCAGCTGCAGGCCCCCGACTCCCTGGGGAACTGCGCCCCAGGTCTGCACAGCAGCTCCCAGCTCTGGGGGCAGGAGGCCGCAGGAGGAGGATGTTCCCTCCAGTCCACGTGCCACCATCAAGGACTGGGGAGGCGGCGTTCTCAGGGAGCACACTCAGGCCCTGGCGGGTCACTCTGGTCCTCACTCTGCTCCAGCAGCCCCCACCCTCCCCGCAGCCTCCACTCCGGCCTCCAGCTCTCCTACTCTCAGGTCTCAAGTCCAGAGCCCCCCACTCCAGGCCCTCTCCAGCCTCCAGGCCAACTGAAAGGTGTGCTCCTTCCTCCTGGAGACCATCCTGACTCCTTGGGGGCAGGGCCCAAGGAAGGAAATGAGCCTGACCTGTGACCCCAGTGCCCATTAGATGCCTGCCCAGCCTGGCTGTGGGAGCAGCTGGGACTCCAGCTGTGTGTGCAGAACAGGGCAGGTGGGCACTTGGTCTGGTCCCAGTGGCCCCGGGTGTGTCCTCCATTCACAAACCCTCACTCTATGTGGGAGCGGGGCGCACTTGCATAAGGCTGACACCATTCTCAGGGGCCTGCAGACCAAGGTCCAAAGCTGGACAGGGGGCGGAGACAGTGACCCCTGGGTGATAGCAATGAAACCTGGAGGCTGCAAAGGGGGTCAGCGCTCTGAATCTGGCCACAGGCAAGTTGCCGGACTATGTGACAGTACACTCAAACCAGACATCACGTGAATATCTGAGTTCCAGTTCCTAAGAAGGTAGGGGACAGCTCCTGGGCGCCATCCCCAAAGGCCATGTGGCAAAGCTGAACTGCGGCCCCCACCCTCGGTAGCTCTGCCCACTGGCCCCATGGGGCCTGGAAGGTGGAGACCCCGGAGCTGTGCAGACCCGAGCTCATCCTTGGTCATTCCCCTGGGGTGACACGCCTGCAGGTAAGCAGGGCCTCAGCGCGAGTGACGGAGGAGATGAGACGCATCTCTGGCCCTGGGAGAGGTGAAAAAGCTGATACCACGTGGGTGGAGGTGCTTGGGGGATGGCACCCCGCAGGGACACCTAGGCAGGCAGGGTCTCCTCCAGCTTCAGTATGGAGGGCTTTTCCTGGGAGGAGCCGACATCTGCCTCTCTCTGACTCCCTGAGCGCTACCCTTGAGAAAAAACAGGGAACCTTTCTGGTCCCATCAGTGCCTCTAACTCCTCATGACACTGTTTCTGGCCCTAGAACCCTCCCTCGGTCAAGCTTCCCTCAGACTGTGGGACCTGATCCAGCAGGAATGGCTCCCCCTTTTCCAGACTCTCTGCCTTTGGTAATGGAACTTCGGGTGAGTCCAACGAACATCTGAGTCCCCTGGAGGCACTACTCAGACGACAGCCACCTCAACCCCAGTCGGCCTCCCAGAAACCCTGAGGGAATAACAGTGCCTCTCCCTCCCAGAGGCCACCAGACCCAGAGCCCCTGCAGAGGTGACACACCGGATGGACAGACGTGCCTCTCTGTGGGTCTGGATGCAGCCAAGTCCCCTCCGGTCCACTCCCCTCTGTGGGATGGGTCTTGAACGAACTTGACCTGGTTTTTCTTACCTTCCTGACAGTCTGGTCAGGAAAGAGCTATGCTCCCACTGTACAAAGGGGAAACTGAGGCTCAAGGAAGCATGAGAAGCCCTGGCTCATATGCTCACGGCTCCTGGGCACATAGGCTGGTTCTGGACACAAATACCAGGCATCCTGGTTCACCCGAGTGCCTCCCTCTTGTGGACCACAACACCGCCTGATTCTGGGGTGTGGGCTGAGGGTCTCCTGCCTTCTTCTTCCTATGACTACTTGTTCCATGACAGAAGGGCTTACTGGGGGCCAGATAACCAGGCCAGGCAGTGGGACCTGATCCAGACCTTTCCAGAAAGGTCTTGACAGCATGGACCCGGAAGTGTGGGTACCTGGGGGCCAGCAGTCCCATGGGGCACCTGGAGCTGGTCTGCCCTGGTCATCGGCCAGAATGGATGGCCGTGGGAGGGAGGGGAGCACAGCCCACTCCAGCTGGCCAGTCATCTGCTTGCCACATGCCTGGACATCACAGCCCTGCACCCTATGCAGCTCAGACCTTAGACTAAACGTCAGGAGTGCTGTGAGGATGATAAGCCTACCCTTGGGCAACCCAGCTTCCCAGGAGTCATGCAGAGGGAACACGCTCATCATGGGAGTCTGGGGGAAGTTGGGAGCTAGAAGGGGGCCTAGGTCTTGGGATCAGAGGACTTGGTCCCCAACCTCTGGCTCTGTGACCTCAAGCATGCCACTTCTCTAAAAAGCTGGAACCACAAATGCTGACTCGCAGGATCTAGGCAAACAGGCCCAGCGCCCGGCACAGAGGAGTAGGGATCCACAGAGCTGGTGGTGCCATCCCGATACCCAGACACACACAGGGGCACAAATAGGTGTGCATACACGCAGCACAAAGACAGCACAAAAATGCCCAAATGTCCACACTCACAGGAGGACGGCTCTTAACCGCAACCTCTTGGCAGGAGCTCCATGGACCTCAGAGGACAGACCCGGGGGTGGGTGTCTTCAAAATTCAAACCAGAAGCTCAAATCAGCTGTGGGCATGTACCCCCAAGGCCTCGCCACCTGCCCCCCAGGGCTGCTCCCTTCCAGGGGCCAGGTCCGGAGCTGGCCCTGCCGCAGTGGGACCCAGGGAACCTGCTGCGTCCTGCCTCTCTGGCTGCAGCCCCGGCCTCTTCCCGGCTGGGGGACGTGAGCAGGAATGGCTCAATCAGGATATAATCGTTTTTAATTAACGTGCGGATCATTTCACAGGCTGATCTCCTTGGAGACCAGAGGGAAGACGGTCTTTTAAGAATTTCTTTGCCTCCCCCCACCCCCCTCCCAGTCGAAGGCCGCCCCCCGCTTCACCCACCCAGCTGCAACCTTGAAAGCAGCATAGAAGCCTGATGCCTGCGTCCCTCTCGGGGCCATTAGGAGAAGCAGCGTGTACCTGCACACAGATAGACACACACGTGCCCAAGCTCGAGGGCGCACTGTCCCCCGGAAATGCACATGTGATCAGAGACCCACAGACATGTACACACAGGGACACATGCAGATTCACACACACACAGGTATGCATACATGCATATGTGCCTGAGAATATAAAAACAGGGCCCAAGGCACACAGAATACACGGGCGTACACACCCAGGCTGGCAGGCATGCCGACCCCCAAGAATACACAAACAGGATCAGACATACAGACATATGCAGACGCAGGCACATGGAAGGTGTCCAAGTCGAGACACCACAGAAAGGCCCAAATACCCACATTCACGGAAGGACTACTTCCAGGAGGGACACCAGGCCCTTGTCCCGGTGATGGGAAGTCAGAGCCACAATCACCTCACCCCACGCGCACCCCTGGCCCTGGCCTCTGACCTAGGGTGCCCCACCACCTGCCCGACCAGAACCTGTGACCAGAGGAGCTGCCACCTGCCTGCCACCCACCTGGTCTGGATCCTCCTGAGCCCCCTAAAGAGCTGCTCTACCCCACCTTGACCTTAGCCATGCAGCTCTGAGCAGCCCTAGCTCCCCGGCTGGGAGCCCTGCCCTCAGTCGCTCCTCTGGGTGCCCAATGGGCCTGGGGGACAAGGCCTCCTCTCTCCTTTTGCTTTAACCAGATCCCTTCCCCATTTTCTCCCCCACCATTCTAATTCTTTTCTTTCTCTCCAAGCATCTCTGCTCCCAAACTTCCTTTCCTCTCCTCTTTCTTCCCTCCATTTCCCTTCCTCCCCAGGGACTTCCTGGGGTCAAGCCAAGCCAGAGGGAGTGGCTGAGATGTCGCTGGTCTTTTCCCTCTCCCCCACTGCAGGGTCTGTGCCAACACCCGCCCCAGCAAACCCCAGAAAAGACCCAGAACTACTAGGGCTGACAGCCAGGGCAGGGCCATGACCAAGGGGATCCTCTGACATCTGCAGTCCCACTCTCTCTCTGCATCTGCTTTGGATCTTCAGCTTTTCCTCCTGGAAAATGGGATGGCAGAAAGGAAGGGGGAACCGTGGTGGGGGGCAGCAGGGAATCCACTGCTGGCCAACCACAGGCTGGCACTTTGGGTGGCCCCAGGCACTGTGGACATCATGGCCATAGCCAATGTCTGAGTCACAAGGGCTAAGGAGCCTATCTGGTGCTCCAGATATCAACATCAGAGGCGAGTGGGTGCTCCTCCTCTCCTGGGGTCTCAGTGCCCCCGTCTGTGAAATGGGCAAGGCCAGTCTACAGGACCCTCTCTTCCTGAATTTGGAAACCAAAGGGCAAATCAGCAGCCTGTTCTTGGCTGCTGTGTGACCTTGGAATTCACTTCCTTCTCTGGGCTCCTGTTCCTCCTTGTCAAAGGAGGGAGTACAGACAGGTGATTCACTGCTGAGGCTCTTTCAGTTCTGAAAGAAGGTTCTGGATCATGGGGAGGAAATGTAACAGTGTCCCACTTATCAGGGGAAAAATGAGGAGCCTGTTTCTCCCACTGCAGGCATGAACAGAGTCATTTTGAGGAAATCGTCTTAAACATTAAAAAAAAAAAAAAAACCTCTCCACATGAAGAAATCCACTACCTCGTTCAGGGGCAACCAGAACATGGAACAAAAGGGGAATATTAAGTAAATGGTGGCGCATCCACCCGATTGGAAAAGCCTGAAGACATTAACCGCGGTGTTTATGAAGAGTTGGTTACAAAACAGGAAAAGGCTCCCATGAGCGCCAACGGAGAGAGCAGGATATACGTCTGAACAGAGAGAGTGCCCACAAGTCACTAAAAAACAACCCAGCTACCAAGCTTAAAAGACTGCGGAAAACGACATCAAAATACTAACACTGTCACAGCCCACTGAGACTGTCCATAACCTTTTTTATTTTTCTCTATTTTTCAGGTTTTCCCATTAATCATATTTTAAAACATATATATTGAAAAATCATTTTTAAAAAATGACTGAACACCTCCAATTGAGAAACTTTCCCTTTCCATTCATTTATTCATTCATTCATTACTGGTTCATTCATCCCTGAGTCTGTCCAGCCAAAGCCCAGTGTCCATTGTGGCCAGGTCCAGCTCTCACCTGCAGGAAAGGGAACCAGTGGAGGAGGAAGAGGACCACCCCCCCAGGAATGCACCCACGGGCCTGGACCCTACAGGGGCTCTGGTGAGCAGAAATCAATCCTGCCTCCCTGTGGCCTCCCAGGCTGGCCCTCAGCTGTGAGGACCTCAGGGTCTAGCCTCCGGCCAGAAACCCACCTTCACAGTGGGGCTGCGGAGTGGGGAGAGTCCCCCCACAAGGCCATAGGCTCCGGCTGCACCAGCTTTCCCAGGCTCTCCCACTGCAGCACCTTCTCTGGGCTCAGAGGGGAGTCCTGAGAAGGCACCCCTCCACCTGGTGGGAATACAGGGTGGGGACATGCTGTGAGCTCAGCGGGTCCCCACTGCAGCCTCCTGGGTGGGGGCTGACAGGGTCCGGGGAGGATTAACTCTCTCCACGCCTGGATGGAGCCACAGAACAGCCTCCCAGTGCGGCCCCCGCCCCCCTCCCCTGCCTGCCCCCACCCCCGCCAGGAGCCCCTCTTTGAGTAGAAGGATTTCCTTCACCTGCCAGGGTTGGCAGTCCCATCCCTCGGCCTGCTCCCTCCCCCAGGAAGAAAAGGGGGGACCGCTCCCTGGAACGTAATGAAGACAGATTTCCACGGGATCTCTGCCCCCACTCCCACTCCAACTAGCCTTGGCCCTTTCCACCCCGCCTCTCCCCGCAAGGCGCAGAGGGATGGAGCACTCTGTGTGCAGAAACCCCGCGGCTCCCACTCTGCATTGAGCCCCCCCCAGGCCTGCGGTCCCCAGAAATTCTCTGGGGTAGCACTAGCTTCGCAGTGCCCAGGCGGGAAAGAAGTTCCCACCCCCTTCTCCCCGCCCCCAGCCCCTAGGGGAGGGGCGAGGGTCTGATCTCCGGGTCAAGGAGCAGCGCCTGCTGTGGACCGCAGGAGACAAATACCCCGTCACACAGACACACACACACACACACACATACACACACAAACCACCCTCAGGATCACCTCTGAAGCCCGCATTGTACGGGAAGGGTGGGGGGTGGGAAGTGGCTGGTGGGAGGAGGGGGCTCGATGTGCCTGCACTTACCAGCCAATCACCAAGCCCAAGAGAGGCTGGAACCTGCGACCCCGGTCCCCGAACCCGAGCCTCTGGCCGCCACCGCGCACCCCACCCCGCCCGACGCACCCGATGTCAATGTCTCTAACCCAAACAAGCCCCATCACCAAGGAGTCTCCCCTCCGGCTTCCTGGGGTTAGTAGCCACCACCCCCCACCCCGGCCGGGGACCAAGCTCCGACCTCTCCCCACAACCGCACAGGCGCGAGGTTTCATTGTCAGCCTGGCCACTGGGGCGCGCGCGAGGCGGGGGTGCCAGGGCAGGGGACTATCGCTGCCAGTGGGGAGGGGTCTCAGGGGGAAGTGTTCGGAGCCGCTCCTCCTGCCCGGTCCAGATCCGGAAGCCGCCGGGGGAGGAAGGCGGGGGCGGGGAGAGCGCGACCTCGGTGCTCGCGGGCGGCGAGGAGGGGCCCAGGCGGCCGGAGTGGGCGCTCGAGGCGTCGGGGGCGCCGAGTCCCCCGGGAGGCTGCGCTCCAGGGAAGTTTCCCACCGGTGGCCCGGAGCAGGACGAGGCGCGCAGCCGACCCTCCCCGCCTGACCAGCTCCGAGGCGCAGACTGCGAACTTGAGCAAAACTCCTTCCTCCCCGCGTCCCTCCCCTCTTGTCCGCGGCCACCAGCCCCGCCATCTCAGCCCTCAGCCTTCGGCCGGTGCCACGGTCGCCAAGACCTCTCACCAGTGTGTGGTAGAGAGAAGGGGAGGGGTAAATCCCTGGCACAACCAAACTGCGGCCAAAAATACAAAAACAGAAATTCCTTCTGAGACCGATTCCCTCAACGGGTGTGGAAAACCCCAAACAGGCAGGTCTGCAACTCCAGCCAAGACCGCGGCGCGGCGGGAGGGGTGCCGGGGGCGGGCGGAGACCCCGGCCGGCAGCCTCGGGAGCCCTCGCGCCCGGATGGTCCCCCCACCCACCAAGACACAAAGCTCTGCCGCCAACAATACCTGCGGGCTCCTCCTGGGTCTCCCGGGCGCGGGCGCTGCGCGTCTCGCCGCCTCCCTTCCCCGCGCCGCCTCTCCTCCTCTGCTTGCGCGCGCTATCCCCTCGTCTCTTCCAGAACGCGGCGGCCGGATGAGATCTTTGGGAGAAAAAAATGTGAGCGCTCGCACGATTCCTTTCTCTCCGCCCGCCGCTCACGGCGGCCGGGGGCTCGCTTTTTTCTCCCTCGCGCTCCCGCGCGCGCCGCGCCTCTCGCGCCCCGTGTTTCCTTCTCAGCAGCCCCTGCGAGCGCCCTCAGTAGCCATTATTCACGGGCCACCAGGGGACAGGAGGTAGAGACCGCCCCATGGCCGCATCCACTCGGCGAGCGCGATGCGGGCGCGGGGCGCGCGCGGGGAGGGGCGCGCGATGAGGGGCTTGGCTGCGCGCAGCCCGCGCCCCAGACGCGGGGGAGGGGTGGAGGCTGAGGGGGCAGGAGGGAGGGGGCGGGGGGAGGACTAGGAGCTGGTGAAGGGAGCGGGAGGAGGGGGCGCCGGGGAGACGCTTCGGCGGCTCTCACCGCGGGGCTCGGGGTCACTGGCTAGGAAGCTCCGAGGCGCTTAGGGACCCGGGGCGGGCGGGGGTTGGGAGGGGGTTGGTAAGTGTCTTCGTGCGCGCGCGCGCGCGCGTCAGAGATGGAAGGGGAGGGAGGGGACGCTTTAATATTTTCCCAGTGACTTACGAGCCCGTGGGTGAGCTCCTGGCTGCGCGCTCGAGTCCGTGTGTGTATCAGTGTGGCTGTGTATTTCTGGTCTGCCCTCCGTGTGAATGTCACGGAGCGTGGGGGCCTGCTGCGAGCTTGTGAATGTGTTTCTGGGTCTCGGGGGGACGGAGTGATGCGGTGCCTGCGTGGGGTTGTTTGTGTGCGATTGTTTATCAAGGGCTGCGGGACTGCGCCTGTGTGGGCCGTGTCTGCGTGAGGTTGTGCGCGTATGGGATTGTGTCTGCGTGGGCCCGAGTGTGTCTGAGGGGTGTCGTGTCTCCGTGGGGGCTTGTTTGCGTGGAGCTGCGGTTTAGGGGCGGGGGACCAGCGAGGGGTTGGGGTGCGCCCGCACTCGGTCTTGTGTGGGGCTAGCGGGGCAGTGTTCTGCGTGCGCGGCCGAGGCCTGGCTGAAGGAGGGGGTCCGCGTGGCGTCGGGGACCGCACCGCCGCAAGGCATGAACAGGCCGCTCAGGGGTCCCAGCACAGCGCGGCGAGTGGTGGCGGAGGAGAGAGGACAGAGACCCGGGGACCCGCATCCCGCCTCCCCTCCGCCCCCAGCTCCAGAAACGCAGTTTATTAGAGATCCTGGCACTGGCCGGCCCCGCGGTCCTAGAGGCACCGGGTTTGGAGGACTCGACCGGGCCGGGGAGACGCCTACGGGCTGGGGGCAGCGGGGACCGAGGCTTGGAAATCCGCGAGCAGCCCAGAAGCGCGCGGCGAGTACTGCCCGCCGAGGCGGGTGGCGGTCCGGAGACGGTGGAGGACCAGGCCGAGACAAAGAAGCACGGGGCCGGGGCCTCGAGGCGGGACCGTACCTACGGTTCCCTCGCGGCCGAGGGGCGGGCCCTCCTGGCCCGTCCCGGGCCTTCGCCGTAGCGGCCCCAGAGCCCCAGGGACGCGGAATTACGCGCCCCGGGCGGGGCCAAGGTGCGCGGAGGGGGGCGGTTGCGCGTAGCCGGCGGGCGCCGCGCCCCGGGGCTGTGATTGAGCGCCTAGCAGCCCGCCCCTCGCCGGGCTGCTCACCGCCCACGCAGCCATTCATTCATTCATCCGTCCTTTCTCCATCCACCCACCTTCTACCCAAACACGTGTCCGGCCTGTCGTCCGTCCACCCGATTATCGCGCCAGGGATCACACTGACGCGTCACCACTGGCTCTCTCCACTTTCCCTGCCCGCCAGCCTGTCCGTGCCACTCTCCTTAGCCCACACCTCGCGTCCCCCCAGGCCCCTATCTGGCAGGAGGGAGGAGCGCACCCCACGACCTCTGTCACTCGGCCTTTGCTCTTCAGTGATGGCCAGACCCCTGTCCCCACCTACTAACCGCCCCTCCACTAAGGGCTTTGTACATAAGGGCTTCTCTCCACCCTGCAGGGCATTCGCAGAGATCTGGTGACTCCCTGGAGGGCAGGGGCCAACACCATATCACACCACTGCTGGAGCTTCTCCTCAGCCAGGCCCCTCTGGGCAAGGCCGCGGTGAGGGGGGATGTATGTGTGAAGTGGGGGTGGGGCTGATGGGTGAGTCCAGAAGGGCTTTTATGAAGGACTGCTGTGTCTCTAGGTCCTGGGCAGAGGGCTATGCAGGTCTTAGTGGCCCAGGGGTCATTAGGACCCCGGTGGCGGGAACAGTCACCCCAAACCTGTCATTTGTAGGTTGTCAACTGAGGAGAAAGAAAACAAATTCCTGGTGTCTAGCCCAGTCCTCATCTATCCAAGTGGCCAGAGCCCCTCCATGCTATTCCTTCTGCCTGGGAATCAGCATCTTGCAGTCAGGCGTGGGACGCACTGGCCAGGAACAGCTTCCAGCCTGCCCAGTCCCGAGGGTGGCTACCTGGTGCCAAGAGCAGACCACCCCCAGAGATGGACCCTCTGCTGACTCCAGGTTCACCTGGTGAGGACGCAGCAAAACCTGCGGGTGCCAGATCCCCAGCCGGCCCTGAGCACCCCCTCCTCTCGGGCTCTAGCCCCACCCACCTCTAATATGCAGATGCTTAGTCTCTGTCTTCAATTGTCTGGCCTGGGAACCAGGATTACTCAGTCCTGAGGCCACTGTGTGCACCATTAAACAAAAAGTCCCAGTTCTTCCTGGGACCCCCGACCCAGCCTCAGTGCTGCCTGACTCTCAGCCTGTGTCTGTCACATCCTGACTCAGCCACCTCCTCCAGGCAGCCCCCCACAGGCCAGGTGGCAGGTGGGAGAAAGGGTGGTGGTGGATGCCCCCTTTCCCTAGGGACAAGCACAGGCTCCACACACACTCACTCCTCTGTGCCCTTCACCACTGTCTCACTCTTACCTCGGGGCCTTTGCACTTGCTGATCCCTGTGCCTGGAATGCTCTTCCCCACCTTCTAACATACCACATGTAATATATGTATTTTGTAGGTGCTTTTGTTTGTCTGCTCACTGGCGCCTCCTCCGTTCCTGGGATGGTGCCTGGCACACATTCAATAAGTATCTGGTGACTGAACGGGCAAGCCTGATCCAGACGCACTTCCTCTTCTCTGAACCCAGGGCCCCTCTGGAGAACAATGGGAGGGGATGAAGAACAGTGGGGCAAGGACAGGTGGTATGACTCATCCAAGGTCACTCGAGGGCCCTTCATGGATTCTGGATTCTGAGCACGTGTCCAAGGGGGTGGGAGAAACGAGATGGCGGAGCTGCCGCTTATCCCAAAGGAGAACGGAGCCCTTTCCCAGGCAGAGGACAGAGACGCCCCCATCTGGCTAAGGCCCTTCCACCAGTGCTGTCACGGTAGGGCTCTGCCCATCTCTGATTGAAGCCAGGCTCAGAGCCATCAGAGGGCTTGTCAAGAACACACAGCAGGACAACTGATCCCCCACCTGACTGTAAATTTCCAGACCCTGGCTCAGTGCCAGGCCCAGAGCAGGCGCTCAGGATGCCCTTAGCAAAGCAATGAATGAAGCAACAGCACCAAGATCCAGACTGAGGTATGCATGGCCCTGGACCCCTTGCTTGTTCCATCAGCCCCTACCCAGTGGGATTCGCAGGATGGTGGGGGCCAGGCCCACCACACGGCAGGTCTTCTGTTCGTTCATGCTGAGAGGAGGCTGCCTGGCTGGCTGGCTCCCTGCTCTAGCCAGGGGTCTGAGTCCATGCCCCGCCATTTGAGTCCTGCTCCAGGCTTGGTAGGGAGAGGGAACCCTGCACTTGGCTAGCAGGAGAGTCCCATGGGCCAGGGTGAACATTCATGGTCTTGGTTGGGGGGGGGGGGCTGTTTCCTGGGGGGACGTGATCACAGCCAGAGAGCCTGGGCCAGGAGGGTGCCTGTTCGCTTGCCCAGCACTGTCTGAAGAGCCACCTTCCTGCAGACCCTGTGTCCAGGTGCTGTTCAGGGTGAAATAATAAACAGGGGCCGAGGAGGAGGGGCGCCCAGGCAGACCATGCAGTCAGGGGGGCTGCCAGATGCTGGGCTCACTGACAGGCCACCAGGGAAGGGGTTAGCCAGGGGCCACCCTGGTGGGCACAAGAGGCAGAGGGACACACTCCAGCCATCAGGCCCAGCAGGTGCTACTAAGACCCAGATGTCTCGTTCAAGCTCAGCCCTGGTGTGGTGACCCCCAGGCCTACTGGGCTTGGAGGGTTGTGGCTCACAGAGGAAAGGACGCAGCACCAGACGCCTCGTCTGTAGGTGCGCAGGCCTTGGGTCAGAAGTGTGCCAACAATTTCAAGTTCCCATCTTGTCCTCAGCTCGGCCACCCTCCCCATTTCAGAGTCGCGTCTCTGAAGGCCAGACGGCTGACTGGCCTCCAGCACCCAACCACTTGGGCAGTATTTACAGAGCACCTCCTATGTTCCAGGAACCGTTCTACATGTTAGAAGTCAGGGCAAGGAGCAAGACAGAGCTCCCCTTCTTCCTTGTCGGGACACGGCGTCGTCCATGACACATAGGTGAGGTGTGCTGTGACAAATAAATAAAGGAAAGCTTCCCAGGTCTCACAGTGGTAAAGAACCCACCTGCCAGTGCAGGAGACATAAGAGATTCAGGTTTGATCCCTGGGTCAGGAAGATTCCCTGGAGGAGCGCGTGGCAACTCCAGTATTCCTGCCTGGAGAATCCCATGGACAGAGGAGTCCGGTGGGCTACAGTCCATGGGGTCACAGAGTTGTACACAACTGAGTGACTAAGCATAAGCATGGGGCTGGAAATATGGGGGTGGGGGAGCTGTTTTCCAATTGATGGCCAGGAACTGGCACTTGAAACAGGTGAGAACAGACCTGAAAGACGAAGGCAGGAGGCAGGCAGCTACCTGGAGGCAGAGCTGCCCAGACGGAGGGGACAGCACAGGCAGAGGCCCAGAGGCTGAGGCAGGGCAAGAACCCTCATGGAGCAGCCAAGGTTGGAGTACAGGAGCCAAGGGGCACGTGGGAGGAGACAGGGACACAGAAGTGACAGGAGCCACCCACAGGCCCTTGTGCATATCTGTGAGGCCCCCGGATCTCACAAGGCGACAGATGAAGTATCTCTGGAGCAGGCTTCAAAGGGGTGGCACCTCACAGGGTGGGGCCTGGCCAGGGTCGGGGCTCAGAGAGCCGACAGGGCATCCAGTTCTGGGTTTATTTCGGAGGAGAGGCTGACAGCATTAGCTGTTGTGGGCAGCCAGGTGGGCACGTGGAGTGGGCTCTCCCATGGGTGGACCATTCTCCTACCCCTGTGACTGTCACTGACCCTCCTGCCCATCTGTCAGCTTAGCCAGCCTCACTTTTAGTGGGTACACTGGAAGCCTGCCTGATCTGCCAAGTGGCGTCCATGCTGAACCTGTTTCCCCCTGTCATGCATCTGTGGGCAGGCTCACAGCCCCGGGGGCTGGTAGGGCTGGGGTCTGCTCACCTTGTTTGCTGAATGTCAGGCCAAAGGCCAGTTTTTTCTCCCCTGCCTTTGATCTATAAGGGCTTCCCTCTTAGCTCAGCTGGTAAAGAATCTGCCTGCAATGCAGGATGACCCTGTTCAATTCCTGGGTCAGGAAGATCCACTGGAGAAGGGATAGGCTACCCACTCCAGTATTCTTGGGCTTCCCTTGTGGCTCAGCTGATAAAAAAGCCACCCGCAATGTGGGAGACCCGGGTTCGATCCTGGGTTGGGATGATCCCCTAGAGAAGGGAAAGGCTACCCACTCCAGTATTCTGGCCTGGAGAATTCCAGGACTGTATAGCCCATGGGGTCGCAAAGAGTTGGACAGGACTGAGTGACTTTCACTTTCACTTTGTTTTGTACAACCTTTGATCTCTGCTGGCTGGAGCTTTCTCTGCCATCTGTCTGTTTGTCCATCCTTCCTTCCTAGACTATAGAGCCCACCAGGTGAGGTAATATAGCTTCTGACTGAGACAGAGCAGACCCACCTGCTGTGGACCCTGTTCCCTGGGCATGGACCCAACCGGGAGGCCCCTGACTTCACTCTCACACACACACACCCCTACTGGTAGACCCCCAGCCTCCCTCTGCTGGGGGTCCTGGCTGGCATACCTGAAGCACCCCTCCCCCACTGTCCTCTCTCAGTGTCCAGAGCACCTGAGATGCTGGACCATCTCGCTGAGCTTGGAGACCACATGGCCCTGCCTTCTGAGGGCAGTGGCTGGTGGTTGTGGACAGGGCTCAGTGGGAGAATGAATAGGAAAGAGGGAAGACAGACAGACATTTGGGAAGTGTGGATGAAGGACAGAGGGTAGGGGGAAGGAGGTAGGGTGAGAGAAGGGAGCAGAGTGAAAGGCAGTGAGGATGCGGAGAAGGGAGGCTGGAGGAGAGGGTGGGCAGGGGTCTCCAGGCCCCTCTCCCACTCCACATTCTCTAGAAATGGCATTCTTGGCTCCTGACTGTGACCGTGGTCACCTGCCCCCAATGCTTCTGGCCTGGCTGGGGTTCCGACTTGGTCCTGAGACCAGCTCCTTACAGCCTCATGCTTGCCTGGTGCCCAGCAGGGCCCAGAAAGAGGCAGGGGCAGCAGTGTGGCCAAGGCCTCACCAGTCCTCTGCACCAGTGCAGATGGAGTCCTGGCCCCAGATAGACTGACCCCTGACCCCCATCGCAGTGCCAGCACCCCCACCCAACTCCAGTCACTGACTGACCATGGATGGACTTCTGACTCCAGTTAGTCTCGAGCCACAGACCGACCTCTGACCCCACCCCAGCCTGAACCCCGATGCTAGCAGAGGCAAACCATAGTGACCTTCTCGTGGACACGTTCCTCCAGGGACTATGTGGGAAGAAGGGCAAAGGCCCACTTCAGGGACACTCACCCCCCAGGTTAAGAAACACCATCAACTTGAGTGGCCCCCCAACTAAGGCCCCAAACCTGCCCAGGCCAGTGAGTACACAGACGTGTGTATACAGACTGTCCCTGCCCCTCACCCCTCTCGCTAGACCACACAGCCCTCCTGCCCAGGCCCAGGGGTTCCCCAGACAGCCCCCACTTTCTCACGGCCCCTCCCTGGGCCCCAGCAGCTTCCTCTGCCTGCTGGGATAGGAGCCCATCAAGAGGGCAAGCATCGCAACCTCCCTCAGACCCCCCACTTCTAGGAGAGAAACTGCCCACATCACACAGCAGATCCTGGTCATAGAGACGTGCACGCACACACACGCACACAAACACACATCGAGACCTGCACACACACATCGAGACCTGTACACACACACACATTGAGACCTGCACGAGCGCGCACACACCACACACACACACAAACCCCTAATCAGACACACACGTGCACTGTATGCAGGCAAGGAGACGCACATGAAACACGTACCCACATGCAAGGGGCACAGAGCACGGACACGCAGAACCTCCTCTCTATGCAGGCAACAAGCGCAATCCCACACCCGCCTGACTCACCCGTCCCCGACCCCACGTGCACAGGTGTCTCTACCCCTTCCTAGCTCTGCTCTCCCTCTTGAGTCCTCCTGTCCGTGCCCACCTGGACCAGGCCGGCAGTGGCATGTCCTTACTGGGGGCTGAGGTCGCACCCTCCCACATACCCTGAACCAGGAATAGCACTGCCCCTGCCAGCCCACCAGGAGCAAGTCCGGCTCCGCCGCATGCTGGCTGTGTGTCCCTGGGCAGCCCCACAGCTTCTCTGAGCCCGGTTTCCACAGCTGAGAAAGAGGGGTGATGCTCTTGCTCGCAGGTGGCAGTGGTGGGATGGAGGAAGGGGAGGACACGGGCTGGACAACAGGCTGCTAATACCGCTCTCCCTCAACTGAGCACAAAGCTCACAGTCTGTGACCTGGACAATTGTCTCCAAACCCACGCAGGGACCAGGAGGCAGCTGCAGCAGACGCAAGGACCGGCCCCTCCCACAGGCTGACGGAGCCCAGAGTGTCGAAGCAGCCACAGTGGAGGCCAAGTGCTGCTCAGCCTCCCACATGGTCCCACACACCCCCAGGACATGTGACAAAAGACCATCAGCTGCTTCCCCTCACATTTCTCAGCCTCAGTTTTTTTCACCTCTCAAAAGGGAGAGCAGCAGGGCCCGGCTGTGCTAGCTAACAGAAATGAGTGTGTGGAAGTCGCCAGGGGATCTGCCTGCTTGATCTCTGGGGATGGTTACCCCTTCTGGTCAATGGAGAGAGCTGAGTTTTCACTCTCTGGGATGAGGATCAAAGTCCACTTTCACAGCTGACAGTCAAATGCTGCATTTGCACACCCTACTCAGCTACCTGCTGGGGCAGAGGCCCCGGTTCACCCCAGAACCTCACAGCCCCCGGCAGCCCAGTGGGGGCAGGGAGGGGCTGGGGGCCCCCCGCATCGCAGACTCAGAAACGGGCTCAGAGAGGGAGCTGAGAGGGAGGAGAAGCAACAGGACAGCATCCCCTCCATATAAGGAAGAGTCTGTTCACAGGCAGAGCTGCCCAGGAACAGAACGGGCCACCTCGGGAGGTGGGGAGCCGCCTGCAGCTGACAGCGTGCAAGCAGAAGAAGGGTGCCTCTGGGGGGCGGGGACACAACGCAGCCCAGGGGAGGGCCGCGGGCATCTCTGGTCCTGTGACTAGACCAAGGCCACGTGAGCAGGCATGGAATTCCAGAAGCCCAGAGCAGCCATGTGAAAGCCCGCAGAACTACAGATGGCGCCCAATGGGCCAGAGAAAGGCACGTGGTGGGCCCTCCATCGATTCCCTACCCCCATCACCGAGCACTTAGTTTTCAGAGGGAAATCCCTAGTTTTAGCTTTAGAAGTTGAAAGATAAATGAAAGTAGAAAGGAAAAAAAAAAAAAAATCCAGGGTTCCCCTCGCCCTGGGACAATTACCACTAAGTCAGCTTTGCTTAGAAGTCCTGATGGGTTCTAAAGTTTTAAAACTTGAGGTAGAATACACATCCTGTAAAGTTCACCCTGTCAAAGCAGTTTTTGGTGTCTGCATACAGTCCTGCAACCATCATCACCATTTCCAGAACATTTTCATCAGAAGGAAAGCAGCCTCCCCAACCCAGTAGTCACCCCCTTCTCCCCAGCACCACAGCCCCCGACAGCGACTTATCTGCTCTCCATCTTTAGGGGCCAGGGTGCCCCTCTTCCCAGCCTCCCAGTGCCCACCCTGTCCCCTCCAGCCCTCCATCAGCCAAGGGATCGGCTGAGACTCAAGTCGGATCCCGTCCCAACCTCCCTCAGAACCATCAGTGGCTCCCAGTCCTGTGCCATCTGGCTTCCTGTGCCTCAGCCACACTGGCCTCTGTCCACAAGGTCCCACCTAGAACCTGCGTCTCCTGGTGTCTGCTTTCCCCACCTCTCCCCCTAGCTCTGCCTCTGCCTCCTCTCCTTGACCAGGACATGTTGCCTGACATTCCTTCTATCCCACCTTCTCCACTAAAATGGCAGCTCGCACCTAGCATGGAGTCAGAGGTCAGTGAATATTTGAGTTGTTTCTAGTGAAACAGGCACAGGCTAAGCCCACACGCCCACAGGGCAGTTGGGTGAACTGGCAGTGTCTCTGCTGGTGGGCGTGCTCAGTACAGACCACGCAGTGCCCCTCCTAATCATGCCGGGGGTTCTCCTGACACCTCAGATCTGGTCGCCTGGGCCGCAGGGCCTCCAGACATTGGTGGCTGCTGTGCCCTGTGCCTGCTCTTGCAGCCCTGCTAAGGAGTCCACCTGACCTGCCTGCTCAGGTCCCCACACACCCCCACTCTGATAGAGCTGGGGACACCCTGTCCACCTGGCCTCGGCCACACCCAGCACAGTAGGGCTCTTTAGAAGGCAGGCTTCCTGCCCCGAGGGTTCTGCTACAATTTGTGGGCAAGAAGGGTCTGGCTGGGGTCACACTCAGCACCCACACTTGTCAACCACCTACTGTGCGCTGGTGGGAGGCACAGTGATGGAAAACTCGGGGTTGGAGCCCGGCGGATGGAGGGGTCAGATCTAGAGAAGAGGTGGGGGGCTGGAGCCCAGAGGTGCTGCTGCAGTTGGGCGCACACATCTGTGTGTGTGCGTGCATGCACCTGTGCCAGCATGTGCATGCATGCACCTGTGTGTGTGCATGTGTGTGCCTGTGTGTGTGCACACGTGCGTGTGCTGGTGTTTATGTGTGCCAGTGTGTGCGTGTGCCTGTGCATGTATGTGCCAGTGTGTGTGTGTGCACGCATGTCTGTGTTCACACGCATGATAGCAGGCTCCACGGTGCCTGGAGCTCTCCCAGGGCCTCGGTCTCCCCACCTGCATGCAGGGCCCCCCTGACTGCCAGCTTCCCTGGCCCCCCAGCTCAGTCTGCCTCCCCATCCTGGAGAGGTTTCCGGTACTGCAGCCCTGCCTCCTCATCCATCAGGATTTTGCTGCATTCCTATGAGTCATTCTCCAAACAAACCGTGCGAGGGAGAGAAGGGAGAAGGGAGAGCAGTGGAGGGGAGGGGAGAAGAGGGGAAGGGAGGGGAGAAGAGGGGAAGGGAGGGGAGAGGAGGGGTGGGAAGAGGAGGGGAGGCTCATAGGGAACCCAGCCCCACCTCCTCCCTCCCACTTGCTGCCCCTCCACGCCCCTGCCATGAACGCATGGGGCCCCCAGAGCTCTGGTGTAAGTCTGGTCAGCTGTGCCATGGGCTTGCTGTGGACCTTCAGCAAGACACTTGCCTTCTCTGGGCAGTTGGAGAAAATGGCCCTGAGGGGCCCCATCTCAGAACGCACAGGCTTCCCAGGGTGCTCTCTCAAAGGAGGTGGGATATGGGGGAGGTGTGCCCAGCTCCCTGAAGCAGCCTCTCCCCACTTCCTTGTCTGTCTCTCCACCTCCAAGGTGAGGGAGGGGCAAGTCCTCCGTAGGCACAGGTGCTGCTGGGCAGGTGCCAAGGTGAGGGCGGAGCAGCCTGTGCCAGTCACAGGGCCTAGGCCTGTTGCACCCGACGTGGGGCCAGCAGGGCCTCCAGCAAAAGGCCCATCTCCTGCACCAAGGGCACTGGGCAGGTCTTCCCCATGGGCCAGGCGTGAGGGGGTCTCCTGGCACAGCCCAGCTCTGGGGTGGGGGTGATGAGACATGGCCAAAGCCAGGAGGAAGAATCCCCACAGCAGCAGCAGGGAGCAAGCCTCTGGCTGTGTGTATGTGCGCACATGTGTTTGTGGGCAGAGCAGCACCTGGAGGAGCCAGGGGCTGCTCCTCAGTGACCAGCTGGCTTGACTTGTTTTCACCATGGCCGCCAGGCCTGACTGGAGCACGTGCAGCAGCCCGACGCCCTTGTCTGTATGTCTGTCGGGGCTCTAGGGGCCACAGAGCCCAGCGAGTGTGTGCGTGGTTGTGTGGCCAAGGCCAGCTGCATGTCTGTACACAAGGCCCTGCAGCATGTGGGAGGGGTGTGAGTGCCTGTAAGCTTGACCAGTGGCAGGGGGAAGCTAGTGTCCAGGGGAGTGTGGGCTGGAGGGCTTTCTCCTGAAACACTGAGTCTTGGAACTGCCACTTGGGACTCCCACCCCCTGGCTCTAGGATAAGCAGATCCCTTCCCCAGGAGCCGCAGCCACACACATGCCCCAGATCTGAGGCTAGTACCTAGGGGCCCCTGAGACTCAGAGCAAAGCTGCAGCCTGTGTGTCTGGGCAGCCCACAGATACGCCACTCTGGACCCAGTACCAGGGTTCAAGGAGCCAGAGCAGGGACCTGCCTTCCCAAAGTCCAGCTGGTCCTCGGTCAGGCCTGGAGGCCAGAGCCTGGATCAGAGTGGGGAGGTCAGGGTCTGCAAGGGCACAGAGGGCGGGTGCACACCCAGGGATGCACAGGATGGAGATGGGGGTAGCCAGGGTGCTCGGCCGCTGCTCCAGGCTGGGATGAGGGGCAGCCATGCGGCGGAGGGTCAGCTTACAGGTGTGGTGGAACAGGGGTAACTGGAGCCAGAGGCCAAGAAGCCGGCTGGAGGAGGAAGTGGGGGCCGCAGCGGCTGGGGGTGAAGAAGGGGCATTTCTGAGGGAGTGGGAGAGGCTGAAGCAAAGGCACTGAGAGGGGCAGGGGGGTGCTCCCAGCTCTGCTCCACCCAGGCTGTGACGGGATCGTCCCCAGGTAGAGGCCAGGGGCAGGCACTGCGAGGTCCCCGGGCTGCTGCCGGAGCACAGGGGAGACCCCAGGTTGCAGCCCCACCCTTGCTGCAAGCCCCTACTCCTTGGACCTATCTCCCCTCCCATAAAAGGGGCAGCCCAGCCCAGCCCATCCTGGAGTGCTCCCCCTGTGCCTGGAGCTGGGGGCAGGGCCCAGGGCTCACCCCCAACCCCCGCAGTTGCAAGGTTGGGACACTGTGGGCGCTTCTGCCAGGGCCAAAGGATTTGAGACACCACAGGCTCGGGTGAGTGGGCTGGCACCCAGCCCAGGGCAGGGGCCCGGTTTCCAGGCTCTAGGCCATCGCCCCGTGTCCCTCACCATGTCTGGAATCCCTGGTCCCTAGAAGGGAGTGTGGTAGAAACAGCCACCCCTGAAAGACAGGGATGCGGGGACACAGAACCTCTCTGAGTCTCAAGCGTGACAAACAATGATCTGCTGGGGACATCACAGCAGGTGTGCAGGACATGGGAGACCATGACCGCCCCCTCCTCCACAGACCCGCCCAGGAGCGCTGAGATGTCGGTTCCACCTGATCTGCAGCCTCACTGGGCAGGGAGAGCGGCCGGAGGGGCAGGCAGGAGGATGTGGGAGCCCAGCCCTGCAGTCTGGGCTGCGAGTACTCACATGCATCAAGGGGTCTCCTCCTGCAGGGGACGGCCCCACCCCTGCTGCCTCAGGCACACTTGGAGAGGATGCAGACCCACAGGCTGAGCGGCCCTGGGGTCAAAGGGAGCAGAGGGGAGGGTGCAGGGAAGCTGGAGGGGGGCAAAGTCGGGGGGGGGGGGGGGGGGG
>ML664177.1:20031167-20308251 GCA_007570785.1 Antilocapra americana | reverse complement strand
GGGAGGGCAGGGTCCCTGCTCGGGGATGGGTTGGCTGCAGGGCCTGAGGGCTTCAGGAACCTTCTCTTGCTCTCTGGGCTCTAGTGACCCCTCCAGTCCCCAGGGAGCCCATGAGCACCTAAATTGGTCCGCGGCAGCTCTTGGGGTGAAAGCCAAAGTCCAGCCTGGGCCAGGAGGCCGTTCCCAAGTCCAGACCCCCCACCCCCACACTCCACCCCAGTCACACTGGCCCCTTTGTTTGTGCAACACATGAAACACATTCCTGCCTCAGGGCCTTTGCTTGGCCATTCCCCCAGATGTCTCCCCAGGCCCATCGACCTCCCTCGAGTGACTTGCTCAGTGAGACCTTTCCTGACGTTTTCCTCACTGCATCTATCACCTTCTGACATCCTCCGTGGTACCATCTCCCCCTAGAACAGATGTTCCAGCAGGGCAGGACCCCCACTCCGTTCCCCAGCGTGCACCCAGAGTGGCACCTGGCACAAGGCAGGGCTCACAAAACACATGTGCTGTGCTGTGCTCAGTCGCTCAGTCATGTCTGACTCTTTGCCACCCCATGGACTGTGGCCCACCAGGCTCCTCTGTCCATGGGAATTCTCTAGGCAAGAATACTGGAGTGGCTTGCCTTTCCCTCCAGGGGATCTTCCCGATCCAGGGATCAAACCCAGATCTCCTGCACTGCAGGTGGATTCTTTACTATCTGAGCCACAAGGGAAGCTGCAGGAAACACATGGGAACAGGTAAAACACCTGCTCTTTGGGAGAAGAAAGCCTCCACTCCAAGGGAGAAATCTTTATAACACTCCTCCTGTGGGAGGACCAACCGGTTTTCTCCCGAGACAGCCCAGGGAAGACACGTGCTGGCCCTCCCAGCCCGGCCGTCCCCAAACCAGTGGTCAGGAAGGGTGGTCACCCTTTCCCTTCAGCCTACTGACGAACCTGCATCCTGGATGTCACCCCTGGACGTTGCTCAGGTACTGACCACACTGGTCCCCCAACCTTCCCTGTCCCTGTGCAGGGTGTCCCCACCCACCCTCTGCATCCCCAGGACCCACTGGCCACCCCCCTGGCTCTGCCTGCCTTTCTTCTTCAGACCCCGTCTGGCCCCTGCCCACCTGGGTCCTCCACCCAGCCTCCTACCTGGTCTCCCTCTCCAAGAGCTGATCTTCTGTTTCACCCATGATTCAGTTTCGTCCTTCAGCCAAAGGCCAAAGTCTCCTCCAGCCTGGCTGTGACCTGGCCCCAGCCCTGCTGGCCACACCCAACTGCCCAGGTCTCTTGCCACCTCTCAGCCTTTGCTGGGGCAGAACCCACTGCCCGACTCCGAGAGTCTGGTGCCTACAACCCTTTCAGGGCCCCCACTCCACCCACCCCTCACTGTCACTCCACCCAACGATCTCCAGCTTCCCAGCGTCCTGTGGGCTCCCTTGACCCAGTGGACAGGTGCTCAAGGGACACTGCTGAATGAGTGAATGACTGAAATGACTAGCGAGAAGGTGAAGAGATGAGGCGGTAAGTGGACAGACTCCGGGAACAGGTCAGCGACAACATTCTTCTCTCTGCCAGATCTCCTCCACGGCTCATGGTCTCCCGCATGGACCTGGCGGGGATCAGACCTGAACATGATCTGCTGACAATGCCCACCGTGCAGCAGCCCAGGTGGGCTAGGACTTCGGTGCTGTAACAAAGCCCCCAGACCTCAAGGGCCCCAAACAACAAAGGTTTATTTCTCGTTACACCACAAGTCCGGCGAGGTGGCAGGGAGGCTCCTACTCCCCAAGGCGTCACCTCTGAACCAAGAAAGAAGCCTGGTAGGTGGCCCTGGCAGCGACACACCCGGGAACAGAAGGATGCACAAGTCAGAACTGGTCACGTGACCCCCAACCCAACCACAAGACGTCCAACCGCAAGCTCATCCTACTCTGGACTCTGGGAAACCAGGATGTAAGGCCAAAAGCTGGAATGACACCTCTGATGACACCACGGTCAGCATGAACAGCAGAGGCTACTCACCCAGGACTTCCTGTGTCCTGGATGCTGGGCTGAGGCCTGAAATGCAAGTTCTCTTAACACTCCCAGTGCTATTCTGAAGTAGGTGCTGTGAACAGCCCCTTTTCCAGATGAGACAAGATGACGGAAGCCCAGAGAGTGAAGTGACCCTCTGAGATCTGTGGCTTGGACATGAAGACCCTGAGGTCGGAACTCACTTCGGTGAATCTGGGCCCTCACAAACCCCACTGAGGCCCCTCCTCTGGGCACAGGCCTCAGCTTCTTCTGTCAAGGATGGCCAGGGGCAAGGACTGCCCTGTTTCAATGACCATCCCCAGCACAAAGAGCCTCATCGCCCTGCCGCACCTCAGCCCCAGACACCCCTGAGGTGGACCCCAAATGTCATGAGAAACAGAGCCCATGAGGGAGGGGTGGGCAGGCCAAGGTCTCCTTGTGGGGCTCAACATGGCCAAGACAAGGCCACAAGTCCCTGTCCACCACAGCCTGACTGTCCCAGTGCCTCAGCACCCACAGCCTCACCCAGGGACCCCCAGAAGTGACGGTGGTGACATACACTCCACCTTCCTGCCGGCAGGTCCACTGAGGGAATGTCCCCAGTCCCAGGCTGGCGAGCCTGTGGCCCTGACTGCATGGGCCATGCTCTGAGGAGCTGGGCTGAGCGGCTGGCACCTGTTCCCAGAGACAGTCCCATCGGAGAGGCCAGAAAGGGATGGAGCATGGTGCCACCTTCCAGGACTTCTGAAAACAAGGCTGGGGGGCTTACGGAGAAGCCACACTGCAGGGGAGGTCTGTGCAGAGCAGTGAAGAACAGAAGGAAAGGGGGTGGTAGGGTTGAGAGCAGATCCACCTGGAGCCAGACCCCACCTCACTCTGACCTGAGCCCCACCCCCACCCCCAGCCTCTGTCTCCTCATCTGTAAATGGGGTGTGAGTGACACTTAACACCAACTCTGGGCTCTTACTGGTTTTGGGCCCTCTCTCCACCAACCTGAGCCCCAGATCACAGTTCATCCTCTTCCTGGAACTTGGGGCCCCACCCCAGGAAGCTTATAGGTACAGACTCTCATTGTGGCTGCCAGGAGAATGCGTTCCTGTCACCTGCTCCCTCCCAAAGTTTCCATGCCCAGGAGGAGAAAGACTGCCCTCCCCAACTGCCCGGAAAGCAGTGCCCCTCAGCCCAGCCTCTGAAGGCTGCTGTCTTCCTCAAGACTGGAGTACCCTGAACCAC
This sequence comes from Antilocapra americana, assembly GCA_007570785.1. Classification (NCBI taxonomy): domain Eukaryota; kingdom Metazoa; phylum Chordata; class Mammalia; order Artiodactyla; family Antilocapridae; genus Antilocapra; species Antilocapra americana. The sequence continues at coordinate 20,305,015 of ML664177.1, read as the reverse complement.
TAACCGCCCCCATCCCTCAGTTGCCGGGGTGGGGGCGGGGGAGAGGTGGGAGGCAGAACCTTTCACTGCCTGGGAAGCTCACACTTGCCCCCAGTCCTGGGCCTCAGCATCCATGCAGCATCTGCTATGTGCATCCACCTTGAGAGAGAACTGCAAACGGTATGGCACGGCCCAGTCCCCAGGCCCGTGGGAACATACACAGGCTTGAGAGGGCATGACCCACCCCCAGGTGAGTGACTCCAGCCACTGCATCACCCCACAAGCCTTGGCGCCCCCATCTGCACTGTGAGACGGTGCAGGGACCCCCTTGAGGGTGGCACCAAGGGCTTCCCAGAGCCTGGCACACAGCCGGTGCTCAACCACGTGAGCCTCATTCCCCTAGACGGGCCAAAGCAGAGCCTGGAGACTGCCCCCCAGCTTCCCGCCACCTCATTAACCCGGAGAGACTGTCCTTGCAGCTGGGCTACCACCTGACACCCCTGGCAGTCTGCCCGCTCACCTCCGTCCTGTCTGCAAGGACGTCTGGGCTGGACAGGGCAGGCTGCAGGCCAGGCGTGCCGGGACCCCAGGCAACCAGTAGAGGCCAGCTCAGCAGGCCCAGTTGCCACTGAGCCCCACAAGGTCCCTGCCGACTCCCCACCCCCACCTGCATGCACATGGCCACCCACAGTACACACCGAGGGCTGTGCTGCTGGAGGGGAAGCGGGCTGAGGCCAGGCTGTGTCTTGAGATGAGATGGTCAGGGTTCAGTTCACTTCAGTTCAGTCGCTCAGTCGTGTCCAACTCTTTGTGATCCCATAGACTTTAGCACACCAGGACTCCCTGTCCCTCACCAACTCCCAGAGCCTGCTCAAATTCATGTCCATCAAAGTTGGTGATGCTATTCAATCATCTCATCCTCTGTCGTCTCTTTCTCCTTCCGCCCTCAATCTTTCTCAGCATCAGGATCTTTTCCAATGAGTCCATTTTTCACATCATGTGGCCAAAGTTTTGGAACTTCAGCTTCAGCATCAGTCCTTCCAATGAATATTCAGGACTGATTTCCTTTAGGATGGACTGGTTGGATCTCCTTGCAGTCCAAGGAACTCTCAAGAGTCTTCTCCAATACCACAGTTCAAAAGCATCAACTCTTCAGTGCTTAGCTTTCTTTATGATCTAACTCTCACATCCATACATGACTACTGGAAAACCATAGTTTTTACTAGATGGACCTTTGTCGGCAAAGTAATGTCTCTGCTTTTCAATAAGATGTCTAGTTTGGTCATAGCTTTTCTTCCAAGGAGCAAGCGTCTTTTTAATTTCATGGCTGCAGTCACCATTTGCAGTGATTTTGAAGCCCAAGAAAATAAAGTCTGTCACTGTTTCCATTGTTTTCCCATCTATTTGCCATGAAGTGATGGGATCGGATGCCATGATCTTAGTTTTTTGAATGTTGAGTTTTAAACCAGCTTTTTCACTCTCGGGTCAGAGTTCAGAGGGACAAATCCAGCCTCCAGGAGGCAAGAAGCCACTGCAAAGTGTGGGCTGGCCAATGGACCTCTGCCCCCACTTCCATCCATCTGTGAGTTCATGCAGTTGTCCCTCCTCTCCGCCTCCCAGGCCTTTGCTCCAACTCCCCGCTGCCTGGAAGGCTGTGCCAGCCACTCTGAGGAGCCATGCCCTCTCCTGACCTTCCCAGGCTGGGCTCAGAGACGCTCCCTGCTTCCTCTGAATTGTTCTTTTTTTCACTGGAGAGCAGGGATCCAGCAGGGGTCCTCAGCAGGCAGAGCCCCAAGGAATCTGACAGGGCCCAAGTCAGAGTCCATTTCTGAGGTGGCATGGAGCAGGAGCCACTCGGGAGATAAGGGGTGCAGACCAGAGGGAAGGGGGCTGGGGTGCCAGGGGAAGGGGAGAGGGCAGGGTGAAGAAGGGCATCTTGAGGAAACCACTGACCAGTCCTCCCGTGCCCCTTCTCTTCTCCCCTTTCCCAAGAGAGAGGACAGGGTGGGAGGGAGAGATCCAGCGAGAGAAGGGGCCATGGGCTGCCCTGGCCTGGGCTCCCCCCAGCGGCTCACAGGGGGGTAGGGAGGAGCAGAGCAGTCCCACAGGGAGCACCTTAAGCTTCAATGCTACCAAAGGTCCCCATTGCTCCCTATGGCCTCAGGGCCCCCCGCCCGGGCAGAGGGCACAGGGCAGCCCCACAGCCCCTTGTGCCCACTGGGGGGCATGCAGGGATAGGGCAGTCAGACTAGGCAGCCTGGGCTGCCCCACCCCCAGCACGGGGACCAGACTGCACCACCGGGGACACCGAGGATTGCCTCAGAGAGGCAGGGCTGGACCTCAGGGACGTTGGAGAGAGCCTTTGTTCAGGCAGCAGACTGGCCTCTGAAAGACAAGGAAGGTGAGGCCGAGAGGGAGGTGGTGGGTCTCAGAGAGGGGATATGGAGTCTGACCCCAAGGGCCTGGCACATTGTTACTGCGGGTGCCAGAGGGTGAGGCTGGATCATGGTCAGCAGGGCCTTGAACACCAAGCTGGAGATGGCCGGGCGGCAAACCAATTATTCTAACCTCCAGGCCAGCCCTACCTTAGTCCATCCAGCCTCCTCCCACCCGATGCCCTCTCCAGGTAATGAAGGCCGAAGGGTTGGCAGTTGGTAAGTGCAATTAAACCCGTGCTCAAGGCCATGAAGCATTCACGCAGCTCATTAGCAGACGAACGAGAGGACGTTCTGAGGGCTGTGGGCCCCCGGGGCTGTCGGGACCCAAGTCAGGTCAGCCTGGAAGGGGGCACCCCACCCAAAGGAGCCCCATTCACAGGGGCTCCAGTCCAGGTCCTGAGACTAGGTCTCCGGACGGTGAGGGACAAGGTCCAACAGGTGTCTCTCTCCCAAAGAAACAGCTGGGTAAATGGGCCTGGAGGTGCTTGTGACACACAGGGTCCCGGGCAGGGGAGATGAACCCAGGCCTCAGCCAGCAGGCAGCTTATTGATTCAACACAAGAGCAGCAGCCGACACTTAAGCCAGTTCTAAGCACTTAAAAATTCTTTCACTTAATTTCTCCTGTGACTCTAGGAGCTCGTGGATACTTCCTGTTGTGATCCCCATTTAAAACATATATTTATTTGGCTGTGCCAGGTCTTAGTTGAGGCACACAGGCTCTTCAGTTGTAACATGTGGGATCTAGTTCCCTGACCGGGGATTGAACCTGGGCCCCCTACACTGAGAGCGTGGAGTTATAGCCACTTGACACCAGGAAAGTCCCCTGTGACCCCCATTTAACAGAGGAGAAAACTGAGGCCTGGATAGGGACTTGATTCACCAGGTGCTCTGGCTCCTGAGGCTGGGCTCACAAGCAGGAAGCCACACCACCATGGGTGAGACGGCTGGGCTGCCGGGGAGGTGTGCAGACTGTGGCCAAGAGGAGGCCTGGGCCTTGGGCTGTGGGCCATACCACCAGGTGTGGCCTTGAGGGAGGCAGATGGCAATGGTCCAGGTGAGCTGTAAACTGAATTGGGGTGAAATCTCCCAGAATTGCTCCCTGGCAATTCATTTGCTTCTTTCCCCCCTAAACACTGGTGAACCTTCAAAGTGAGCCTGGGGGCCAGGATGACACGCAGCATGGCACCTGGTCTAACGCACAGAAGGGAGCTTGGCAATTAGAGGTGTTGAGGACACAGTTGCGGGCAAGGGAACGAGTGAACTGACGCCTCTCTCTGCCAGAGAGGGACCTGATGCTCTGGCTTCATCTTTCCCAGTCTCCTGCTGTCCCCCCTAGGCCCTGCCCCGCCTTCCCCCACCACCAGTGGCCTCCGTGAGAGCAAAGAAAGGAGAGGTGGGCCTCCTAGGCCCCCTGGGGCAATGCCTCTGACATTCCAAAGTCAAGGCTGCTGCTGAGATATCCTGAGGGCCCTGGTAGGGAGGGCAAAGAGCACTGGGAGAGGAGAGACCTGCCCTCTGAATTCCAGAGGTGATGGAGCCCCGAAGTGGGCAGTGGCCTGGGGCCCACAGCATGAGTGTGGGTCTCCTGACCCCCTCAAGTCCTGACTGAGCCTTTCAAGTGAGGCAAGCAGCCCCCCGTCACACAGGACCCCTGCCCTCGGTCAGTTTGAGGAACTCTTCAAGACTTCTCCAGGTCTGTCTCGGCTCCTAATGAGCGCGCATTCCCATTCCTGTACAGGTCACATAATGATGCGAACAGCTGATATGATCACTGTCTTTCCTGCACTGGCCACGGCTCCAAGAGGGTGGGGCGCAGAAACACCCAGATCGCGCACACAGTAGGCCTGCAAACACGTCTATAGGCCAAATGAAGCTCTGGGATTACCAACAATCACAGGGCCAAAGGAAAAAACTGTGTGCCTGGGTGGGCTCCTGCCCTCCCAAGACCCCCAGGACCTCCCACCTCCACACAGCAGGCTCAGGGCCTGGAAGGACCTCCAGGCCCCCGTGGCTGGGGGCTGTAAGCAAGAGAGGGGCTCACACCCCTCCCCAGCCTGACCCAGAGGCCGGCCCACCCCCGCAGCTGCCAGCTGGCCTGCAAAGGTATGGTTCCCAGGGGGGCCCTGGGCATCCTCATTAGGAAAGTAGTGACAGACGCATTAGCTGCTGTGGTGGGGGGAGCCGAGGGCTGTCACGGGCTGAGGAAAACCAAATGCCACGGGCCACGGGGCCGCATCTGGGTGAGGGGCTGTAGCTGGGAAAGGACAGAGGTGACACCCTGACGCCATGCCACCCCCAGAGCTGGGACTCCCTCCTGGGACTCAGGCCCAAAGCTGAGTGCCCCCAACATCCCTGGCTGTCCTTGCTGCCTGCCTTTGGGCAGGACAAAACTTGCTGAGTGTCCGCCGACCAAGCCCTGCCTGCCCTGTGCCAGAGAAGGACGGCTGGGAACCCACCCCCAGGCACAGAAGAAGATGAGGCAATGGGGGCGTCGGGGGGTGCCCTGAGCAAAGCACGGCATCAGGGCTGCCGTGGCCATCACAGGCTGTGTGCTCTTGAATCTTGGCTGTCCCCATCCATGAGATGTGGGCTCGGACCACCCTGACCCCAGAGCTCCTTCTGGTCTCTGACTCACAGGGCAAGGAAGGCTCAGTTCTACTGGAAGAATGCCAGAGGCTGCCAGTGTCTCTTCAGTCCCCAATGCCAGTGCTTCCCAGAGCCTGAGGCCCCGCCACACAAGGGTCACAGAACACAAGTGCATCAGGTATCAATTCCTCCCAGGCCAGGGCCAGGGCAGCAGACAGCCCACAACCCAGCCGGTGCCACCGACTGCCTTCGACACAAAAGTCCTGCACCACGCCACATGTGTACAGAAACGGGCTCACACACAACAGACACACACTCAGCACACCTGGGGCCCCACCCACAAATGAATACACACACACAGAAGAGCATCTGTCCCTCAACCCTAATCCCACGTTGCAGACACAACCACAGATAAGAGCACCCAAAATCTGCTCACAAAACCCACCCCCTCAACTCATTCCCCAAGCCCTACCCCCCGCAACACACACAGACACCACACTGTATACACAGGCACACTCTTAGCAATCTTATAAACACAGACTCATATACATGCCTGGACACAGCAAGCATGCAAGAACCATCACCCTCCAGTATGGAACCCCCTCAAAGATGGACACACAGCCCAAGCCCAGGAACACACACAGATACACACTCATCTTGGCACTTGGTCACATTCCACATGGCAGGCAGCGCCCAGCCCAGAAGAGCGGTTTCAGGTAAATAAGTCATGTTCAGAGCATCAATCTCAGCCCCAACCTGGCTGCCTCCCTGCTACAGGTAAAGGGAAATGGGGCTTCAATATTTCATAAATGAATAAACCTGCTAAGAGAACACAATTTACAAGGCTGCTGGTTGCAGGCTCCCAACAGCCCTCACACATCTTTTCACTTTGGGAGCTCGCGGCAGTGACTGCGGGTGGTGGCCAGTGGGGAGTGCTGCCTGGTACCCCACCTGCCCCCCTCTTCCCAGGGTGCTCTTCCTAGAGTAGGGTGTGTACTGGGATTTTCCATCCACTAAATCCAGCTGCTGCCCGAGGACAGGGCCCTGCACTCTCCCCTCTTCCACCTTCCCCTCAAGCCTTGGATGCCTTTTAAACGCTGGTCCATCCTTGGCAGCTCTGATTTTCCAAGGTCTGTTTCACACAGGGCTGGGATGTGTCAGGACTGAACTGCTTAGGAATGGAGAGAGAAGGCCTGGCAGCAGGGATGGGTAGGGCCAGGGCAGCTTGGAGCTCAAGAGGCAGCTGAGCTAAGGGAGGCTGAGCCTGGTGCCAGGCCCACAGGCCTCTAAGGGGAGGCCAAGCAGCCCAGGGCAGCAGAAACCTGCTCCTAGGACACAGAACGGGAGCAGAAGGGGGCCATAGGGCCAACCATGGGCTAAGTCTGCACGTGACTGGGCAAGGGGGACCCAGATGTGACAGGTCTGGGACCTCAGTGCAGCCTTGCTGCTGGAGCCTGGTCTCCTCAGGGGCCACAAGTCTTCAACAGCTCTGCACAGACTGGGTGGCACTGGGTGGGCTCAGTAGCCCCTGCCCAGACTGCCAATTGAGGGGCCAGGGAAAGGATTCCTGGGGTTGGCAGATGGGGAGAGGTCCAACCAAGTCAGGAAACAGCCACCCAGTCTGACTGCTCTCTGAAGCTCCCAAGAGCCGCTTCCAGCTCTCTCCAGATTCACAGACTCGGAAAAGGAGCAGGTTCCACACAGGAAAGGAGAGAAGCAGGGTATCAGATGGCTCACGGAGGAAGAAGGCGGCACCCGTTAACAAAAGACACCAGAGCAGGGCAAAGAAGAGTCAAATGAGGCTGCCTTTGGGGCCTGGGAGTTTGGATGAACTGGTTTCCTTTACATTTGCCTTATTTTCCAGAAGTCTATTATCAGCCCATCTTCTTTCTGTAGCGGAGAAAGCTATTAAAACACAAGGGCCTTACAAAACCAAATATACAGCATGACTCCATATTTTATATTTATTACATCTATCGTGTTGTTTACCATATGTCTAGAGAAAAAATGCTGACAATGGTTTATGTTCTTGGGGTGGAATTATAAGAGGTTTTTGCTTGTCATCTGGCATTTTTAGGTTTTTCTAAAATCAACATGTTTATAACCTGGTTAAAGTGTTAGTTGCTCATTCGTCTCCGACTCTTTGTGACCCCATGGACTGTAGCCCGCCAGGCTTTTCTGTCCATGGAATTCTCCAGGCAAAGATATTGGAATGGGTTGCCATTTCCTTCTCCAGGGGATCTTCGCAACCCAGGGATTGAATCCGGGTCTCCCACATTGCAGGCAAATTCTTTACAGTTTGAGCCACCAGGGAAGCCCTTTATAACCTGATTTTATTAAAAAAAAAAAAAAAAAAGCTCAGGCCTGATAAGTTCTTTTCCACATCAAGTCCCTCCCGCGGCCGCTGAAGCCCATTCTCACCCTCCAAGTGCGAGTTCTCGAAAGGCCAAGGACACCTCTTCCCAGGCCCAAGGCTACACCACATTCAGCGGCCTGCCCAGGCCAGATGCGGGCGCGCATTAGTCGAGTGCTCGGGGAGAGACGGGAGGGTGGCGAGAGGCCCGGGAGTGACCAGCGGGACACCGAAAGCGCGAGGCCCGAAAGGGCATCAAGCAAGGGAGGCGGCTGGCGAGGGAACGGCCCGTAGGGCAGTGCAGGACGTAAGGCAACCCACCCGGGCCGGGACGAAAACCTCGGGGTCTCCAGGCCGTCCGGAAGCCCCGCCCCGCGCCCCGGTTCCCGGAAGCCAGGGGCCGTGAGGGGCGGGACCTGGGCCACGCCCACAGCCCCGGTTCCCGGAAGTCGCGGTCTGGCTAGGCGAGGGGCGGGGCCTGAAATCCCCACCCCGCGACTGCGCGGGGCACGCCGGGATGGGCGCTGCCATGGCGACGCAGCGGCCCCCGCCCCCCCGCGCCCTGGCCTCCGGAGTCGCGGTCGCGGCCCTGGCTGGGCTTGTCCGGCCCGATGCGCCGAGGCCCCAGCGTGGCCGCTTTGAGGGAACTGTTGGGAGCGAGGGGAAGCCAGGAAGCGCGGGCGTTTGCCCTCCCGTGCTCGGGGAGGAGAGGAAATGGCCCCCGAGGCGGTAATGCAGCTGCCTCTGTGTCAGGCCTGACGGCTCCTACGAAGACCATCCCGAGGCGGGGCTGCGCGCGCCTGGACAGGCGGGCCAGCCCGGGCTGCCCTGTTAGGATCCAGCATTTGCCCCCGAGATAGCCCCTCCACCAGTGCAGGGGATGCTGGCGCCAGGGCCTAGGACCCGAGATGCCAGCCTCTGTCCACCCACATGCCAGGCATCTGCTACTTAGTAGTGCGAACCCCTTTGCTTGGCTGCCCTCCAGGCCCCCTCAGCACCCTCACAGGAGACCCAGCCAAGCTGGCAGCCCGCCAGGCAGACCCTGATCCCTTTTTGGCCTGTATCCCTGTAGGGTGGGGGTTCACACGACGGGCCAGGCCAGTTGGGCCGGATGACTATCTCCCCAGACCTGTGTGAGTGACTCTGCCCCAGTAGGTGGGCAAACAAGCCCAGATCTGTTAAGGAGTGAAGTGGCAGGGCTGGGACACAGCCAGGCTGACTCCAGAAGCCTGTCCACACACAGTGGCACTCCCTGCTCCCTGGCCACCCAGCCTGGGCTGGTCCTGCCGCCTATCTCTGCCCAGAGCACTGGCCTGGCCTGCAGTCCTCTCCTCTCCCCCCTCCTTCCCCTCCCACCAGCCGGCTTCCCTTCTGAGCCGCCAATCTGCAACCACACAAAGCCCTGTTTGTTTGCTTTCTCTGCTGCTCCCCCTGGATCCGATGTCTTTCTCAGCTACCTGCCGGCCTGGCTTCCTCTCCAGAACGCCTTCTCAGACTCCTGAAGGGAAGGAGGGGCCCGTCATCCTCCCTAGAATCCACCTTCTTGGTGCTGGAGGTACCCAGCCAGAGCAGTCTGATGGCTTTGCAGCCCCCTCACTGCCTCTCAGAATTTTGGGTGCCTCCTGGGCAAAGCAGGAGAGATGCCTGCAGCCAAGGGCTGGGACGGGGGAAGGGAGCCAGAGCAGTCCGGCCAACCTCCCTTCTTTTGTGAGCAAGGCTTGCATTGTCAATCAGGAAAGCTGCCCCTGACTTCCCTCCCAGCAACTCAAGGGGACTGCCAGAAGATAAGGAGATGAATGGGGCCAGGATGGCCAAATTCAAGGAGGCGGAGGGACACCCTGGGTTCAAGGCCATCACCCTCCCTTGCTCTTTCTGAGGGTATCCAGGCTCACCAGGTTCTAGGATGAAGGCTTACCGGCTGCACTAGGAGCCTAGCTTGGGAGGTACTCTCTCAGTGCCCACACTAGGCAAGCACCTGGGCAGATGTGTCTGCATGGCAGGCACTCTCTGCAGTGTCTTGAGACACCCTATCAGCCTGAGCTGAAACAGGGCTTTCACAGACACAGGAAAATAAACACCAGCATTCCACACCACCTTCTCTACCTGCAGAGTGGGGGCTGCCCTCTCTCCCCATTCAAATAATGAAACCCAACACTGATACTGCACAGAGATACCACAATCTCGCCTGGTTACTTCTACCCAGGGTTCTTTCACTGCACCCTGTCACGCTGGGTGGCCCAGGGCAGGTCCTAACCTCCCTGGGCCTCTCTCTTCCCCTTCCTGTCCCCTTCCATGAAGTTTAACCCTTAAAGCAACTCCAAGACAAAGGTGTAGTTGTGCCCACTTGACAGATGAAAGCAGGCTCTGATTGAGAAAGCAACAGAGACTGAAATTGCTTTAGTCAGAATTCAAGCCCACTTCTGACTCCGAGCCATAAAAAAAATCCCACCAGGTCACAGTATTATTTAAGAGATTATCTGCTGAATGGATGAGTGACCACCAGGAGATGAACGAGGAGCAGGCAGGGCCTGGCTTTGGAGCCCAACAGATTGTGGTATCCAATCTCAGGTGTGCACTTGGTCACTGTGTGACCTCACACAGGTCACTTAACCTCTCTGAGCTTCAGTTTCCTTGATCCATACAGAGTTAGTTAATAAGGCTTAGAGAGGACCACCCAGTGCTGAGCACAATAGCAGGCACTCATTAAATGATGGCTTTTCTCCATGATCCCTCTCAGCAGCCAAAGAGCCAGGCATCCACTTATTAGAGGAACCAGGTCTTTCCCACCTCCGCTTTCACCCACCTGGCCCCGCTGCCGGGCATCCCCCAGTCACCATCTCTGGCCCTCTGCAATGCTCAGGCTGAGATCCCCAAGTTCCTGTTCTGCCTGGGAGACCAGAGCCTCTGTTTAAGTATCCAGGGCGGGGGCCCCGGGGGTCACTGTCACCCCAAGGGAACAAAGCCAGCACCGTCCACATCCTGCTGGACTCAAGAAGAGAGCCACCCAATTAAGTGTGATTTGGCCAAGCGTCTGTTTTTCATGCTATTTCAGGCCATGGTGGGGATTTTCTGTGCTCCTCTTAGAGGTGTCCTAAACCAGATTCCTTCCCACCTCCCTCACCTCTGTGTTTGAAATGAAAATATGTTCTTCCTTTTCTTTTTTTTCCTAGTTCTTTCCCACCTATCAGACAGATACAAATGAGAGAAGGGGCAGAGCTGGGAACTCTCTGGAGTCCGGAGGGCAGCAGTTCCTCCCACCAACCCACCAGGCCTCTGCAGGGCATCCCTCCACCCCAGTGCCCTGGAGCACAGCATGCTGGGAGATGCAGTTGCCTCAAACCAGGCAAAGCAGAGAGGTCCTTGGCCTTGAGGCTAGGTCATTGTCTGTTGTCGTCCCAGACACACACCAGGCATCTCGCCCTTCTAGCACACACCTCTGCCTTTCTGCTTCTGAGCCTTATCTGGGGCTGCACCCCCCACCTCCACCTCTCCATCTCCGCCTGGATGCCCTCCCCCAAGGCCTCCCCTGCAAGGGGCACCTTCTCAGCAGGGTCACAGGTGAACGAACCCACACCCACACAGTCATGTCTTTGAGGTCTGCTCACCTACCAGACTGAGGGCTTCACAAAGGCAGGGGCACAGCCATGTCATCATGTGGCTCCAGGACAAGGCTTCCCAAGCCCCTCAGCACTGCTGACATTTGGGGCCAGGTAACTTGTGGGGGGGTGTCCTGTGCATCCCAGGATGTTGAGCAGTGTACTGGGCCTCAGCCCACTAGATGCCAGCACCCCCTCCACCAGTGAAGACAACCAAAAACATCTATAGACAGGGCCCCAGGCCCTGCAAGGGATAAAATCACTCCCAGTTGAGAACCACTGCTCTGAGGCCTGCGCCCCAAATCTGCCACCCCACCAAATGAGCGAGTACATGACTCTCCCTGCCCCCCCAACAGAACAGGTGATTTTTATTTTACCTCTTATCATGTAGGCATGCATGCTAAGTTGCTTCAGTCTTTGCGATTCCACAGACTTGTAGCCCGCCAGCTCCTCTGTCTATGGAATTCTCCAGGCAGGAATACTGGAGTGGGCTGCCATGTCCTTCTTCAACCTCTTAGCATCATCACATGCAAATTTCATTTCCCATCATGTCAGAAGCTTCCAGAAGACAGCCCTCAGCTGTGTATCAGTGCTGATCCACGGTTACCATTTGGAATGGTATAACTCTCAAAGCCCTCCTCAAAGTTATCAGGAATAACTCTCAAAGCATCAAAGAGCACCTGAGTAAAAACCAACTCTGTTCCCACTTCAGCACCCTGCCCTGGGCTCCCGTGTGACTGTGCTTCAGCAGCTAAGCATGTCTGGGCTTCAGAGTCTCTGCCTCATTGTAACAATTCTTTGTCCCATGCTAGTGAGAGGCTCACAGCTTCACATCTCTAAGGAGCTGTGGCCCCCAAGAAGAAATCTTTCAAGTGTTTTTTTAATATTTATTTATTTGGCTGTGCTGGGTCTTGGCTGTGGCGCGTAGGATCTCTGCTCTTCATGACAGCATACGGGATCTTCATTTGTAGCATGTGGGATCTAGCTCCCCGACCAGGGATCGAACCCAGGCCTCCTGCATTGGAAGCTCAGAGCCCCAGCCACTGGACCTCCAGGCAAGGTCCTCAGGTGGTTTTTAATTGACATATTCTGAGAACTATTATCACTAATTGGCAACATTTATTAAGTATTTTGCTATGTGCCAACTGCAGCCAAGTGCTTTGCAGGCCTCCTCTCATTCAGTCCTCTTAGAAAAGAAACTATGAAGTTGGCAGTGTCATTTCTGTTACCTGATAAATGAGGAAAGAGAGGCTCAGAGAGCTGGAGGAACCTGCCTAAGAAACCCAGAGGTGGGCTGGTGGCCTCTGGCAATTCAGAGTGTCAATTGAAAAATTAATTCAGCTTCAGTTCTCTTTTTAGAGTTAATTTACTTGCCTGCGCTGGGTCTGCAGCTCATGGGGTCTCCCTTGTGTCATCTGGGATCTTTCATTGTGGCAGGTGGCTTAGTTACTCCAAAGCATGTGGGAGTTCAGTTTCCCAACCAGGAATCCAACCCGAGTTCCCTGCATGGCAAGGCGGCTCTTCACCACTGGGCCACCAGGGAAGTCCCTCAGCTTCAGTTCTTAATACTGAAATTACATTTTGAAGTCTGAAGTCCACCTGGTACCAGGCAGGGTTATACCTTCCCAGGCAGACAGGCCTCACGCACTGGGCTCTTGCAGTAGACACCTATCCCCAGGGCTGCTAGGAAGGTTCAACCCTGGAGGCTGTGGCTTGCCGGGGTAGGGGCTTGGGGGCGGGAGCTCGGAGGGCCACCACCTGATTCCTGGGTGTCAGGCCTCTCAGGAAAGCCCCGGCTGGCCTGCCCTCCCTCAGCAGGGAGTGGGTGCCAAGATTCTTCAGGGCAAGAATAAAAACGAACCGTCTTCTAGCACCTTCTATATATTTCTATGCATTAAAACAGGCTCTGTCTGAAGAATTTTACTTGCATCAACTCACTAATTCTCCCAACAACCCTATGAGGCAAGTGCTGACATTCCTCCCACCCCACCCCACCACCCCACCACCCCATTTCACCGATGAGCAAAGAAACAGTAAGCACCGGAGCCCTGATGCGAACCCGGGACGCTGAACTTTGAAAGGCGGGTGCTTATCCGCACTGCCATGTTAGAAGTGTCTCGTGTTGACAGTTGTGTTCCCCACACTCTGGTCTGAGTGAGATACTCACTATGTGATTTAGGAACAAATGCACGAAGAAATGAATGAGTCTGTGGTTACGCTGCCACCCGAGTCCACCCACAGCAGCAGGGCCGAGCCCCTTTGCAAGCAGAAACTCTGGCCGGAAAACTCTCACCTGCCCCACCAGGTGACCAAGACACACGCGATCCATCCACCTCCACCTGGCTGGGGACGGGACAGGCACCAAACTCTCAGTTTCAGTCCACGACACAGCAGGACTGGAGCAGTCACAGTGACCTCTTCCCACAAAGTCCTTCAGCGGGAGGAATAACACTCGAGTCTCCGCACAGCAGGCTCCCGGGGCCGGGGACTGCGCCCATGTGAAGGAGGGGAGATGGAGTCCCCCGCAGGATGGCCGCGCCTGGACTTGACCCCAGGCTTTCCAGACGACAGAACGCGTTGCATGCAGAGTTCAGACAGGAAGGGAAATGTGCTGGGGGGCGGGGGGTGACTTTCCTATAGCAGCAGGAACTCAAACCTGTCCTGACTCCAAACCCAGGGCTGTGCCACCGCTCAGCCATGCTGCCCAGACCAGACCAGACTGAGGCATGGTCTCCAGGGAGGGGACCAAGTGTGACAGAGTCTGTACACCTCACGTAGGACCTGTGTCTGGGGCCCATCCCGGCCCATCCCGGCCCCAGCCCCCCACTGACCCCCCGCCTCCTCCCACCCCTGCTCTGCCCTGCCCCACTGTATCTGCTCCCTTCCCAGCTTCCTGGGCCCAGTTCCTGAGCCCAGTCACCACGCGGAAACTGGATGACCGCTGTCCACCAGCCCAGAGCCTCAGCTCTGAGCCCTGCAAGCCCAGGGCCAAGAGTGGGGGACTTGGCGGGGAGGGGGTGTCTGCGGGGAGGGGGTGTCTGCTGCGTGAGTGATGATCAGCTGGTCCCATGGGAGCCCTGGTGCTCCTGGCCCTCCTCCTGTCCTTCCTGACCAAGTGCCCTTTCCCACGTTGCTCTTTCCTCCCCCCGCCCCCTGCCCCCCATCACACACACACTCTTCACACGGATTCAAGAACCAGCAGAGCAAAAGCTCTCCGCTGGCAGCCGAGCCGTCTGCGCCTCCGGCCGCTGGCACCCACCCTGGTGTCACATTCCAGTCTCGGATCCCAGTGACCCACCCAGGCACAGGGCACGCTCTGCCTCAGTCCCCAGGGAAACAGGATGAGCCAGTTCTTCCCACCCGCCCCGTCCCCCCTCCCGGGGAGCAGTGGGGCCCCTCACTTGTCTCCTCTATGGTCTGACAAACAGAATCCTCTGACCAGCTCTCTGAGAGTCCCCAAGATCTCAATCGGACCCCCAAAACAACACTGTGCCCCCTTAGCTCACCTTTTTGCCCACCCCTTCCTGCTGGGAAGGCCGCTGAGTGCTCTGTGCTTCCCCCGCCTTGCCTGTGGAGCTGATGGGGCCGCAGAGGGGAGGCAGCCAAGCCCTGGGCCTCGATGCCCCGGCCTCCTGGGGAGAACAGACACCGACAGAATTACCGCTAATTCTGTGATGAACGCTATGCTTCAGCCGTAGACAAAGGGGGATGACTCAGTTCTGCCGTGGAGGTCAGAGCAGGAGACAGGACGTCTGTTTTGGTCCCAGGAGGCAGGGAGAAAGGTGCAGGGCACCCCAGGTGGAAGGAACAGCTGGGGCCAATGCAGCACGGAGGCAGCAATGTCAGGGTTGACTCCGGGGGGCAGGGGTCTGCTGCAGCAGGAGGGGAAGGGGCTTAAGTTGGGGCAGAGCTGGCAAAGGATGGGAGAGGCCCCCACCTGGGACGGGCTCCTGAGCAGACCTTTATTCAGAGGCAAAGGAACCCCAGGGAGACACTGCCGTGGTGGAGAAAGGTCACCCTGTAGTGGGGCCCACAAGGGAGGGGACAGGATGGAGGCAGGGAGGCCCATGAAGAGGCCAGGCAAAAGCTAGCCTCTCCCGCCACGGCCTTTCTGAACCAAGTCATCCCTCTTGGACACAGGACACAGGCTCCGTCTGCTGCAGCCGCCAAAGAACCACTGGTGTGCTCCTGCCGCCAGGATCACCCCCCCCCACCTACCTGAGCTCCAAGTCCCCTCGACCATGAAGCTTCACCTCCACAAAGCCCCCTACCTCTGGCCAAGTGAGGACGCGTTCACCTCTGGACTTCATGCTCAGGCTACCCGTCCCCCATCCTGAAACTGACTCATGTGGTCCCCATCTGCCCCTCCTCGCAGGAACAAGTCCCGCCAAAGACACTACTTCCCTCATCTTCCCCAGAACACCCGCCAGCTCTTCCATGGGAGGCCCTGCTTCCGGCCAAGACCTGGCATGAGCTCCCACTTGTCCCTTGGGGTACCACCCCTGGGCTGTGACCTTGCAGGCAGGTGTATTAAGCACAGGACTTTGAGACAGTGGGCCCTGGGAAATATCTGGTGGGCCCATAAGCCCAGGTGCTTCTCCCATGGGAACACTGGCCAACCTGCAGGGCTCTACCTGGTCCTGCCTGCTGAACCACATGTTGGGGGCGGGGGAGACATCCAAGCACAGCCACATGTGACTATTAAAGCATGAGGTACAAACACGGATGGCCATGGAAAGGCAGTGGTGACAATAACGGTGTCAGGGCCAGCTGGCATTTATTGGGACAAACACTGTTCTCAGATTCATGGGGTTGCATCAACTCATTAAAGCTTCACCATAATCCAGTGAGGCCAGAACTGTTATTAGCTCCATTGTACAGATGGGGACACTGAGGTACAGAGATAAATAACCCATTCAATACGTGGTGAAGCCAGGAATCACTCAACACCTTGCCCTGGAGCACCCCCCCATGACCCCAACATGACCCCAGGAAGGGAAAGGGGAGCTGAGAAGAGCACAAGGCGTGGTCCAGATCAGGGTAAGAGGAAGCTCCGTGTTTGTGTGTGTGAGACATGTATGCACAAGTGAACAGCAAACCACATTCAAAGTGTTAACTGGGGTTACTGGAGGCACTTCTACCCTATATACCTCTGGGTTATTTGCATTTTTCACAGTGAGAACAAATCCATGTGTCACCTGAGTAATTCAAAAAGAGAGACACTGTCAGGGCCTCAATTCATGTTTGTTGAATGACTAGAAAGCAGACTCATTTTCTAGGCCTGTTTTTTCAAACTCTGGGTATAACCCATTAGTGGATCATGACATCAATTCAGGGGTCACAGAACACAATTTAAAAAAAAAATCAAATAGACCAGAATAGAAAATATCAGACCAGGGCACGAAACAGAGGAAAGAGCTATTTCACTCAACTTTCGTTTCAGTTACACACAGGGTGTAAATGAAGCTGGGACCTGAAATGTGTTTCTTACTGCAGGTCACAGGTGAGTGCTTGGAACCCACAGTCCAGACCCAAGAGCCTGAGGAATCAGCGCCAGCCCTGCCGCACAGGCCTCCTGGTCCAAAGCGGCAGAGTTGGTGACCTCCCTGTGTTTAGGAAGCTGCTAGGGCGCCTGGCTGTTGGAAAGGTCACACTCAGCCCGCTCTGGATCACCCGCAGACACACAATCCTGGAACCAAGGCTTCTGACTGTGAGGGGCTCCCCCAAACCACAATGTCTGTGTCCATTCCCTCTGGGTTACCCAAAAGGCCACTGCTCCTAAGGACTCTCTCCAGGATGCTCCTGTGGAGGGGCGGGGTGGGAAACCAAAAGATTCCTTTCCAGCTTCCAGATGTGAGGCCACGTCCCAGGGAAGCCTCTGGAAACGCAGCCCTGTGGTCAGTGGGGAGGGGCCTTCACTGAGTCTGCAGCAAGGGCCGCTCCCACCCAGGGTGGGCCTGACCCCAGGCAGAGTCGGTCTGCATGGAGGATCTGGTGCGGGCAGAGCAGAGGCCCCAGCCCGAGGCTCCCAGGGCGCTGGCGCCTCCACATCAGAGCTCGCCTAACTCACCCCGCCTCCCTTCCCAGGGCAGCAGACAACTAAAAAAAGATAAAATAAAAAGAAGTAATTCCCCTGCTTTGACGTCAGCTCGAGGTCTTAACAGCCCAGCAGCGGCATGAAACTGGATTGCAACCAGATGTAATGCCCTTGAATCCTCCACACGCCACTGCGTTGGAAGACGAATGGGGGGTGGGGAGCGGGCGGAGGGAATCGTGCGGGTCCCGCGTGGGTCCCGGATCAGAGCCTGCGGAAACCCTGGGAAGCCCAGGCCCGGGTCGCCATTCAGGCATGCTGCTTCCCCTCCCCCAGCCCCCCAGAAGTGCATTGTTACTTTGGGTAGCGTCTCCATTCAGAGCCAGAGCCCCAGTGCCGCCCCCATCGGGGGCTCCCCGGATCAGGATACGACTCAGGCGGCGCTCCGGCCCCGGGCGTGGATTTGAGGACGACCCAGAGCCCAGGAGGGGAAATCGCTCTCTGGGAAAACGGGCGCCCCAGGAAGCTGGGGCCGCCACGGCCTCGGGCCTGCCTGGTGTTTCGCTTCCCCTCCGCCCCTCCTGGGCGGCCCCCAGCAACCAAGGCTCCAAAGTCACCCCCGCGTCCTGCCACCCCCTCGCCCCGGCGACACCGCCTTGTGCCCGGCCCTCGCGTCCTCCTCTGGGTCTCCTGTCTCCCAGGCGCCGGCCCAATGACCTGGCCGGTGGTGCGCCGCCGTCCGTCCAGGGACTCGCGTGGCCGGAGCCCCCACCGTGACGTCACCCCGAAAGGCCCCTGCGCCCCGGGCCTGGCCGCGACGGAGCTCCCCGGCCTCCCGGGCCGCTTCCTGCCCAGTCGCGCGGCCTGCGCACAGGCCCGGGCGCCCCTGCCCGCGTCGGGGCACGGATGGGGGCTCCGCCGAGAGCCTCACGCGCCGCCCCTCCCCATCACGGCCCTCGCTGCCCCGGCTCCCACGCTAGGGCCCCGATAGGCCCAGAGTCCCTCGGAGAAGTCGGCTCCCCGCCCCCCAACCGGACGCACTCACAAAGCTCGCCTCCGGCCCTGGCGCGGCGCGAATGCCCCGGTCCCCACCCCGCGCTCGGGGGACCCCCCAGCGACAAGCACGCGCACAGCCCTCGCACGCGCGACCCTCGGTCCTCGCGCCCCCGCCTCGCACCGGCCCCGGCCCTTGTCCCGCGGCGCGGGGCGTTCCCACCCCGCCGCAGCTCCCCAGACTGCCATCCGGTGACCTCGCGCCCCCGGCACACAAAGCGACTTCCCCGCTGCCCCCGCGCCCCCGCCCCGGCGCTCGGTGCTCACCTCGGCGCACGCTCACTCGGGGGCCGGGGGTCTGGCACTGCGACTTCGCGGCCCGGAGGCCCGGGCGGCCATAGGGGTCGGAGCGCGGCGGCCCGGCCGGCCCGCGGCCAGGCAGGAAGGAGGGTGGGCCGCAGCGCCCCCTCCTCGCGCCGGCGCTCGGGCGGCGGACTGGGCGGCCTGCTCGGCGCGCTCTCGCCCAGCCGCGCCTCGCTCCGCGCCTGGCCTTCCGAGCGCAGCCGCGGGCGGGGGCGGCGCCCAGGGCGCAGGGACCAGGCCCTGGCCGCGCACCTCCGGGCCTGCTGGCGTCGCAGGGCCGCGGGGAAATGCGGTCCCCTCCGCGCAGGAAGAGCGGACGGCGGGCGGCGCGCGGGGGGAGAAGGCGGCGAGAGCGCGAGGAGAAAAGTTCCCGGCCGCCTGGCCGCGCTCGCTCGCCGCCCGGGCGCCAGGTGGGCCGTGCGCCCCGACAGCGCCCCCTGGCGGCCCGCGCCCGTTGCGGGCCTGGGGCGGGGGTTTGGCTGGGGGGACCCCAGGGGCCCTCAAGGACGCGGGGGGCCGGGGCGGAACCTCGGGCGGAGGACGTGAACTGGCACCGGCGCTCTGAGCTCCAGCCGGGTCCCGGGGCCAGGCCACCGCCTTCACCCACCACGGCCCTTGCTGTGACCTCCCCTTCCCCGTCTGGGAAACGTTCCGACCTCTAAGCTAGGAGGCTGCCGTGCAGAGCTCTCTTCACTCACTGGCACCTCGGTGGGCTCAGAGTCAGCAGAGACAAGTGGTCCCTGCCGTCCTGGGGCTGGCGGCCTGGTGGGTAGAGACAGAGTACACGTGAGAAACACCGTTCCCGGGAGCAGTGAGGGCTACTCGGTGAAGTGAGAGGCAAGGGCTGCTTAGCTGGCTGTGAGCGGAAGGAGCTCTCTATGTGGAGCTTCAGGAGCAAGTGCAAAGGCCCTGAGGCAGGAAGGACAGGGGTTGGGGATGGGGGGAGGAGGACAGGCGGTGGGCAGCAGAAAGCAGAGCCTTGGGGAGGACCAGGGTCTTCAGGGCTACCTGAGCCTAGTGGGGAATTCTGATGCAATCCTAGTACCATTGGCAGAGCCAGAACAGAGGGATGTTGAATGAATGGGTGAGTGAACCTATTGTGAGCCTACAGACCCCCTGGCAGTTCCAGTCCCAGGCCTCCACTCACCACAGGTCAGGCAGAAGGTCTCTGGCCCCATCCAGCCTCTGGGGTCTGTTGGTCCTGTGGGTGAAGGAGGGCCATCAAGACCTCAGGCTCCCAGGGGACTCTGCCTCCTCACCTGTAGGTAAGAACACACGGTGGGGAGGGTGCCCTTATGCTGTGGACTGTCCCCCTGTCTACATGTCCTGTCATCTGATCCTGGTAGCGCCCCACCCCCACCCCCGGGCAGACCCACCCCTTTTGTTTACAGGAAGCTGAGGCACAGAGCAGTGAGGTCATCTGTCCAGGGTCTCAAGCTAAGTTACAGGCAAGACCTGCACCCAGAGCCCTCCCCACCAGCTCAGCCACCCACCACCCAGAGCGAGGATAGGAGCCGGACAGAATCAAGATCAGACGATGGACACCGTGGTTTTCAGCACAGGTTCTGGAGGAGACAGACCCTATTTCTAAGTCTGGTTGCTCTGCGCCCAGCTGGGAGGGTTTGGGGAAAAAGTTAACTTGCTGAGTGTCAGTTTCCTCATCTGTAAAACAGGGACAATCCTGAGGACTAAAGGAGGTAGGTGTGTGGAGCATCAAGCCTGGAGCCTGGAGGCTGTGAATTCTGTTAGAAGTGCTTTCCGTCACAAGCTGGGGGATGGAGGGAGGTGCGGGGATGGGGCTATCATACATCCAGGGGCTCCTAGCTCCTGATCTCCCTGCCCTCACTTGCCCAGGGAGAGGCCAGGGAAGGCCTGGCAGTAGGGACCTGTAGGTGGTAGGAAGTAGGCAGCAGGAAGGTGAGAAGAGGGGTGTCCCAGGGGGAGGAGGGGATGGCACAGTCTGGGCACTAGCCACTGCCATTCTGGGAGCACCCGTCATGCGCCAGGTGCCTTCTGTGGCTGTTTCCTTGGGCTGCTGTGACAAATGACCACACATGTAGTGGCTTAAGACAACCCTGATTTATTCTTTACAGCTCTGGAGGGCAGATGTCCAGAATGTCAGCATCAGCGGGCTGAAGGCAAGGTGTCAGAAGGGATGCACCCTGGAGGCTCTAGGCGGAACACCCCTTGCCTCTTCTTTTTTTTTAAAAAAATTAATTTATTTATTTTAATTGGAGGCTAATTACTTTACAATATTGTAGTGGTTTTGCCATACATTGACTTGAATCAGCCATGGGTGTACATGGGTTCCCCATCCTGAACCCTTCTCCCACCTCCTTCCCCATCTCATCCCTCAGGGTGATCCTAGTGCACCAGCCCTGAGTACCCTGTCTCATGCATTGAACCTGGACTGACCATCTATTTCACATATGATAATATGCATGTTTCAGTGCTATTCTCCCTTGCCTCTTCTGGCTTCTGGAGGCCACCTGTTTGTCCTGCCCCCTCAGCGCCTGCCCTCCAGGAGCCAGAACACACAGGAAGTCATCGCTTCCGTTGCCACGTCTCTTGCTTCCTCCCCTGACCTTCTTGTCTCCTCTTAGGAGACCTTGTGATTCCAGTGGGCCATCTGGAAAATCCAAGAGACTCTCCCATCCTGAATTTAATTGCATCATTAATTTAATCACATCTACAAGGACCCTCCAGGGCTTCCCTGGTGGCTCAATGGGTAAAGAATCTGCCTGCAATGCAGGAGACACAGAAGATGCAGGTTCAATCCCTGGGTCAGGAAGAGCCCCTGGAGGAGGGCATGGCAAGCCACTCCAATATTCTTGCCTGGAGAATCCCATGGACAGAGAAGCCTGGCAGCCTACAGTCCCTGGGGTTGCAAAGAGTCAGACGTGCGGCTTAGCATACACGCGTAAGGACCCTCCACCCCCACCCCCTTTTTGCCACACAGCTTCCAGGTATTGAGACCCAGATATCTTTGTGAGCCAGTGCTCAGCCTCACACTCTATGCATCCTCTCAATGCTTCCTCATTACAACTCATTTTCAGGTCAAAGAATTGCTCAGAGAGGTAAATCCCTCATCCAAGGTCAATAGCAGGTGAGTTTGTTCACCTCTCCCATGGATGTTAATTGAGTGCCCACTGTGGGTCAGACTCTAGGTTAGGTTCTGGGTTGCCATGTAAAAGCCACCTGTGAAACATGCACTCTGGAGCCCAGGTACGAAGTGTCATGAACTGAGGAATTCAGGGAAGGCCTAATTGAGGAATTCAGGGAAGGCTTCCTGGAGGAGGTGACCTGTCAGCTGAGATCTGGAGTGTTCCTTAGGTCTCTTCAGAAGGCTAGGTATCCTAATTTAGAGAGGGGAGGCTTCTGAGCAGGGGAAGGCTCAGCCTGCTGTGGGCACCATTAGGGGTCAGTCAGCAGAGCCAGCCCCTGGGGAAATATCTGCTGAAAAGCTGCTCATCATCGTTCACGGGATGCGGGTGGGAGGTAAGACAGGAGTGGACCCAACAGAGACACGCAGTAAAGACAATGTTAGTACTAAGTCAAACATGCAGCTCCGAGGTAGGATCCAGGCTGCCGGCTTGTTTTAATTGGAAGGTAGAGCAGTGTCTAAAGATTTGGAGTTGAAATAACTTTAAGGAGTCTAACCACCACCACATTTAAATCACAACTGCCTCACAAGGCACTGGATTTGAGAAACCCTCCCCAAGGGCTGGGAGACAGGGAAGGGGGATCCACCTCCAGACAGAGGCCCAGACCCCGAGGGACTGGCCTGTCAGTGGCCTACCTCCACTTCCGTCTCCCCCGCTGGGGTCATCCATGGTTCAGGAGACCGGGCACAGGGAGGGGCAGCACCAGGCATGGGGCATGCTGAGTGGAGCAACTGCAGGTGTGTCTGAGGGCCCCGCCTGAGCTAGGTGCAGAGCCAGCCACCTCCCCAGGGAGGACGCGCTCCAGGGCTGTGGCGTGCCTACACTGGCATCGTCTCCACCTGTGCGGGGCGTGCCACAGACTGCCCTTGGTGAGGATGGAGCAGGCCTCTACGTGCCAGGCCCTGTGCGTTGCGGACTATGAGGTCGAGGCTCGCCTCCATTTTGCAGAGGAGAAAACAAAGGCCTGGAGAGGGCAGGAAACCCTCAGTCACTGAGGAGCAAGGCTGAAGGCAGACGGGACTGGCCCAGCGCTGCCCCGCACCCACAGCACAGCCTCCCTGAGCCCCTGATTTCTTCAAGGGGCGTGCCTTGGGAAACTCTGGGGCTCCTCCCCACCTGGTGAGTCAGGCCCATGAGGTTCCACCACCCCCACAAGGAAGGCGGGAGCGGGTGAGGCACCCCTCTGCCTGGGGGCTTTGATGATGAGCAGGGCAGGAGAGACCCTTGAGCCTCCCACCTCCAGCAGAGAAGTGAGGAGGTGACAGCCCTGCTCCGCTCTGCAGGGTTGGAGGTTCTGCCAGTACCCAGGACTCCCTGGGCCCCATCACCCGCCCAGTCACTCCCCAACTCAATGCACAGGCGTGGAGCCACGCCCACTCCAGACTCCCAATGTGGGCCCCACCCTCACGGCACCCAGAGTCTGGACCCGTGCTGGGGGCCTCATGAGCCCAAGAAAAAAACCACTTTGACCGCAAATCCCCTGCCACTGGGAATGAGCATGTCTTAGTAACAGAAGAAAACTATTCAGCTGGGATTTTATTTTGAAAAAACATGAAGTTGAAGCTATGAAAATACCTACATTTTATCTTCCAGCAAACACAATTTAGGTTAATTTGCTAATTCTTAGATTAATGTACTAATTCTCAGAATGCAGAAGAGTTTATTGGATGAGGAATGGTTTTCCCACAGAACTATCCAGTGGTCTTTCCTCAGCCCTTCGAGCACTACTCAAAGTGCCCCATGGACCTCGTACCTCTGAATTCTGTGACATTCAACTCACTCTCTGGAGCACCATGTTCTCCTTCATGCTGGGTGTTCTCACTCTTCAGACAGGGCTGGGTGGAGCCAGAAAGAGCCTCAGCTTGTCAGCGACTGCGGGATCCCTGAGTTCTCCAGCATCGTCTCCCAGCAAGTTCAGGACATTCTACAGCTTTAGCGAGATGTGAAGACTTCCTTTGTCATCAGCTTGCATATATGACTCGGACAGAAAAGATCCTGAGGGCAGAGGAGAGCAGACCTGCTGAGCAGGGCGGATGTTTGAGTGGGAACTGAGTTTATAAGTGGCCAGGACAGCAGCAGCAAACATGGTCGTGTTTTCGCAGCTTTTACATCCAACGCGGATAATACTCAGCTGCTGGGGCCTGCTGTCAGAATGAGTTGCATCAGCCCAGGACTGATCGCATCTAAGGAACGTCAGGGAAGATAAAGTTCCACCTTGGCTCAGCCGCTGTGGATCTCTGTGACAGAACCTTGGTCTTAACTCACACACCTTGTCTCCTGGTGGTAATAATACCTTGATTTCTCGGGGTGGGGAGCATTCCTTCCTATTTTCTGCCCACGTGGTTCAGCCAGGGCTGACACTACCTCTAGGATGCACTGATACTCCTGTGATGTGGGAGTGCTCTGTTTCCAATTAGAGTGCTCTGTTTCCCTGGCCACAGTGGCTGGTTCAGGGATAGCCACATGACCCAAGCCTGCTGGCAGTTTTGCAGGGAGCATCAAGCCTCACTGGAACCTCCAGGGAATGTGAGGCTGGCTGGCTGTGGGCCTAAGGATAAAGCCAATATGTAGGAGAGCAGTGTCGAAACACACACAGACACCAGCTGGGCACCTGGATCCAGCTATGCCTGAAGCTCGTGATACACCTGAAGCCAATATAGTTTACCTGTCTGCATAAACCAGGCTAAGTTTCTCTTCTGTCACTTGTCTCTGAGAGAACCGAGGCTGCTTTGCCTGGAGAAAGAAAAATTGGGTTGAGGAAGGCAGGGGCCCAATGTCCTCAAAGACCTAAAGGGTTTCCCTGGCCATCTGTACTCATATGAACACTGATTTCCAGTGGGTGGAAGGACTCTTCATGAGGCAGGACCTTCTGATAGTGAGAACTATTCAAAGAGGACTGTGCACTGGCTCAGGAGGGAGGGAGCCCCCCTCCTCAGGGCTGTGCAGACAAGGAGCATGTGGTGAAAGGGACTCGGGCTGGCTGGAAGGACCATGGTCCTGTCATCAGATGAGTACGGCCTGGGACCTCAGACCCCCCCTTAGTGTACAGCTGGGGAGCATCAGTGACTCCTGTGCTAAACTGTAAAAATGTTTAGGATCATCAAGAAGGTCCAAGAAGTGTTCAGTGATCACCGCAGCATCCACCATTGTCAACTGGAGAAATAAAACCTCACCAATGCAGCTGAGCTCCTGGTTACAGAGCCGCCTCCAGCTGGAAGCTCTCACTGCGTGTGTACTGTCCTAAGGGTGATGGAGCCCACAGGTCTTTCCTAAACAGAGAGTCAGAGTTGTCCTACTTTCAGGCTTTGCAGATTTTTTGTTTATTAACAGTGGTGAAAATAAAAGTGCTTGTTGTTCTTTAGTCGCTAAATCTTATCCAACT
The DNA here is from genome assembly GCA_007570785.1 of Antilocapra americana. Taxonomy (NCBI): domain Eukaryota; kingdom Metazoa; phylum Chordata; class Mammalia; order Artiodactyla; family Antilocapridae; genus Antilocapra; species Antilocapra americana. The sequence continues at coordinate 20,280,126 of ML664177.1, read as the reverse complement.
CTTTGCGATCCCATGACTGCAGCACACCAGGCTTCCCTGTCCTTCACCATCTCCCAGAGTTTGCTCAGATTCGTGTCTATTGAATTGGTGATGCCAGCCAAACATCTCGTCCTCTGCTGCCCTATTCTCCATTTCCCTTCAGTCTTTCCCAGCATCAGGGTCTTCATGCTTAGCTGCTAATAGAACATGTATTTTTCCTTTCTTCCTTCCTTCTTCCCCCTTTTATTCCTCCCTCTCTTCCTTCCTTCTTTTTTAAAAGATGGTTTTATTTATTTATTTAATTTTGGCTACACTGGGTCTTCACTGAGGCACGCGGGCTTCTCTAGTGTGGGCGTCTCTCATGGCAGAGCCTGGGCTCTAGAGTGCGCAGGCTCAGTAGCTGCGGTGCTCGGGCTTAGTTGCCCTGTGGCATGTGGGATCTTTGTTCCTCGACCAGGGATCGAACCCATTTCTCTGTGCTGGAAGGCGGACTCTTAACCACTGGACCACCAAGGAGTCCCTCTTTCTTTCTTCCTCCCTCCCTCTCTCCCTTCCTCCTTTCTTTCTGGTAATAAAAAACTATTACAAAAACAGTCCTCAAACCCTTTTTTATCTAGTTTACATAAAAGCTACTCCGTCCCCCAGGCCTCGGCCCCCTCGCACCCCTGCTCCGTGTCTGGGCTCTGTTTCCCCTCCCCACCCCGCTGCACAGTGTGGACAATCATAGTGTCAGAGCTGTGAGGACTGAGACTGAGATGAGCTCCCCCCACCCCTTGGCACATCCCCTGGTGTGCGTCTGGTGTGGGCTTGGCTCTGGCATTAGAGGTAATGACGGTCACCTGGGCAAGTGGCCCCAAGCTCCCACGACCCCTCCCTGCTCACCCGCCTCATCCAGGTGGTCCTGAAATCCTGTCAGGTCCACCCACTGCTCACCCCGGGCTCACAGTCTCTGTAACTTCTGTCCCGTTTCAACACCCTGTCCACCCTCCTCGCAGTGGCCTTGTTCCTTCCATTGTGTCCGTCCCTGGCTTGCAGGGCCCCACAACCCCCAGGGCTTGACCTTGGGGCCCTCTGCTTCCATGCCAAAGTGCAGCTCTTAAGGTCAGCTTGGCCCTGCTCATCCCTCCTAGATGCCTTACAAGGCCCTCCATGGGCTCATCTCCCTATTTTCCGAGCATCCCCCGTGCTGTTACCTCTGTCAGGGATGCCCTTCCCTTTTTTTCCTGTCTGGCTGCTCCCTCCACACCCTTCCAGGCTCAGATTGAAAGTGGGATCCTCCAGGAAGCCCTCCCAGACCCCCACCAGCCCCCTCAGTTGCCCTGTGACCTTTGCGGTGATCACTACCCTTCGTGGGGCTCTCTGGTTCTGGTGATGAGTTACTTGAGGGCAAGACTGCTGTCCTCCTTAGGGCTGGGCAGACCATTTTATGCACAATCCTTTTAAAAATAATACTTCTTGCTTTTTTAAGCTCTTTGCATCTATCAGCTCAGGTAAGCCTCCCAGGAGTGCAGGGAGGGTGGAGGACTGTGTTGGTTCACGTAAATGCAGGGGCACCAGGCAAGTATATGCCTCTCCCATGGCTGGTGTGACCCGTGGCCACTGACCTGCTGCCCTAGGACTGTGTAGATGGCTCCCACGGTCCTGGAGGTCAGCAGTCCAGCTCAGCATCACCGGGCTGACGTCAGGGTGCCAGCTCCTGCAGCTCCAGGGGATGGCTGTGTCTCCCATCAGGTTCTGGGACCACCTGCCTCCCTCAGCTTGTGCCCCCACCCCCACCTCCCTGCCTCCATCATTGTCCCTCCTCCTCCCTGTGTTGGTTCTTCCCAGCTTCTTTCTGAAAGGACACTTGTGATGACATTCAAGGCCCACCCAGCTAAGGCAGGACCCTCCCGCATCTGAGGACCTTCCCTTGGTCATACCTGCAGGGTCCCTTCTGCCCTCTGCTGTCACACACACAGGTTTGAGGCTGGAGTGTGGATAACTTTGGAGGCATTATCCAGCGGCCACAGGAGCGTCCCTGGGCAGCGGAGCTGAGACACTGCCCCCGCCCCCCAGCTCACCCCGGGCTGGCTCCAGTCTCTGGTCTATATGTATCAGCTGCCATCCTGAAGATTTGCAGCCTGGCTGACTGCACGGGGCTGGGTAGTCCAGGAGGAAGGAGGAAGTAAGCTCCTGACCTGCAAGTAGGAAGAAAACCTATGCAGTCCTGTGGGTGGAGGGGGGCACCAGTTACATGGGCCCGGTGGGGCATCACTGTCCACGGAGGCGGCCATCGGGGAGCCTTTGCAGAGGGTGGGGCACATCTGTCCCTCCCACCTCCTCCCACCCCACACCTGGTGGTCAGCAGGGCCTGGATGATGGTCCTTCCAGAGGATGCACTGTTTAGAACATGTTGGGCAGAGGGCCAGACAATTTTGCCCATCTCCCTCTTAGACCTCACAACCATGATCTCTCTTGTACCTGTTCTACAGGCGTGTATGTTGAGGGCTGTCTGCTGTGGTTGGTGTTTCTGGACCATGCCTGTGCTCCCTGCCTTACATGTCCTGGCTCCGGGATGCCCACAGTACCCTGTAGGGACACACTGTCCCCCATTTGATTGTGCAGAGGGGAAACTGAGCTTAGTGATCAGAGAAGTGTCGCAGACACGGAGGCCAGTGCCTGGCACGGGGATGGGGCCAAGCTGACCTTAAGAGCTGCACTTTGGCGTGGAAGCAGAGGGCCCCAAGGTCAAGGGTGGCTGGACCCGAGGGCCCGAGGGCCACTCCTTCTCAAGCCCACAGAATGGCAATGCTGCAGTCACCAGGCAGCAGGGCCAGCTCTGTGGGAAGGGGACGGGGGACTGGGGGCACCAGGGGAGGAAGTGGAAGAGAGGGCAGGGAAGGGGGAAGGGAGTGGGAAGTGAGGGGGTGGGGCCAGGAGGGTCACCATAGTAACCGGAGCTGGCTCAGCTCTCAGGCCGGCCTGCCCCTGGGGAAGGAGATAAAATGTTTTCTATCGATTTCTGTCTGGAAAGTCATCGGTGGTAAGCTCTTCCTGTGAAGACTGGAGGTCCAGCTGCTAGGAGCCTGCAGGGAGGAGGCACAGCCTGGACGCTTGAGTGGGGAAGTGATCAAGCCAGCAAGGCGGGCTGGGTGGGGGGCCACCTGCTGGGCCCCAGTCTCCCCTTCCGCCAGAGGGAGCCCCCACACCTGGGTGGCCTGCCTCCCTTCTCCGGCTGTGGTAGGAGGGGAGAGGCCAGGGCCTCGTCATGTGACGGACCATGGAGCTGTTCACCTGTGCCATCTCCAGGACTGTCCACCTGTGTCTGCGGCTTCTTGTGCTCCACCGAGGTCACCCTGGAGGAGGTGGCTGGCTGCCGCCAGCCTTGGACCAGAGGCCACAGGACCTTGACACCCTGACGCTTGCTGAGGGTTCTGGAGGTGGGGAAAGCCCCCAATGCAGGGCCGAGTCCATCCACCTGTGTGCATCTGTGTGCGAATGCTGGGGTGTGGGGCACAGGTGTGTAGCACTCCAGTGCAGAGCAGGTGTGAGGACCTGGTACAGACCTTGAGGGAAACCCAGGTGTGCCAGAAACAGCACAGAAACACCTGAGTCTGATGTCTGGAGCCCTGGAAGCCACTGCTCAGAGCGGTGTCAGTTCAGTTCAGTTCAGTTCATCTGCTCAGTCGTGTCTGACTCTTTGCGACCCCATGAACCACAGCACACCAGGTTTCCTGTCCATCACCAACTCCCAGAGTCCACCCAAACACATGTCCATTGAGTCGGTGATGCCATCCAGCCATCTCATCCTCTGTCTTCCCCTTCTCCTCCCGCCCCCAATCCTTCCCAGCATCAGGGTCTTTTCCAATGAGTGAACTCTTCGCATGAGGTGGCTGAAGTACTGGAGTTTCAGCTTCAACATCAGTCCTTCCAATGAACACCCAGGACTGATCTCCTTTAGGATGGACTGGTTGGATCTCCTTGAAGTCCAAGGGACTCTCAAGAGTCTTCTTCAACATCACAGTTCAAAAGCATTAGTTCTTCTGTGCTCAGCTTTCTTTATAGTCCAACTCTCACATCCATACATGACTACTGGAAAAACCATAGCCTTGACTAGACGGACCTTTGTTGGCAAAGTAACGTCTCTGCTTTTAAATATGTTATCTAGGTTGGTCATAACTTTCCTTCCAAGGAGTAAGCATCTTTTAATTTCATGGCTGCAATCACCATCTGCAGTGATTTTGGAGCCCCCCAAAATAAAATCTGACACTACTTCCACTGTTTCCCCATCTATTTGCCACGAAATGATGGGACCAGATGCCATGATCTTAGTTTTCTGAATGTTGAGCTTTAAGCCAATTTTTTCACTCTCCTCTTTCACTTTCATCAAGAGGCTTTTTAGTTCCTCTTCACTTTCTGCCATAAGGGTGGTGTCGTCTGCATATCTGAGGTTATTGATATTTCTCCTGGCAATCTTGATTCTAGCTTGTGCTTCTTCCAGCCCAGCATTTCTCATGATGTACTCTGCATATGGTGTCAGCAACTACTAATTAGAAGAGATAAACAATGTTTTCTGTGGTTCCCAGTCACAGCAGCCACAGCTCAGGTTTACGCTACTGCGGTCCAGCACAACACAAGAGCCATACTAGTGAATGAAATGATCTGCCCATTCTACAGATGGGAAAGTTGAGACCAGACACAGCTCCCCACCACTGCGACCTTCACCTCCCCAAGGCTCCATCTGAAGTATCCTCAAGGTGGCCTGGCAGAGTGGCCCTGGGCTCCCCTGGAGGGACATGGGCTTCGGCACAGTGATCCTGCCCCTGTGGGAGGTGGACCCCTGATTCTGGCGGGCTGAGTGGCCCTCAGGCTCCAGCCTTGCCTCAGGCTCGGCACCTCACTTCTCAGTGGCTCAGTTTCCCTTCCAGGTAATGGAGACTGTGACAGCCTCCCAAGGCTGCTGTGAGATTTCCATAGGTTTATAGGTGTGAAGTGCTGGGGACAGAGCTTGGGGCACAGTCAACACCCGTCCCCACCTGACATTTCAGAGTTGCTGTCGTTCCCATGCAGAGAAACAGGCCTTGCACCATGTCCAAGTGGCCACAGGTGCCTGGGCTTCTCTCCCAGAGACCGGTCCGAGTCTCTCTGGGACTCAAACCCCTACCCTGTCCATGCTAGCATTCACTTGACAAATGTTTACTGAGTTTGCTCTTGAGACTGCTAAGTTTGTATGATATAAATCTGGAGCTCTAAGGACCACCCAGATCAGGGAAAGCTGGTCTGATAATAAAGTAAACAGCAGAGAGGGAAACCCAGAAGGCTCCTTGAAATTGGAGAGCTGGATCCCGCTGTTCCTGAAGCTGGTTTCTTTCCAGTTGTGCTCACCAAATAATTTTTTTGTCATCTTGCAACTCAAAGACTGATGAGAGGCCATCTCATCCAACCCCTTGCCCCCAGTGCCTGATCCTTTTCCATAGCAGATCTGACAACTTATGTTTGAACACCACTCATAATGGGGGTCTCACTACCTTGCAAAGGGTGGCCAGGCTGCTTACTGCTGGAGAATCCGTGCTGGCTGAGATGGAGCCCAGGGCAGTGGTCCAGCTTTCAGCTCTGCTGGCTAGCTGCTATGTGACCCTGAGCAACAGACTTTCTCTCTCTGAGCCTCAACTCATCGCCTGTGGCATGGGCTCCCTGGCAGTGCTCATCTGGAGGGCAGTGAGTCAGGGAGAGCACACGTGTGAAGTGCTGGGTCCACGCTGCACCTGGCACAGACCCTAGGGGGTGGGCATCTTGCCCTGGATGTGGATGAACAAGTGCAGATTCCACACGTCTGAGAGGCCACCTTGTCCCTAGGAAGGGCTGGCATCAGGGGTCTGTGGGGAGCCTGGGACCATTGCCACAGCCCTGACATACACTGCTCAAGTCCTTCCTGGCTGCTGTTCACACCCAAGCTGGTGCTGTCCGTTGTCATGGTGACAGAAGCCTGTGCAGTCCTGGGCTGTCAGTCACCCAGCCCTGTGCTTGGGAGGTGGGCATGCGTGGTTTGTGAGCCCGTGTGTATGGGTGTGTGAACGGAATGTCTGCATGAGGCTGTGAGTGTGTACCCGTTGTGACATGTGGGCAGCAGGTGTGCTTTGTGTGTCTCTGAGTCCCTGGCCAGAGGCGGTGTGGACAGGCAGCAGCCCAGGTGTCTGACCGCGGCCGTCGTGGTCATCCCTCCCCTTCTGAGCCACAGTTTCCTCTATGGACATAGTACGCTGTGAAAGGTAATCTCACCCACTATTTCACGTATTCATTCAGCACAAGTGTATTGAGGGCTGACTCGGCCTCAGGCCCTGGGGACTCAGAAATCCCAGGTCCTCTTCCTGGGCATCTTCAGCCCAACAAGAGGTGGACAGACCAAGTCAGCTAATGAGGGCCCAGCGTGATGGGGGTGGTGGGGGCAGGGCTGCCAGCAGTGGCCCGAGGAAGGAGGGACAGGCAAGCAGAGGGAACAGCAAGTGCAAAGGCCCTGAGGCAGGGCCGCCGGGCTGGATTTTCACGGGCTCCAGCCCAAGAGGGCTATCAGGTCACAGGTGGTGATGGGGGCGGGGAGAGCGACCATGGCTGTCCACAGGACCAGGGCTTGGATCCCAGGCTGGGAGAAGGGGTTTAGGCAAGGCTAAAGAAGCCTGGACAGCTCTTCACGGTGGAAAGGCCCCGTGAGCCCGGGGGCTGGTGTAGAAGATGAACTGGCAAGGGGGTATGGGCAAGAGGTGAGTGACTAAAGATGTTGGTGGCAGACAGCTCTCCTCCCCTCCTGCCCAGAGTGACTCTGCTCTGACCCCTCTGTACACTCTGCTCTCCTAGACAAAGTCAGAACCCTCCCAACTCGGTGAGAAGACAAATAACCCAGCCAAGACCAGCAAAGGTCTGAGTAGATGGCTTCCCAAAGAAGAGGTTCAGTGGGAACCATGCCTACCACAGCTGCCAGCACAGCTACGAGGGAAACTGAGTAACACCAAGTTCCGGTGAGGATCCAGGGCTCGGATGGCAGGGGCGCTTGCACGTGGCTGCGGGAACGTGAAATGTGCAGTCACTCTGGAGAACAGTCTGGCAGCTCCTTATACAGTTAAATATACACTCCCCATACGATCCAGCCTTTCCACTCCTAGGTGTTTACCCGAGAGAAATGAAAACATATGTCCGCACATATGCTCGTGGCAGTTTTACTCATAATTGCCCCAAACTGAAAACAACCCAAATGTTCGTCAACTGGTGAATGGATATGCCAAACGTGATACATCCATACAATGAAATATTATTCAGCAATAAAAAGGAATGAACTGCAGTGCAGACAGAGCTGTCTGTGAACCTGGAATGCACTATGCCAGGTGGAAGGAGCCAGATCTCGAGGCTAGAGACTGTGTGATTCTATTTACATGATGTTCTGGGAGCATGGAGATGGCAGGGACAGAGAACAGGACAGGGCCTGGGCGTGGGGGAAGGCCGATCTGTAATGCAGGAGACCCAGGTTTGATCCCTGGGTTGGGAAGATCCCCCAGAGGAGGGCATGGCAACCCACTCCAGTATTCTTGGCTGGAGAATCCCCATGGTCAGAGGAGCCTGGCAGGCTACAGTCCATGGGGTTGCAGAGTCAGACGTGACTGAGCAACTAAGCATAGCACCCAACATAGACGCATACACTAAAAACTGGTGAATTTAACTGTATGTCATTACACTGTACAGATCTGGTCACAAAGGCTGATGCTGACCACTTCCTACCATTTGCTAGAGCCACGGGGAGGTCCAGAGACATAGCTTGGCCTCTGGGTCCTCAATCTGGCTCAGCAAGCAGAGCCATTTCTCAGTAAATGTTTGATCAACTGCTTAGGAAATGACTCCCTCCTCAAACTGAGGGTCCTTGCTCTCAACACCTGAGGATCAGCTGATCAACTGATCAAGCGAGTTCTGTGTGCCGAGGAGTTGTGTGTGTGTGAGTGCACGAGTGTGCGTGAGGCAGTGTTCCATGTGGACTTACAGACTGTGGCCATCACAGGGGCTCCGGCTCACTCCCAGCACCAGGCAAGGTGGCATGGACACCCCGCTTTCTTTGATGTCAGGGTGGCAGGAGACTGGCTCTGGCCAATGAAACGTGAACAGAAGTGAGGACGCCACCTCCAGGAAGCAGCTTTAAGAGCAGGATTGCAGCTTTCCCCTCTCCCTCTGCCCAGAGCTGCCCACACTCACCAGGACAGAGCCTCGTCAGCCTGGGGCCCGGGGTGACTCTGATGAGTGATATCTCCGAGCCCCTCAGGTCAGATGTGCAGTCTGAGCGAGAAGTCATCTCCTTTTCCTCCTTTCTGCCTGTCTCATCCTCTTGACAGTGCCTTTCATAGAGCAGAGGTTTTACATTTCAGTGAGGCCCAACTCATCGATTCTTTCTCTGATAGACCATGACTTGGTGATGTATTTAAAAAGTCATTGCTCAGGACTTCCCTACCAGTCCAGTGGTTAAGATTCCATGCTTTCATTGCAAGAGGTGAGGGTTTGATCCCTGGTTGGGAAGCAAAGATCCTACATGCGTCACAGTGCAGGAAAAAAAAAAAAGTCATTGCTTAATCTTTGTTTTTTTAAGGTTTAAAAGTCACTGAGATCTCAGGGCTGCCTGCTATCACAGCACAGCCTCACCTGTCCTAACTAACACAGCAATTAGAACTGAATTGTCAAATCATCACCTGGCCTACAGAGTCAGACTCCCGAATGGACTGTCCAGCTCTGCTATGACCCAGACAGTGGGGAATCAGGGACCCTCTTGCCATTACAGCAGCCCCCCAACACTCACAAGGCTGGACCCTGGAGACTGGGTGGCAGCAGCAGCAGCAGCAAACACCCTCACCCTAAGGCAGGAAGGAGCCCCTCCCTCACTATCCTTCCTGGTCTTGGGGGTCAGTGCATTGTATGGTCGGGGCAATTTCTAATCTGGAACCTAGCTGCACAGAATCAGGAGCAGGGCCTCAGCTTCCAGGGAGGCGGAGAAGGAGGCGGAAGGGTGCCGAGGGCTCCTTGACTCTGGATCACTGTGGGGGTGGGGAGGAGGGTACTGCTGACTTCAGAAGAGGCAGAGAATGAGGCTGGGGCTGACTGGTGGGAGGGAAGAAAAGCCTATGTGGGCAGGGGGCAAAAGTAAGAGAGAGCCAAGAGGAGGGCAGGCTGAGGGTTGGCTCCGGAGAGGGAGGGAAACTGGGGAGAGGTGGGGGTTGGGAGATGATCTTGGCTGTGGAGGTTAAGCAGTGCCCGCTCCCCCAAATTCATGTCCCCCTGGACCCCTAGATGTGACCTCCTGTGGAAACGGTCTTTGCAGCTGTAATTAGGTAATTTCTCAAGGTGAAATCACCATGGATTTAGGCATGAATCCAATGACTGGGGGCCTCAGAAGGGGAAGAGTGGACACAGAGACGCTCGGAAGGCTGAGGTCACCATCATTCCCAGTCACAGTCAGCGGCCCCAGGGAACAGGGGCCGCCGGCCTGCATGACAGGACTGAGGGGACACTGAAGACTTCTTCCAGCATCCTGGCTTCCTGAGCCTGAGGATTCCTGAAAGGGAACAGAACCAAGTCTAGATTGAGGGTTAAGGGCTAGGACATGGGCCCAGCAGTCCCAGAGATACCGTATTTACAGGTTTGCTGACCCACCTGTGAATGATTCTCCATACTGGGCCTCTGGGAGGACCCCGAGCATCACTGGGCTGGCCAGGGAAAGGAGATAAGTGGCTGCCTCCGTAGCTCGTCGGTGGTGACACGCCTGCTGGTCTTCAGCACCGAAATGGGGAGGGAGGGAGCTGCACGGGGCCCACTGGTCAGAGGCACCGGAGCTTGAAGGGCTTACCCAGACTGGGACCTTGGGTGGTGTCCGCGAGGGGTGGAGCCCCACGAAGCCCCGTCAGGAGGAAGGTAAATAGGAACCAACCAGACAGTGTTGGTGACCAGGGCGAGGCGAGGGCACCGGGGACCGTCCTCCCACCCGCCACCGCCACCCGGCGGCCAGTGCCGGTCATGCTCCGGCTGTCCACCAGGTGGCGCTGCTCCCCTGGCGCTGACTCCCTCCCTCACTTTCCAAAGCGCTGTTGAGCACTCACTTCTGCTCTCCCAGGCCGAGCTCACCTTCAAGCGGAGGAGGCTGGGCAACCAGCCCAGGGTGAACCGCCAGGAAGCTGCAGAGTTGGGGACTGGGCCCGCCCGTCTGGACGCTGAGCTTTGGCTCTGCCTAGGGCTCAGGCTCCGCTGCTGAGCGCCTGGCCAGCATACCCCACCCACCTTAGTTTGCTCCCAGAGCTTCTGGGGGCGAGGGCCACTTCCCACAGAAGTCACTGCTCTGGAGCCCTCACCTTGGAGTCTGCTTTCAAGGAGACGCAGCCTGAGCCCCATGTGGGCCAGGGCAATTGCAACGTGGCCTGGTGGGGGGTAGGGGGTGGGGGGTGGGGGGGTGGGATGAGGCTGCAGCAGCTGCAGGACAAGCACCTGGTCTTGATCTGGGGACAGAGGTGGACACAGCCCAAAGGCTCTCCTGCCCGGACAGACTCCAGTCACAGCCTGGGGGACCGATGGTGGTAGTGCAAGGACCCTAGGGCGTGAGCCTCTCAGCACCTCATGGCGTTGCCCAGTTCTCCTGCCTGTGAGATAACCAGGGCTGCCCCTCTGCCTCCTGCAAACCTGGCCCCCAGATCCTCACCTGGGCCACCCCCAGGTTGAGTGAGTAGATGTGCTTACCTTCTAGTCAATACACATCCCACAGGAAGGACCTGGAAGTGGACAGCCCACCTCCTAGTGAGCATTGTGCATGTCCTCCTCCTCTCAGCCATAGAGGTGTGTTTAAACACTTCTTTTGTTTCTGTGAGGTCAGCCCAGAGATGGAGCTTATCATCAGGGTGGTTTGGAGGGGTCAGCTGTGCAGTGGGTGATAACAGTACAGCGATGGGTGGGAACAAGCTGGTCAGGCTCATAAACCAGCCACTGGGTATCACCTGGACCACTTCCTCAACAATCACATGAGGCAGGAAATCCTATTACCATTGAATCCATGTGGAAACCGAGGCTTAGGGGGATTTGCTCTGGTCACACAGCTCCAGGGCTCACTTCCTGCCAGCCCTGTTCTGAGCACTTTACCTGTGTTGATATTAATACATAGCTTTCCCAGTGAGCCTGGGAGGTAGGTAGTACTATCATCCCAGTTTATAGATGAGGATACTGAGGCACAGGGCCCATGTACAGCCAGGGAACGACAAGCTGGGGGACCACAGAGCTCGCATCTTCACCCTGACAGCCCTGGTGTCCTGTCTGTGGATCAGGGAGACAACAGAGCTTCCTGAGCTGGCTAAGGGCCCGGTGAGGCCCTGGTGCCTGGATGAGCCTAGGTCAGCACCTGGCACACAGTAGGTGCCCTGCCCTCAGCCACTGTCGTTACCCTGGCCTCGTCTCCAACCCTTCTCTCTGCTTCCCATATTTGTCTAAATGTTGTCTGCCTGAGAGCATGTCCTCTGCCTTTGGCTATTTTTAGGTCCGTTTCTTTAGAATCCTGGATTTTACATGTGAGCCCTGCAGTTATTTGTGGGGAGATGTGACAGCTGCTCAGATGGAGTAACTGGGAATGCTGTGTTTATTCTGCAGAATCCACTGAACCAGCCTTTGCTGGGCAGTGACTCACGGACCATCCTTCCTTCTCCTGGGGACACAGTGCAGCTTGGCCGAGTGACTGTATGATCTCTGTTGGGAGAGGCCTCCTGGACAGGTGTTGAGGATACACTGAAGGCTTCCTGGGACGATGCACAGGATGGAGCTGCAGGCAGACAGGGGAGGGTAGGCAAAGGAACCATGGACTCTCCCCTGACTTACCCCACAAAGCCTCAGGCCTGGGAGGACGAGGTGTAAGGGAGAAGTGGACTTTTTAGTAGCAGCCCCAACTATAGGACTGGAAATTGAGGCAGACACTGTTGGTCTCATTCCTAACACCTTTCCCTTTATGCTCACAAAACCTTGATTAGTTTTTGATACAACACTCTAAGCCAGTCATGATCATTTTGTCATCAAATTTCCCAGTTTTTCATGCTAGTCATGTGACCCAGTTCTGGTCTATTCTGGGAAAGCATTTGCTTACCTGATGAAAAGAGGTGCATCTTCTGCAGTCCTCGACCTTTCCTTTATCTTTGTCTTGCCTGGAACCCCAGTGTGATGACTAGAGTTATGGCAGCCATATTGTGACTATGAGGTCAAAGCATAAGGCTGAGAGGTCAATTATATTAGGGATGGTGGAGTCAGGGTTCCTATGCTAGCAACTGCCGGTTTCTAGTTGTGTTATGGGGATAAAAGAACTTCCTATCCATTTGTTTGCCTCTGCTGGTTGGAATTTGGTGTTTTGCAGTTAAATCTGTTACTCCTAACTGATACAGACATGAAGGTCAGGTGGGTAGCTGTGAGGCCCATCCATGCTCAGAGGTCCACAAACAGCTCCTGGAATGGCCCTGTGCTGAGGCCTCTGCTGACTTTGGTGAGGTGGAGTGATTCAGACCCACCCAGACCCACCCTTCAGGGTGTCATGGGCCACCAAATGAGGCAACAAGTAGTGCAGCTGATCTGAACTGTTCCCAGCTCTCAGGGGGCTGGAATCCCTTTTCTTTTGGAAATCAGATTTAACCCTACCTTCATGCCAGGGTTCAAAGACCTGCACAAGAGTGTGATGGGGGGGCAGGGACTTCTCAGGGTCAAAGTGGGGCCCTAAAGCTTTAGCTGAAAAAGCCCAGGGACCTGGCCCTGCACATGTGAGGTCTGTGCAGATCCAGTGAACATCCAGGTCCAGGTCTGGGCCTGGTTTACACCAGCGTCTCAGGGGCTCCCTGTGTGGAAGGGAGCGGAGAGCGGGAAGCCACACAGGGTCACCCTGGGCGGGGCTGCATGGGCCAGACAGGAGGCAAGTGGGGTACCACCTCCTCTTGCTCCTCTGCTGGGAGGCGATCATGTGCTCCCCGCCCCTGTGCCCCTGTGCCCTGGACACACCTGTGTCTCCCAGCAAGCACCCACAGAACCCAGGACTGCCCTCACCCTACCCACACCTGGACGGACATCTGCCTGCGTTGGAAGCTTCCTTGACCTCCTGGCTCTGGGCCCAGACCCCGCGTTGTCGGAGGCTGAGCAGTGTCCCAGCCTCACCGGTGTCCACGGCACCTCCCAGCCGTGGCAACCACAGATGTCTCCAGACGATGCCCAGTGCCCCATGACAGAAGCCTGGACTTGCGGAGGGTGGAACTTCGGAGAGAGAAGGCAGCTGCCCCCTCTTCCCTGGTCAGGGTGCAAGGCAGAGGGGTCAGGGCTGGGGTACTCTCCCTGCACCTACAGCAGGAGAAGGGACATCAGGATGGCAGTTCATGTCCCAGAAAGTCATAAATAACATTGTAACTGGATGAGATCAGCATTATGATGGGGTCTCCGAGGGGCTGGAGGTGTCTCAAAGGCAGGGCCAAGGGCTCAGCTCCCGGGGAGACTTCAGCTAGGTCTGAAGGCTGGAGACTTTTGGGGTGAGGGGGGGCTTCCGTGGGTTTGCAGGGACAGCAGGTGCATTCTGGGAGCTGGAGGTGATTTGATGTGGGTGGAGCCTGCATGGGTACTGGGGAGCCACCCCTCTAGGAAGCCCCCGGCTCCCTGGGTCTGGTCTCCTCTTCTCTGTCTCCACTGTCTCCCCCAGGTCCACCCTGTGAAGCCCACTTACTCTCAAAGCCTGGTCCTTTGTCCACTGTGTCCCAGGCCCTCGCATACAGTAGGTGCTCAGAAAACTGAATGAAAGAGTGAATCAACCAGTAAATGAAGGAACCCACTCATGGTGAGTCTCCTGTACCACCCTGTGAGGCCTGGGTTTCTGTCTGAGCAGTCGGGAGCCACTGCAGGGCTCTGAATAAGGGCCACCTGCTGTTGGCAGAGGATGCTTTGGAAATGGGGGAGGGAGGCTGAGAGGCCAGCCGCCCCCATTGTGCAGGTGGGAGGTGATGAGACCTGAGCCCCAGAGGAACAGTTACGGGAGATGAGGACTGATTCCTTGTGGTGGTGGGGAGAAGAAGGAGTGGGGGTCGCTGGGTGGGGGACCAGGGAGCAGAGCGGGCTGGGGACGAGGTGCTGGAAGATACCACTCCACCCCAGGTGAGGAGTTCGACAGGTGGAAGGAGTCTGGAAGAGAAATCTAATGAGAAATGGAAAATCAGGAGTCACTCATGTGTAGTGACTGGCAGAAAAAAGCATGTATGTAATTCTATTTCAAGAAGCACTGTAGCTATTTCTGGGTTCACAGGAAGCAGCAGCAGCACTGATACTTAGAGGAAGGGCAGCTCTTGGCTGGAAAACACTTTGAAGAGCCCCAGATTGGGTGGAAGACCTTGGGTTTTCCTGGAAGCAACCTCCCAGGGGAAGGACTGATGCTGGAGCTGAAACTCCAATACTTCGGCCACCTCATGTGGAGTTGACTCATTGGAAAAGACTCTGATGCTGGGAAAGTTTGCAGGCAGGAGGAGAAGGGGGTGACAGAGGATGAGATGGTTGGATGGCATCACCGACTCAATGGACATGAGTTTGAGCAAGCTCCAAGAGTTGGTGATGGACAGGGAAGGCTGGTGTGCTGCAGTCCATGGGGTCACAAAGAGTCAGACACAACTGAGCAACTGAAGTGAACTGAACTGAACTGAACCTCCCAGGAGAAGCCGTGCTCTGTCCTCCCTGGATATGGGGGAGAGGGGCAGCCTGCACAGCAGGGGCTCGAGTCCGGCGATGGAAGCTGAGATGTCCCGCCTTCTGATTTAAAGACTCCGATGTGTGATTACCCCTTACCTTGGAACTCAGTAATAGGAAAGCAAATCAGTCAGTTAAAAATGGACAAAGGAGCCGAACAGATGTGTCTGCAGAGGAGATGTACAGATGGCCAGTAGGGCAGGAAGAGATGCTCAGAGCTTTCGACATCAGGGAAACACAAACCAAAACCACACTGAGGCACTGCCTCACCTCTGTGAGAATAGCAGTTATCACAAAACCAGGGAGTCGGCATGGAAG
Organism: Antilocapra americana; assembly: GCA_007570785.1. Classification (NCBI taxonomy): domain Eukaryota; kingdom Metazoa; phylum Chordata; class Mammalia; order Artiodactyla; family Antilocapridae; genus Antilocapra; species Antilocapra americana. The sequence continues at coordinate 20,265,102 of ML664177.1, read as the reverse complement.
ATGTGGAGAAACTGGAAGCCTTGAGTGCTACGGGTGGGAACATGAAGTGGTTCAGCTGCTGCAGAAAATGGTCTAGAAGTCCCTCAAAGAGCTAAATACAGAGTTGCAGCGTGACTCAGCAATTTCCTTGCTGGAGAACATCCAAGAGAAGTAAAAAGTGTCTGTTAGAAAACACCTGTGCGTGAACGTCCGCAGCAGCCCTGCTCACAGCTCCCAGAAGGTAGAAGCAGCCCAGCGTCCATCAGCAGGTGATCAGAAATGTGTGTCCAGCTGCACGGTGGGATGTCTGTCATTCAGCTGTGAAAAGGACCGAAGTACAGACACCTGCCACCATGCATGTGAACCTCACAAACATCGTACCCAGTGGAAGAAGCCAGACATAAAAGGTCACCTGTCGCCTGGTGCTGCTCGTATGAAACTTCCAGGACAGGCAAACCCCTGGAGACAGAATATAGATCAGAGGTTGCAGGGGTGGAAGCAGGATGGGGAGTGACTGCCAATGGCCTCTGGCTTCTACAAGGATGCCAGGGATGTTCTGGGAAGAGCGGTGATGACAGTCACACAACACCATGGAGGTGCTAGAGCCACCTAACTGTACCCTTTGTTTTTTTTATATATATATTTCTATTTCATTATGCTTTGTCACAGGATATCAAATATAGTTACTAGGCTATATAGTAGAACCTTGTTGTTTACTCATCCTATACATACTGTTAATAGTTTGCATCTGGAAGTAGTGTTACTTTATTTTATTCACTTAAAAAATATTTTGGCCATGCCACATGGCTTGTGGGATCCTATTTCCTGACCAGGGATAGAAAGCACGTTTGGAAGTTCAGAGTCGCATGCACACTTTAATATGATTGAAATGATTGCTTTTATATCAGTACAAAACCATTTTTTAAGTATATGGGAATTGTCTGTACCTTCGGCTCAAATCTTCTCCAAACCTAAAAGGACTCTGAAAAATAAAGTCTGTTTAAAAAAGCAGAACAGAACATGAAGTGGCCATGAGCAGGGCACACTCCTGTGGCTCTGCTCTCCACCGTGCCACCTGCAGGCCTCTGGGTGCCAGGACACTGCCCGTCCACGCAGGGTCATCAAGGCTGGAGGCACCTCCCCAGTGTCCTATCTCACCCTGTCTTCTTCCTGAGCTTCCCATGGTCAGCAGAAGTCATCTGCCTGGAGCCAGATAAAGGGCTGCTGCCTTTGTCTCTCATGACAAGCTGATGAAGACCTGGGGGCCTGGGGAGGCCAGGGCATCCTCCTGGGATCAGTCAGGTGAGTGCAGAGCTGGGAGGGACACCTCGTGTGCCTGGTCCCCATGGGGCAGGAAGGTGCTGCTGTCGGGTCAGCTCCTGGCCTCTGGACAGCAGTGCTCTGAACCCTCACATCTCTGTGGAAGAGATGCCCGTGCCCAGAGGTCAAGCTCCAGCAACGGGAAGGGCAGCTGGTTGCAGGCTCGGAGGATGCAGCACTGAGAAGGCACTCTGGCCCCGACACCAACAGACAGAACCCACTCGAGGGCCGGTCTACACAGTAGGACAGTGGGTGGAATGCTGACAGGGCCTCGGTGTTAGCCTTGCTCTGGATCAATCATAAACCTCCTGATTCTGACATCATTGTATCGAGGTTTCCTAGCAGAATGTCTTTGTTCTTAGGAGATATTCAGGGAAGGGTTTAGGGGTGAAGAGTCTGTTGCATACACTCAAATAGTTCATATAAAAATAACTTTATGAAGGGACTTCCCTGGTGGTCTAGAGGTTAAGATGCCATGCTTCCACTGCAGGGGGCACAGGTGTGATCCCTGGTCTAGATTCACAAGCTGAGCAGCATGGCCAAAAAAAAATGCAGGGGAATGATAAGGGGTCAATCCAGGTGAAGGATATGGCAGTGTTTATTTCATAATTTTCACAATTTTTTTGTGGGTTGGAAAATTTGCAAGGTAAAAACAACTTTAATCACTTAAAAATTACAAAGGCCCAATTCATTTAATTAAAAAGTTCAAATATTTTACTGAAATTGAAGCTCATGGGTCTTTTGGAAAGAAGGCCCAGGAGATGCTCTTGTAAATACTGCAGATGAAACACTATTCTGATCAAAAAGAAAAGCCCATGGGAAAATGGCCAGCATCACAAATAATGGGGGAAAAAACAAGTTAAATAAGGTATAATTATTCAACTACTAAACTGACATAAGTGTGTTTGGAATACCAAGAGTCCATGCTGGCAAGTGAGCTAGGCACAGGCCTGTGGATGCAGCTGGACTGACTTCGTCCTCTTAGCTCCTGAGGGCCCTGCTAAGGAGACGGCCCTAAGCCAGATCCCACACTTGGAGCCAGGCCCTGCCGAGCCTTGGCTCTGACCAGGGGCTTCTGCCTCCGTCTGTGCATGTGCCCTCGGGGCGGGTGGCACGGTCCTCAGCCTGAAGACCTGCTGGTGTGCCAGTTGTCCTGAGCTCTGGGCCAGGATTGTGGGTTCCCACACCTGATCAGCCCCTTGGAGTCCCACAGCCCTCAGAGCACCCAGTGCTCTTCCCCAGCCCCTCTCCTCACTCTTGGAACCTGGAGTTAAACAGGAAAAGCTACTCCTTGCTGCCCCCTCCCTCACCCAAATCACTCCAGGTAAAGTTCTTGTTGGTCCCTGGACACCTGGCCCAGGTAGAAGTAACTGGAACTCATCATTGGAGTTTAAGTAAAATGTTTTGGTTAGTTTCCAAATGTTGGGATGTGAAAGTGAAAGTCACCGACTTGAGTCTGACTCTGTGACCCCATGGACTGTATAATCCATGGAATTCTCCAGGCCAGAATACTGGAGTGGGCGGCTATTCCATTCTCCAGGGGATCTTCTCAACCTAGGGATCAAACCCAGGTCTCCAGCACTGCAGGTGGATTCTTTACCCGCTGAGCTATCAGGGAAGCTGATAATTGTCTTCCTGTTTTCTGGCTTAATCTCACTGTTTGGAAGAATAAACCATATGATCACAGTCCTTCCAATCTGCTGAGATTTGCTGTATGTTCCAGTGCTTGGTCGATTTGGGGAAATGCTCTGAGTGACCTTGATAAGATCCTATGTTCTTCTGCTGATGGGAGGAGGCTCTGTGGGACCAAACCCTATGGGGCTTTCCTTGACCTTTATGCTCAGTTACCAAGGTAAATATTTTAACCCCCACAAGATATTATTGTTACAAACATCTAACATCAGATTTACTTTCTTGTGCTCTTCACTCCTTCCTGTGTTCCCAGGCTCCCACCTGGGATCCTGTTCCTTCTTTTGACTGAAAACACTTTTTCTTTGCCTCCATTTTTGAGGGATAACTTCCCTGGACTGAAATGCAGCTTTGACCATCATCATTCACTTGTGTCTTCGACAAGAGCTGACTGATGCTGAGCGCGTGCAGGGGCAGGACATTCCCTTGTTCTCCAAGAAGAGGGGGACACGTGTGCATGGAGCACAGGGAGCAAGAAGGGCTGCAGAGTAGCTGTGCCTGAGCCACACGGGACCTTGGAGCAAGGATCACACTCTGCCCTCATTCTTACAGGAGCTGTGAGATTTCTCCGAGAAGATACAGCTTTAACTGGCCCATGATGGGGCCAGTGGCATGTGTGAAAAGGAACCAAGAAGAGGGCAGAAACAAGATGGGTTTGAGCACTGAGTATCTGAACCAGTGCTGGCTCCAGCAGGGGGTCCCAGACCGGGCTTCCTGTGTCACCTGCTCTAGGCTGGCAGGTTCCAAGCCTGCCACTCACTCAGCTGTGTGATCATGGCACCTCCCACGTGAGTCCATTTCCCCTCCCACTCTCTCTTCCCCTCCCTCCCACTTCCCCTCCCTCCTATTCTGCGGCTCAGAGAAAACAGGGCTGGGCTCTGAGCCTGCAGCTTTGCAAGAGCTCAGACTTCTTAGCTCTGGTCTTTACAGTTAGATTTTCTCTTCTGAGAGTCAGAGAAGGTTGATTAGTCTCTTGCCGGAGGCCACACAGACAGGTTCCTTCACCCTCCCCATTCCACAGATGGGGTCTGTAAGGCCCAGGGAGATTGTTTCCAAGGATGCCCCAGACTAGGGAGTGGCTGAATGATTCATTCACTCATTGTTTATTGAATGCCTGCTTTGTGCATGGAACTAGGAACGTGCCAGGTGCCAGGGAGAGCTGTGTAGGAACAGACAAAACCCTGCCCTCCAGAAACTTATCTTCTGGGCCGGGGGAGTGGGGACTGACACTACACAGAATAAGTAAGTAAACCAAGTAAATAAACTAAGTCTAACTCTTTGCAACCCCATGGACTGCAGTGCACTAGGCTTCCCTGTCCTCCACTATCTCTTGGAGTTTGCTCAAACTAATGTCCATTGGGCTTCCCTGGTGGCTCAGACAGTAAAGAATCCACGTGCAATGTGGGAGACCTGAGTTAGATCCCTGGGTTGGGAAGATCCCCTGGAGGAGGACTCGGCAACCCATTCCAGTATTCTTGCCTGGAGAATCCCCCTGGACAGACGAGCCTGGTGGGCTGCAGTCCATGGGGTCACAAAGAGTCAGATATGACTGAGCGGTTAAGCACAACATTCATTAAGTTGGTGATGCCATTCAACCATCTCATCCTCTGTTGTCCCCTTCTCCTCTTGCTCTCAATCAGACTGATTCCGTGAGCAGAAAGGAGACTCAAGAGTACGGAACGGTTTAGGCTTTACCCAAGGCCACCCGTTAAGCAAATGTTAGCTTTAGTAATAAAAGGAGCCAGGTGCTCAGATGCAGGGCCGCTGGGGGAGGGCACAGTTGGAAGAAATGGCCATTAGCTTTGATCCTCTCCCAGCAAAGGTCAAACTCCTGGCCAGAGAGGTCATCTGGAGACGTTTGCCCTGGAGCCTGTGACGGTAGCTGCTCAAGATAAACAGCTCCGGATATGTGGAGAGCTATCTAGGGGTAAAGAGAGATAACCCCAGGGTGGAAAGGGGGGGTGGGGGGGGGGAGAAAGGAGCCATTTGTTAAAGCTCCAGAAACAGGGACTTTGGGTCGGAATCTGGAACAAACATTTTGTCCAACAGAGAAGCATGCTGCCTCAGAAGTGACTTTTCTGTTTGCCAGGGATGCGGGAGGAGGCATAGCCCCTGAGAGAAGTCAGCCTGGGTGGCTTCCCTGCAAGCTCAGACTGGGGAGTTTCAAAGGGCCAGGATGGATTTCTGGCCCCAGATACCTTCAGCAGGAGGTTCTTGACCTGAACAGTTCTGATCCATTGACCACACTGGAAGCTGAGTCGGGTTTCTGAGTTTTGGTGTGCTCCTTTCTAGGAGGGAAAATGGCAGGGGTGGGTTGGGGTGGAGGAGTGGATTCCGCTAGTTGCATCAGCTGTGGTGTGACCTCTGACATTTTCTTTGTTTTCACATAAACCAAGCACACAAAAACTAATTTTCCTGGCTTAATAAAAGAACGAGGTGGGGGCAAGGGGAAGGATTGGCCAGGTGGGGAGAAAACTGGGGCTCAGGTGAAATGGATTGTGGTGGGTAGGGAGTGCTCCCTGGGGCCCCTCCCCCTTGGTGAGCTCCCCAGAATCTGCTCTGGTTCCGACAGGTCCTGCCTGGACACCCTGCACGAGGTGGTCAGTGGGCAAACCAGCCCTTCAGCACCTGCTGTGCACCCAGCCCAGTGGTGGCCAGTGGTTCTCAAGCACTTTCCAGGAGTCAAGTCCTGTGCTGTGGATTTTACCAACAGGTACCTTACTTGTGCTTCTGAGGAACTGACAGCTGCCCACAGCCACGGAGCTGGTGTGTGCACCAATGCCAGCGTTCTTCCTGTATCATGGTGGGCCTGCCTCTGCCCCATCCCATCCCAGGGGTGTTGTGGAGGCTGCACACGATTGGGCACATGGTGGCAGCTCACAAATGCCCTGGGCTGGCACCTGCGGGGTGGAGGGGGAGCAAGGGAGAGAGGCGTGGGCTGGAATCAGATGGCTTGCCAGGTTCCCAGGTATGTGGCAACTAGCTACAAAGAGGGCTCTCTTGGGACCCAACCAGCCAGTAACCCACCTACTTTCCAAAGCCTGTTCCCTCCCACTGTCCCCCCCACCACTACTCCAGCCTTTCCGGGATTTCTGAAGGACCCCTCCTGTCTCCTAGCACCTGCACAGGTGAGCCCCTTCCTGCTCCAGAAATCTGCATGTCTGGCACCTTCTCCAGCGCTCAGGCCTCCCTTGGATCCTTCCCTGACTGAGCATTCCAGGGCAGTGCCCCCCTCACCCCATCCCCACCGTTTTGTCATTCCAGCTTGCAACCATTTATTGCTGCTCTGCTCTCATACCCAAGGGGACAGTGAGGGCAGCCCTGGTGAGTGCTCGAGGGCCTGTGGAGGAGGGTCGCCGACTGGAAGCGGGAGGTGAGGGGCGTGCCCACCCCTCAACACTCCCCCTCCGAGCCACAGTCGGCCCCCGGGAGGGACTAGGGGCTGAGTCGGCCAAAGTCCAGGTCCTCAGGGGCTAGGCATCACGCTACTTAAACTTACGACCCGCCGCTGGCGGCCTCCAGCCAGACGACGGCCAAGAACAGGAACGCCAGGTCAGTTGACTGGCAGAGTGGGTAACCGGGGGCCGGGGGCCAGGGGGCCGGCAAGCAAGGGCCCCGCAGCTGCGTGGCAGCCTCGGAACCGGCCAGCGGCGCCGCGCACGGCCCTGGGACTTGTAGTTCTCGGCTCCGCGAGAGGCTAGCGCGAGCCCGGGAGCTCGGCGCTGCGCGGGGACAGGGACTACATTTCCCAGAAGGCCGGGGAAGCAGGGTCACGGCAAAAGGACCCCGGCCGGCGGCACTTCTCGTGCCCAATGGGGCCGGTTCTGGGTATCGGGGGCTTCCTTGAGGCCCGAGCGCGATCCCTGCAAGGCAGCCCGCGGCCAACGGGTCCGGGCCGGGCGGGGCCCGTGCGCAGCTCGGTGGCTGCGCCAGACTGCTGCGGAGGTCTCAGCAACCTCGACTTCAGGAAGGTACCGGGCCCGGGGCGGGAGGGGTGTCGCGGGCGGGGCCTCTTCCTACTCCGGGGGGGCGGGACCGCCGTTACCAGGCAACGGAGGCGGGGCGCCGGGACGGCGTCTAGGGCACCGCGCGTGGGCGCGTACACCTGTGCACCCCCGGGATGTCAAGGCTCCGGGAGCGCGGCGCCCTGAACAGAGGCCGGAGGACCGGCCTCCTCCCCAGTGGACTGGCGGGGAGTTCGCGACTTTCCAAGCCCCGCGCGGGACGGGTCGGGATGGACCGGGGGACCCGGTGCTGGAGACCCTTTGGCCTCCGATCCCCCGCCCCCTCCCTCGGAGCCGCCTCTGAGACAAGACATACACGTTTCCGGAGTCTGCCACTCCTGGTGGAGCCCCAAATAAGCCTCTGCTCGAGGCCACATTTTGTGGTCCATTCGTTGGTACCGCTTGTCCTGATCGAGAGCAGGTGTCCATCGAAGAAAAACGTACAACTGAGGGTTGCGAGTTATGTTCTATTGAGGGTCTTCCTGCGGACTGGAGCCCGAGAAAGAGCCTCTCAGTAGCTCTGAGAAACTGTTCCAGAGAGGTTAGGGAGGAACCAGGATATATAGAAGTTTTTGCTGAAAAAACAAAACCCCAAAACATGTGGAACATCAAAAGATTACTGCTAATCACACACACACATAAGAAACAGACATCTCTTTCATGATTTTAGCGCATTTCTGGATCTGAAAGATGCAAGAGTCTGGGTTCCTTGAAATTATTCCTTAGATCTCATCCTGTCTGGGGCCAATCTCGTTTTTCTCCATCCTAAACCCCCTCAGGGCGCACCTGGGTTGGCAGCAGTGGCCAATGGCCTGATGGGGGCAACTTTTGTTGCTTACTGGAATGGCAGGTGACATTCTTTGTTGGTTCTCACTGACTTTTCACTCTAGTGAGCCTGGAAACCTAAAATTCTCTCCCGGAGATAAAACTGGTCAATGTTTTAGAGACTGGCTGGTGGGGAGGGGGGGCTGCGATCCCGAGATAGCTGGTCCCCTACCTGAGGAGGTGACCTCTGATCTGGGCCCTGAGAGAGAAGCCAGGGGGTGAGGTGCTCTGGTGGAGGGCTGGCAGAGCCAAAGCCGTAAGGAGATGGATTTGTTCCATCTGTCCCAGGAAGTGCCGGACAGCCCAAGGGGATGGGAGGAAAGCAGAGGAGGGGAGGAAGACTTATTATTTCAGAGAACTTGCCGTGAAGTGCTGGGTCACTCTTTATGACTTGGACGGTTCAGAGCGAGCTCTCTGGTGTAATGGGCACCCAGATCCAGGTGAATGTCACCAACTGCCCTAGAAGGAGTAATGTATCTGACGGCATCCTTTGATCCTAGATTGCTGATGGCGTGCGAGGTCTCGAGACCCACGAGGTCCATGGTGTGCCGTGCTTTCTGTCCTAGCAGATCTCAGACTAGAAGGGCACTTGGAATGCCAGAGGGGACCCCCGGGATTGCTCAGCCTGGGGTGGCTGCTTCATGGATGAGAACTCCAGGTGGAAGGATAGGCACCATTGACTAGAGGTGGGGAGACCTTCAAGGCTTTTGGCAGTGGAGCCCCTGCAAGGTTAAGGTCTGAGCAAGGCCTGGCAGCAGTGGGGGGAGAGACTTCCTGGGTGTGTGCAGGCAGGTCTCTTCTGCTACTTCTCCCTTCCCTCTGGGGCTGTGCAGTGGGACCGACCTGGGAGCTTTCAGGAGATGGGTCAGGGTGACCCTCACTGGCTAACATTCCGTTTTCCACTGCTGCCCTTGCTGGTACAGTTAAGCTTCCTGTTGCCAACAACATTCCACATTGTCTATTTGTGCCACTTGGCAGCCCTCCTCCCTCCTCTGTCAGAATCTCTGGTTTGGAGAGATATTGTCCCCGGGATGGTTTCTCTGCATCCAACACATCTGAGCTGCAGGCTGGCAGCGAGCTGACCCAGCCCCATCCTATGGCCGGCCCGGGGGTGGTGGTGGGGGTAACACGGTCATGGTGAAAATACAAACTCCTCCAGTAGCCACAGTTGAACAAGTAAGAAGAAATTGGTGAAGTTACTTTTAATAATATATTTGACCCAATACATAAAAAAATGTCATCCCATCATGCACCACCGTACAACCCGAGCAGCCACACGCCTGCTGACGTGGGCGCAGTGCCCTTGACCAGCTCCTCGGCCTGCTCCATTGGGTTCAGAATCAGGGCTTTGTTTTTAGGTTAGAAAGTACCCCTCTCCACCCCCGGGCTGAGGAGCGTCCCTGCTGCAGCCTCGTTGACCAAGGCCCTCTCTGTCCTGAACTTGGCTCTGCTCCTCCTTGGCTCAGCAGCCGTGTGAAGCTTGCTGGCTGGTGGGCGATGGAGCCGGACAGAGGGCTCTGATGGGGCCTCACGGTGCCAGCTTCTTGGGGAGCCCGGGCTGCCAGGGCACAGTCAAGAACTCTGTGAAGTTCTCAGGGATGTAATTTTTGTCTTCAGTGTTTTGTGGTAAGAGTCCAGACCTTTGGCAAGTTGTGTCAATGTACAGAGCGTTGGTTTCTCCTGCCTCTGTTGAGTTGGCCACATAGCTTTTCCTCCTCTGTCCGTGTGGATGTTGGTTGTCGCACCAGCCCCACATTCCTGGGATGACCCCCAACTTGGTCCTGACCTGTTCTCCTTGTATACATTGCTGGCTTTGAGTTTCCATCATTTTGTTCAGGGTTTTGGAGGGCTGTGTTCATGAGGAGTATGGGCTGTAGTTTTCTTGTAGTGTCTTTGACCACTTATACCGTTAAAGGAATGCAGGCCTTTTAGTGGGAGCTGGGAAGTGTTCTGGGAGAGACTGTTTGGAATCACGGTTCTTTGTTCCTTAAATGTTTGGTAGAATTCATCACTTTGCCAACAAAGGTCCATCTAGTCAAAGCTATGATTTTGCCAGTAGTCATGTACAGATGTGAGAGTTGGACCATACAGAAAGCTGAGTGCCAAAGAATTGATGCTTTTGAACTGTGGTGTTGGAGAAGACTCTTGCGAGTCCCTTGCATTGCAGGAAGATCAAACCAGTCAATCGTAAAGGGAATCAGTCCTGAATTCATTGGAAGGACTGATACTGAAGCTGAAGCTCCAATACTTTGGCCACCTGATGTGAAGAACTGACTCATTAGAAAAGACAGGTTGCATCTGTTTCCCCCGCTTATTTCCCACCCCCACAGGGGAGGTGGTCACAGAGGCCCCCTGTGGTCCTTCTGGAGGGTGGGAGGAAGCCCCAGCCCGGATTGTCTGCTGCCTGGAGGCCTTCTGTGCCTGGTGCCCCAATTGAGGTCATGGCTGCCTTAGTATAGAACTTCGTGGCCCTCCTTCGTGTGTCTGCTGGTGTGGGGCCCACAGCACTGGTTTCCTGGTAAATGTCTCCTGAGTTTCTGGGAGGCCCTGAGATGGAGGGCCCTGCTGGAGGCCAACACACTGCCCCCAGCCTGCCCCCCGCCCTCTGTGCTGAGCGGTACGTGGGGCCCACCTGCGGTCGATGTGACTTTGACTCCTGGGCCCCTGCTGTTTGTTTGGATGTCACAATGTGACCCGGGTGCTGTTGACCCGCCACGTCTGTGTACCCCTCGCATGGTAAGCGGTATGGTCCAGCCTCTGAGCCCCTCACGGAGCGCTGCCGGGGTGTGGTAGGTGGAGCATCTCCTCTCCGTTCCGGCGCCGGGACTCTGCAGCCCGTGACCTTGGAGCCGCAGGGGCTGCATCATTAGAGTTACCAAGAGCAGAGGGCCAGGACTTCTGCTGCTTTAATAAGGTGGGGGGACCCTCCCTATAGCTAAGGTGGCCCCCGGGGGGTGGGGCAGGGTTCTGGGGGTGGCTTCTGGGGTTTTGGAGAGAGGGCCACCTTGGGTCTTGGGAATGACAGCAGCCCGAAAGGGACCTGTTGGCCTCAGAGCCTGAAGCCAGGAGGGGCCCCTCTGCTGCCACCTAGCCTTCTCTGCTCCGCATGCCCCTCTCTGGGCAATGCAAATCCCCCTTCAAGGTGACCAGATGCTTCCCTGGTGACGAGGGCCCTGGGACCTGGGTAGGGGCCATGATCCTAATGGGGCAGTAGGGGGGACCCAGCTGGATGTCAGCTTCCAATGGCCTCAGCCAGTGCCTAGCCCCCTAGGGAATGTTCAGGACTTATCTTTGCCCCAGTGCCTGAACCTGGAATCTGGAATCTGGAATCTGGAAGGGCTGGTTGACCTGGCCTCTGCGAGCCCCTGGCTCGCCTGTCTCCGAGCAGGCATGACAACAGGGCTGGTGCTGCTGAGTGGCTGCCTGAGGTGAGGCGTGAGCACTTACGCGTCAGTAGATGCATGTTGGTCTTGCTGCAGGGGCTTAGATGGCAGAGTTCCCCCAGAGTGGTGCCTCCTGGGGGTACTCCGTGTCTGCTGAATGTAAATACCTGAAGCCTGGCAGGAAGACCACAACTCTCCCTGGGCCCTTTGGGGAAAGGGGGACAGTTCCCAGTTCCCCTGCTGACTTTCTTTCTTGAGGTATAATTCACATAGTGATGTCTGCCCAGGTGGAGAGTTCTCATGTACCCTTGACCATCCAGGCTCCATCACCCCAAAGGACCCCCTGTGCCCTCCAGGCAGCCACTGGGCCGCGTACTGGCTCCCTCCTGCTCACCAGCCAGAGCCTGGGTGACCTCGAGCCCCTGGCCACCATCTGCACCTGCTCCCCACATGGGCAGGCCTCACGCTTGACCCTTTGCCCTCTCTCCTTCTGGCTCTGCCAGCCCAGGGTCACTTGTGGGGCAGGAGGCACAGCCTGAGGACACAGGGCTTCTGTGGGACTGTGGGGTTTCCCATCCTTGTAGAGGTGTCTGCTGGCTGGTAGTGAAAAGTAACGGGGGCCTAGGCTGTGTGAGCGGCAGGGCCTGGAGGATCTGACCCACCGGCAACCTCTGCGCTTCCCCATAAAATGTGACGGGTGTCAGGGTGGACACGTTGAGTCCCAGGGTTGCTGGCACAGCTGCAGGGAAGGGTTTTTGACTCCCCTCTGCTGAGTGGGAGTAGTCCGCCACCACCTGCGGGCCCTGGCAGTTGGAGGCATTAGTCTCCCCATGGACACAGTCGCTGACCTGGAGGCTCCAGAGTCTTCTGGTTCAGCGGAACTCCTTAAAATGGCATCTGCTGACAAGGACACCCTTGTCTGCAGAAATGCCACAGAGGCTCCCTTGGGAGTTGTCGCTGTCGTAAACACGTTGAGAAGCACGTTTTGTGTGTTGGCCCTAAGCTGGACGTGGTGATTCAGAGGACAGGCCGGGGCTGGGGGCCGTTAGCAGGAAGTGTGGTTCACGGCGTTGATGAATGTGATCGAATTTGGCTCAGGGCAGAGCTCAGACTCCCAGTACCTCCCTGGGCTCTCCACTGCACATGGCTGCCCACCCCCCAGCTCCACGCCCTGGGGACGGGAGACTGACCTGCCTTGAGTGGGTTCCACCCCTGGGTTTCTAAGAAACTGAGGACTGCACCCGCACCCCTGGTCAAGGCTTGAGAACATTGCTTAATTTCTCAGCTTAAAAGTTGCCAGAAAAATACATACTTAGGGAGAACAGTGTTTGGGCAGCTGGTGAATCTCTGGCCTCAGAAGCAGAGGGGTCTGCACGCTCAGGGCCGCTCCCTGCAGGGCCCGCTCATGCTGCCTGGGCTGCTTCCTGTCTCGCTCTGAAGTTGGAGGGAGGGGGTTGAAGTCCCTGGAGCACAGGCGGCCGAGATGTTCCCTTACCACCCTGTGTTTTCCTGATGATGAAATAAGGGCCGCCATTCACCCGACAAACACTCTGTACCAGGCAGATGATACAGAGATGGGGAAGAAATGGCCCCTCATCTGGAGGAACAATGACCAAGCAGGGACAGATGGCCAAATACTTGTGATGCGGTACACATTGAAGACACAGGAGGGGGCCATGGGCCAGGGTACCGGACATGCTCTCACTGGGTCTTGCAGGATGAATAGGAGTTTGGGGGACCGAGGGTATTTCAGAAGGTGTTTGAAAGGGTTCAGAACATGCTGTTTGTGGGTGGGGGTGGCAGGAAGAATGGCAGGTAAGACTGGTGGAGGGGAATCCATCAGGGATGTTGGGCTGGGTGGGGAGGCATGGGTGCTGGTGTGGCAGGAAGTGAGGCTTGGGAGCCAGCCCCTTCCTGGGGGCACTGGGACACTTGGCAGAGTTTTGAGCAGGAGGGTGATGGGGGCACTACCAGAGTAGACTTGCTGTGAGAGGAGGGAGCTGGCAGTGAGGCAGTGTGAGCAGGAGGAGCACAGCGGCCAGTGAGGCCCCCCCCCAGCTGCGAGGGTCTGCTTTCACAGAGGGGGCTGGTGCCAGACCTCAGCCCTCTCCATTGGCGGCTGAGCAGGACCCAGGCAGGACTTTGGTCCATCCCCCTGCCATCCCACCCCACCACACACACACAGCCTCTCAGTGGACGGAGCCTCACAGCCCTCTGGTTCGGCCACTCCTCAAGGCTTTGGGGCTGGTGGGGTCTCCCTCAGGCTGCAGCCTGTCCTTCCTGGGGGCTTCCACACCTGGCAGGTGCCACCTGGTTGGGGGGGCTAGCCGAAAGGGTGGCAGCATACAGAGTGCCCTGCTGTGGCCCATTCAGGCAGGGCCCTATGTCCAGCCTCGCTCCCCACGGTCGCTGAGGGGCCTTGGCCGCCCTCTGTCTATCCCGCACCTGTGCTTCCGTGGTCCTGGCCTGGGCTAGTGTGCCTGGCATTCCCTTAACCATGCACCATGGTTCTAGGCTCAGCCTTTCTCCTGTCTTGGGCAGCCAACTGAGTCTGGCTTTTCCCTGGGCCCTGCCAACTAATAGGCAGAGGAGGCCACATGGGAGAGACATGCCAGCATCTGAGCTTCAAGATATTCCTGAACCTTTCACCGCCATGCTTAGTGGCCTGGGGGTGCTGAGCCGTGCTGAGAGTGGTCATCTGTGGAGTGTCTGCAGGGCTGGGTGGCCTGAGACAAACTCTTTTCAAAAGAATGAACTGTGTCTCCGAGAGAAATGAAGTGCAAACACCATTGCAGGGGATATTATGGGAAAGACCAGAACCTCCATGGTCCTGAATTTCTTCCCTGTTGAGGCTTATTTTTATTGTGAATTGCATGTGAACTAAAGAGCTTCTTGATGAGAGTAAAAGAGGAGAGGGGAAAAGTTGGCTTAAAACTCAACATTCAGAAAACTAAGATCATGACATCGGGTCCCATCACTTCATGGCAAATAGATGGTGAAACAATGGAAACAGTGAGAGACTTTATTTTCTTGGGCTCCAAAATCACTACAGATGGTGACTGCAACTGGATATTAAAAGACGCTTGCTCCCTGGAAGAAAAGCTATGACCAACCTAGACAGCATGTTAAAAAGCAGAGACATTACTTTGCCAACAAAGGTCCATCTAGTCAAGGCTATTATTTTTCCAGTAGTGATGTATGGACTGAGAGTTCGACAATAAAGAAAGCTGAGTGCCAAAGAATTGATGCTTTTGAACTGTAGTATTGGAGAAGACTCTTGAGAATCCCTTGGACTGCAAGGAGATCCAACCAGTCCATCCTAAAGTAAATCAGTCCTGAATATTCATTGCAAGGACTGATGCTGAAGCTGAAACTCCAATACTTTGGAGTTTGCCCACCTGATGTGAAGAACCAACTCATTGGAAAAGACCCTGATGCTGGGAAAGATTGAAGAGAGGAGGAGAAGGGGACAACGGAGGATGAGATGGTTGGATGTCTTCACTGATGTGATGGGCATGAGTTTGAGTAAGCTCCAAGAGTTGGTGATGGACAGGGAAGCCTGGTGTGCTGTAGTCCATGGGGTCACAAAGAGTCGGACACAACTGAGCGACTGAACTGAACTGAATTGCATGTGGAGAGGTACCATGGATCTCTAAAGAGAAAAAACAGAGAGTGATGCAGTGACTCAGCACTCAGAATGTCAGTGGTGTCTCATCCTTTTTAAAGAAAGAACTCAGTGCTAGAAGCATCTGGCTGTCTCCTCCTTGTCCCCAGAGGCGGGTGGAGGCAGATCTCATTTCTGTCCCAAGGGATGTCTGGAGCCATTTTTGGTTGTAATAGCTGCGGAGGGCTACCAGCATGGAGTGGGTGGGGGCCACAAAGAGTGAGTGGCCAGAGGGCGGACAGGGAGAAGGTGGGGGAGACCCGGCCCAGGCACAGGAAGGGTGCTCAACTGTGTGGTGGTAGTTCCTGAAAATGCACAAGGGCTCAGGGGTGCTGCAGCTTCCTTGTCTATTTGACGTGTGTTTGAAAACAAAGCAAGCTGGCGCAGACCTGGTCTGTTTAAATTCTCTAGTTGGTTTGGGAATGGTGCATCTGGTTTTCCCAAGCTCCTGTGATGCACACATATTCCGTATTTGCCAACAGGAGCAGCCGTGCGCA
Source organism: Antilocapra americana (assembly GCA_007570785.1). Lineage (NCBI taxonomy): Eukaryota > Metazoa > Chordata > Mammalia > Artiodactyla > Antilocapridae > Antilocapra > Antilocapra americana. Next base: position 20,249,741 of record ML664177.1, on the reverse strand, counting down.
CGTGTGTGTTCCCGGGGCCGGTGCCTGGGGTTGGGGACCCCCTACCAATACTCAGGAGTGCAGTCCAGCGGATGGGAAAAGCCACTGCTGCTCTTTTCATCTGGTTCTCAGGTGCTGAGCATCCTCACACGGGTGTCGGCCCCTCGGGTTGGCTCTAAACACCTCTGCAGGGTCCTGGTTACCCCAGTGGGGTTGCTGCCCCACCAGGTGCTGGACACTCACCTTCAGAGTCGCCGATTTCCTCCCTGGCTTCCGCTGTGGCCCGACCGCCCTCCAACAGGCACAACACGGCTGGCTGGGTTTTGCTTTTTATCTTCAGATTTATGAGATTACACTGTAGCAACTTTTGCCGGACTTGGACGCACCCAAGCCTGCTGGCCTGTTCCCGGAGGGTAACTTTGTTTCTGAGCTCTGGGCTTGTCTTCTCTCCGGTGTTGGCCAGGCGGGGCCGGGTGGGGCAGGCCGGTCCCCCACTGACGCCACTCTGCCCCTTCAGGCAGACCTCTGCATTATGGCCCGGCTGCTTGGCTACGTGGACCTCTCGGAACCCCGCTTTGTGGCTGCCGTCCTCGCCATTGTCTTCAATCCGCTCTTCTGGAATGTGGTAAGTGCGCCCAGGGCAGGCTGCGCAGATGGACAGGTGGGTGGGTGGACAGACTGGCGGCTCTTCCCGCCCTGTCTGTCTCTGGTCAGCGTGGGAGCATCCTCCTGCTTCCTCACCAAGGTGGGCACCAGGGGAGGACGCCCCTCCCCTTGGGGTCCTGCCATATCTTGGCTTTAGCAGACAGCCCGGGGCTACCCCTGTGTGCCCGGAGGGGCTGTGCTCTTCTGGTGGATGAGCTGGAAGGTCTTGGCTGGGGTTTGCTCCCCTCCTGCCACGTGCACAACAAAGCCGTCTTCTTGTGAATCTCCCACCCCAGCACCAGACGTGCGCCGTAGCCATGGTCACTTTTCCCAAATGAAGCTTCCCTCAGAGTGGTCTGCAGCCCCTGGGGAGCAGGAAGGAACCCACAGCCAGTGAACTGGGTGGCAGACCCACGCCAGGTCATCTGTGGGTGCAGGGCCTCACGGGGACTGGATGAGAGGTGGACGGAGGGCAGTGGGCTCTGGGCCATCCCTCTGCCAGCCCTGCTGGGAGACGCCCCTCCCTGGCAGGATAAGGGGAAGCTTTTGGGGCCTCTGGTCTGCTGTATACAGCAGCATCTTAGGGGTGGGGGAGAGGCCACCCCCCGAGGCACCGGCTGGCAGAGCTGTGGACACCTTATGCTCACCTTCAGGGCATCGGCACACACTGTTCCAAGGTTTCTTCATCTCAGGTCCCTCGGTCCCCGGGACAGAGCAGGACATATTTGCATTTGGTTGAGGAGTTAGGTCTTCTCTTCATCTGGTGGGAGCAGGGTGGGGGCGGGGCTGCTCATCACAAAGAGGCCACGGTCAACGTGCCATCCCTCCCGACAGAGTGGTCTCCTTGAGGGGAGGGACATGTGCCCTGATCAACGTGCCATCCCTCTGTCCTGACAGACTGGTCTCCTTGAGGAGAAGGCCTTGTGCCCTTTTCCACATGCCCCGCTGGTTTCTGTGACACGTGACCACAGGCTGGGTAGTCCATAACGCAGGGACACTCTCCCCAGCTCTAGGGGCCAAAGGCCTGAAACCAGTGAGCAGTTACACAGAAGCTGGTGTCTGGAGTTGTCCTGGAGGCAGGCAGCCAGCGGGGTCGGGGCTCCTTGGCTGGACTGAGCTTCAGGAGGAGCCAGGCGGGGGTGAGTGGGGAGGTGGACAGGCCGGCTGTCCTGAGGGAGGACCCTGAGTGCCGACCTGCACCCTGGTTGTGTGCTCAGGCAGCAGCGAGATGTGTGTGAGAGGTGCACACGCGGCTGTATACGCGTGTGCACATGTGAGCGTGGGGAGCTGGACTGGGCGTGGACAGGCTGTCTGACACCCTTGCTCCCATCTGGCTCGGTGTCTGACTCCAAGGGCATGGCTGTGCACCCACTGGGTTCCACGCCAAGCTGGATTTTTGCAGAGCTACGGGGTATCTGGCCTTGGCTCCCAGTGAGGACGGTCAGCCCAGTGTCACTAGGACCCATGCTTGCCCCTCTGGCCTGGATGTGCCAGGGCATGTGTGTGCGTGTGCTCCTTAGGACGTGGACATGTGTTCTTAGAAGCAAGCTGCCTGCCTGCCCCATGGCCCGAGCCCTGAAGGGAGAGCGGTGTGGGGCAGCGGGCAGCAGGCAGTGGGTAGCGGGCAGGCTAACTTTAGAGTCTAGGGGTCTGAGCAGAGTGGCTGTTAAACATACGTAGCGACTGTTATGTATGGTACCAGGGAGCTCACCAGGTGCCCAGACCGTGTAGGAGGCAAGGGAGTGAGGAGGGAGTCCCAGTGAGGCCCCACCTGATTGGGCTGCTTCTCCTCCTGGGTCCTGACACTCCGGGGGTACAGCCTGAGTTTCCTCTCAGTCCTGCTGGGGCGTGGAGGTAGACGAAGCGCCTCCCCTGGGGTGCTTCACCGCTGGAGGTGGTGGTGGGCAGCGGGCTGACATTTGCGTCTAAGCTCATGTTGATGTGGTAGGACAGGTGTGGGGGGCTGGTAGGTTATCTCTGGGGTCCCTGCTGCACGGAGGGGCGTTTTGATGACACACATCCCCCTGGTCTCCTCGCGTGTCCCCCACCCCCCTGCCTTTGCCAAGTCTGCTCCTTCCGAGAAGGGCCTCCCCTCTCCCACCAGCCCTCCCCAAACCTCGGCCCCAGCAGACATCTGTGGGCCCTGATCCTTGTGAGTTTGTGTTTCACCCCCTCCTTTAGACCGAGGGCTCCAGGGAGCTGAGGGCAGGGTCTGGCCCAGTAAGTTATTGTGGGTGAGCCCTGAGTGGCCTGGGGGCCAGAGGCCAGGCAGTTTCTCCATTGGGGGTGAGTAGTAGTTCCTCCCGCTGACCTCACAGTGCCAGCCTGGCTGTGTCATTGGCTTTGCCTCATTCCCTGGTCCTCCTCTGAGGCCATCTGAGATTCAGGAAAATGTCCAAGGTGTCGGGTTTGTCTCTATTTACTGCCCACTTGCTCTGGCCTGGGCCTCAGCTGTCTCATCTGAGGTCTGGGGATGTGGGGGCAAGGGGTGGCCTTTGTCCAGCTCGCCTCCAGGGGTGGCTGCCAGGCGGTGGGGGGAGGGGAATGGGTGTGAAGGGTCTGGAAGCCCTGGCCACACTTGGCCAGAAGGAGCAGCTGTGGGAGCCTGTTCCTGCCGTCTTCCCTCTGATCCTGCCTCCTGGCCCTGCCCTGGCTCCCTGAGCCTCAGCGGGGCTAGGGTGGGAGGCGGTCAAGGGCCTCTGAAGACCCTGGGACTCAATGCCCAGGGCACCTCAGGGAAGGCCTCTGGGCACACAGTGTTTCTGGACCTGAGATCCTTGTAATTTCTCCGAAGAGGTGTCAGCCTTGGAGTGTGGGCTCCGGGGGACAGAGGTCACGAGAGAGGAGGGGCCGGACCTAGAGTCCTGGGCAGAGCGAGATGGAGAACCAGGCCACCTGATGCGTCTGGGGAATCAGGGGAGGGTGGGAGTGGGGCTTCAGAGCTTCCTAGACTAAACTTGTCCAAATCCTGTGCTTGTTGTCTGAGGCTCCGACTAGTCTTGGAGGGCAGTCCATGTGCCCACGACCAGCTGTGCAGGGAGCAGCGCTGCCTTGTGAGATGATGAGGTGGGGGGGTCACCTCGGGGCTGGGCCTGTCCTCGCTGCCTCTGGGACCCACTCCTCTTGAGGCAAACCCACCCTTGTGCCCGGTGGGGATGGAGGTCAATCTGCCCACCTTCAGCTTTCCCTGTCCTCTCTTGGGGTGTCAGGCACGAGCACTGCTTAGCATTGCGGAGCATGGGAGGAAGGGGTGCAGGCAGAGTTCCTCTGCCCAGTCCCTCTACTCTTGGCTCTGTAGAGTCCAGCCTTGTCCTGTAGGTCCTGGGCAAGGTGGCGGGTGGGGGTCAGCCAGCTGCTCTCAGTTTCCCCACCAGCCTTGGGTGGGGGACCAGGGGGCTGCACCGCAGCGAGGGGGCAGGACAGCCCTGAGACTGGGGGTGCTGGGGGCAGGTGTACTCACTGATGGCCATCCTGGGACTAAGCGTTGTTGTTACCACCTCCCCAAATGGATTTGATGTGCAGACTCCTGGGGGTGATGGGCAGGTCCACCCCAGGTTTTTTCAGAAGTGGCAGCTAAGGACCAGAGAGGTTGCTTAACCTGCCCAGGTCACACAGCTGTGAGAGCAGAGCTGAGTCTGATAGCCAGTGCTCCTGCTCCTGTGTGTTACCTCTTCTTCCCCAGCCCCCTCTTCCTCTGGCCCCCATTCTTCCCTGGCCCCCCTCCAGGAGGGCCTGTCCGGTGCAGACACAGCCCTGAGTGGCAGGCTGGCTGGCCCAGCTGGGGCAGGACCAGGGACTCTGCTGGCAGGAGAGGCACTCCTGGTACCTGTCGGGGGTCCAGCCTTGCAGCCCTGCCCCTTGCAGCCTAGGGTGCGCCTGCTGGGCTGGTGTGCACCCCACCCTGACAGTGTATGGGTTCTCTGTGGGGTGGCCTTGAGAGGCAGCCACCTTGGAAGGGTGCCAGGGGGAGGAAGGCTCCTGTGACCTTGGGCCCATCTTTGGCTGCTTGGCCCCAGAAGCCAAGTGCAGCTGTGCTCCTGCCCCCTAAGTCCTCCCTGCCTATCTTGCCAGCCCGGGGAGGGGCATGGGCCTCGGAGAACACTGGCCTGGCCTTCTGCTGAGGCCTCCTGACCTGGACCTGGGTGGGAATTTTGGCTTCTCTGAGCCAAATTTTGGTTTTCTCGTCTGTAAAACAGGCACAGTCATCAGGGTCTCGAGGTTGGACTAGAAACTCGCTTGCAGCTGGCTGGCAGCTGCCATCCCTCCTCTCTGGCTGCCTGGCACTCTCTGGCAGCCCCTCCTGGTCACTCTTCTTGGCCAGGCTGCCTGGGCAATAGTGCCATCCTGCAGTGACAGGGCTCCACTTGCGGCTCAGCTCACTACATTGTCAGCCACACTTGGATGCCACATCAGTGCCTCTGGGGCCCGTAACAGGCGGCTTGGAGGTGGGGTGGGAAGCATGAAAGGGTCAGCCCTGACTGTGAGGCTGCTGCCAAGGGAGTGGCCAGGTCTCACAGGTCAGCTGGTGGCGAAGGTGAAGGGTCCTGACTGCCTGAAGCTGTCTTCTTGTACCGACAGCCAGACGCTTGCATGAGCTGCTTCCTGAGAAGCAGGCGCGGGGAGAGCGGAGATGTGGTCAAAAGCGCCAGGTTGCTCGGCTGGCAGGACCATGACCTCCCTGAGGTGGCCCCGTGGACTCAACAGGCAGGGGCAGGGCCCTGCTGGGAGCACCTCGGGGTCCCTCCAAAATGAACCCCTATGGCGGTGAGAGGACATTCCGGGGCGGGCTCAGCCCTCCCGCAGCTGAGCCCGGATGGCAGCCTGGTGGCCAGGTTTCGGGCAGAGTGCACTGGCCGGGTCTTCCCATCTGGGGGCAGTTGGAGCCCTCACCCTGGTTCTCTGTCCCAGGTCTGAGCGTGGCCTGCAGGGGGTCTCAGGACTCAGTCCGAGGACACGGTGGGGACCTCACAGCCTTTTTATCCTCCTTCCTGCCAGGCGCCCTCATGTTTGAAATTGTGCAAATGGTGATTGGAGTGGGTGGGACCCTGAGGGCTGTGGCATACAGGCAGGTGGCCCACCACCCTGCGGATGGAGCCGTGTGTCCAGAAGATGTTGTTCCTGATGCAGATTTGACACCTTCCTGGGTCAGCGCTGACCCCCGCCTTCCCTGGGAGCTCTGAAAATCAGGTGTGAGATCCAGTGGCCTAATTTTAGACCTTGGGTGTGCATGTCAGAACAGCAGGAGAATTAGAGAGGGAACAAGGACAGTCTGGCCTCACCCCTTGTTAGCTGTGAAACCAGCACGTTCTCCAGGGTAGGGGAGGCACCACCGGTGGCCTCAGTGGCGGGGGGAGTAGACAGGAGCAGAGCTTCTCTCTCTGGGCCCCTCCTGGGCGGAGCTCAATGGAGACACAGAGAGGGTCTGGCCAGCAGGTGGGCCATGGCCCCCATTGCTGGAGGGCAAGTCACTGGGTGAATGAGGCAGGTTTGTCCAGCACCTTCTGGGAGGAACCTGCTTCAGGCAATAGTTGCCCGAACTGGTCAGGGAAGTACTTAGGTTGCCCCAGCCCTGCTCTCCTTGGGAGCCCAAGGGCTCAAGAGGCCGGGACGCAGGGTGGGGGCGGGGGTGGGCTGGGAAGTGGGCCCCGGCTCATCCAGTGGTTCTGACCCCTCACCTGCCGACACGTCTGCTGCCCCCATCTCCCTCCTGGCCTGCCTCTCACGTGCCGTCTGGGGCTTCTTAGAATTGTGTGTGAAGTGAAGCCATATCCACTGGAAGCAGGAGTCATCGTACCCGGGGGAGGGGGGTCACCCTGGAAAAGCACATGACCCCCGTCTCCTTGGCTTTGAAGATGTAGAATCTGTCGGCTCTGTCTCCCCTGGGGTCCCTGCTGTCTGCCCCTCCCCCAGGGGGGAGGAGGGTCTCTTTTTTTGGTCTCTCTGAATTTAATATGTTGAAAGTTTAAATGTTGGCCACGCACATGCATGGCCCACGGCCCATGGTCTGCAGATGGTGGACGGTGAGAATGGCCGTTTGTCCCCTGCCCCCAGCCTTGGGCATGCTCTGCGTCGAGGCTCGGGTGCAGTGACACGCCTCCTACTCCCGTGGCAGGCCCAGTAGACCCCTTATCCTCGCCTTCAGAAAATCGGGGGACACTGACCTCAGAGCAGTCGTGGAAACTGGCCTGTGTTGAGGTTTCCTAAGTGTTGGGCCCTGTTCCCATGACCCCTCCGTGGGGACTTTCACCTCCAGAGGCCTCTTCGCTCTCTCAGCCCCTCGTGGGGACGTGCTGTCCTCAGTTCACTGGGCTCCATCAGCAGACGAGCGCCTGGTCTCAGACTTGGCCCATAAACAGCCCTAGAGCAAATGTGCTTGTCCTGCTTATCTGCTTATGTCCAGGATCCACTTCAGGACCTGGCAGCTCCAGGTCCCGGGGCAGCGAGGCTCTGATGGGGGAAATGGCCAGGAGGCCCAGGCCCCATGTCCCGAGGCTGAATGGAGGCCAACTGGCCAGGTGGCTCGCGCATGATCCTTGACCCCCAGGTGCTGCAGGAGTCCCTGATCCCCTTGGGAGGCCAGGCAGGCTCTTCCTAGAGAGAGTGTGGGGCGGGACCGCACCTTTCCGTATTCTGTCTTGTGTGCCCTCAGAGCCGTGATCACTGCCCCTTGCCCAGGTCGCAGGCATGTTCTTGCCCTGCTGGAGGGGGAAGATTAGCCCAGAACATGGTATTTTGACCCAGGCTGTACCCAGCGAGGAGAGACTGTCCCTAATCGCACGGCTCTGTGAAGGGGATTGGGTTTCTGTCAGGATGAAGCCTCTCTGCCTCTCTGCTGGGGGTGGGCTGGGTGGGGGGAGCTGCTGCTGAGTCTCCACAACCTCTGGAAGGACTCAGGCCCAGGTGGTCCGTGGCCGTGACCAGGACTTGCCGCTTCACAGCACTCAGGCCCAGTGGGAAAGCACTGCTTCTGTCCAAGGAAGGGGTGGGTTTTCTTAGCTGCAGTTGTAACAGGTGGGCAGGGGGTCTAGGGGGCGACAGCCTCGTGGGGAGGGGGGCAGTAGCTGGACACAGGGACCCCCATTCTGTCTCTGCCACTTTAACAGAAACTTACTTGGGTCCAAAGTGAAAGGCTAGGCTGCGGTCAGTGCACAGCTGGACCCAGCGCCGGGTCAGGGAGACCTCTGGACACGTCATTGATTGGGCACGTGTGTGGCCAGTGCCACCTCTACGTCCACTGCCTGATGGGCCTCCTGCCCACCTTCGAGGCCTGTGTCCACACCTTTGGCCACTGACTGTGGGGCCTCTGGGCCTCTGTGGGCCACGGACATGATGACTCCTCGTCCTTCTCAATGCCTCTTAAATCTCCCACCAAGGGACCCCCTCCCGCTGAAGCTCCCAGCCTTGTACCTGCTCCCCACTGGACACAGGCAGCTCCCGAGTCTGGTCTGTGGACAACAGGTCCTGATCAGCTGCAGTCCCTGTGAGGTGGGGTGGTGCCGATGGGCCTGGCCGTCATGGGTCCCGCGGCTTGTTCCCCGTGTTTGCCCTTCTGACCTGCTGGGTCTGGGGTAGGAATTTCCCTCTGTCTCTGGCTCCTCTGCTCTGCTGTCTCCTCTGGATGTATGATGTCCCTTGTTGCTGAGACTGCCTGGCCCTTCTAGCACCTCTGGCTCTTCCTGATAAAGACACCTTACTTGCCAAATATCATCTCTGAGGTGTAGAGTGCACCCCGGCCTACTCTGTCCAGCCTGCACTGAGGCCGGCACATGGCCTGGCCAGCTGAATGGGGCTCGCTGGTCTGGGCAGGACAGCGCCCTGGAGCGTGGCAGGCTACCTGCTCCTGCTGCAGGACCCTTTTCTCTGTACTGTGTGGACCTCCTTTTCAGCCCTTAGGCCTCCAGTGAGGGTCACCTGCCAGGGAGGCCTTTACATGCCCCCCATGCCAAATTATTCTAGCATCCTAGCATCTGTTCTCTGGTGATCACATCCTTGGCATGCCTGCCCACACTGGAGGCCCCAAGGGCAGAGACCACACTGCCCTTGTTTCCTCAGTGCCCAGCAGCTGCTGGGAGCCTGGGCTGCAGTGAGGGGAGCCTGGCCTGGCCTGGGCTGCTCTATAAACACTTCCCTCTAGTGCCCCGGGTGCTGGATTAACTGTCCCGAGTCTCTGCTCCAAGGAGGCCAGGCCCCACTGTCAGCACCTGCAACAGGAGGGGTGCTCAGCTCCAGCCCTTGAGGAACCACGGGCTCCCCCAGCCTCAGGGGGTCTCCAGGCTCAGCCCTGAAGATCACGTAGACTTGTGCGGAGGCCAGCCCCCAGCCACCTCATTTCTGTCCTTTAAAAGGAGAAGAAAGAACACAGTGCCCAATGGCCAGGGCCAGGCTAGGCTTGCAGCAGAGGGCACAACCCCAGCTCAGTGCTGCACAGCTGTTAGTGAAGGAGCCTGGCAGTTTTCAGGAGCTCTGAGACTTGGTGGCAGCCCCGGGTCATAAGCTGTAGGCTACAGCCCTTCCCTGGGATGGCAGCCCCTCTTCCCCTGTTACCAGCTGAACCCTAGGGGTGACCAAGGTGGTGTTGATTCCCACCCCACCAGGGATGAGCATCTTTGTGCTGGTCCCCGGCCAGAGGCTGGTGGCCAGCGAGACTGTGTGTGACACAGTCTGTCACGCCCACCATTCCCAGCCTGGCCATGTGCACACAGCCTCACCTGCTTCTGCTTAGAAAGTCCCGCTGCACCTGCCAGGGCCCCAGCTCATTTGAACTAGTGCTCAGTGAATTAGTGGGTTCCAGGATGCTGGGTGGCACTGGCCCTGCCATGACCTGGCTGAGTGACACACTCTCGCTGACACCGTCACTGCCCCCCATCCCTCTTGTGGCTCTGACTGGGCGCCCACACATGCAGAGGCGGCCACGGATGTAGGCTCTTAGTGGGTTGGGGATTCAGCCTGTGTCCATACACAGGATGCCCAGGAGGCTCAGGGAGGCCGAAGCAGCTCCTCATGGCTCCCAGGCTGCTTGCGGGGGGCGGGGGTTGCCTCTGGAAAGACTCTGGGGTTCAGAAGATGCCACAGTGGGGAGCAAGGTACCCCATGTGGGCCTGGGGATGGAGGGGACAGGGCAAAGACCCCTGAGGGTGGGAGGCAGAAGGAACATTGCTTTTAATTGGCAAAATTTACATCCTCGGAACAGAGAGCAGCCTGCGTCACCTGGGTCCCAGGACACCTTGCACTGTTGCCGTCCCCACGTCTCCAAAGCTGAGGACGTCTCCTGCCTCAGCACGGCCTCATTATCAGGAGAGGGAACATCATGAGCAAAGTTTGGAAGCAAAAGCAGGGCTTGTTCTGTGTTCTGGAACGAGTAGCTGAGTCACAGCTCACCCCGGAGACGGGGGACAGGAGAGGCCGTCTAGACCCTGCGGTGGGGAGTCTGCACATGGCGAGGCTGGGACCCAGGTTGCAGGATGAGACAAAGAGGCCACCCGAGGAGAGCCTCCCTCGTGGCCAACAGCATGCAGAGGGTCGGGGCAGCCCCTTCAGGTGGCAGAAACGGGCAGGAAGCTGAGGTGTCAGGGCAGATGGACCCAAGGAGTCTTGTGTCAACAGGGCGGTGAGTGTGCCCCAAGGGGCCCAGGGCTGGCTATGAAGGAGCTGAGTCAGGGGCCAACGACTTCTGGGCCCCCACCTGTCCTGGAATAGCACAGCGCTCCTCCACAACCCCAGGCGTCTGGTGGAAGTGCAGACTCTGACTCGGTGGCCACCCTGCTGTCTGGGGACCAGCTGGGTTTGAGGAACCCACTTAGCGGCAGAGGGAGGCCAGCCTCAGAGGGGAGGCAGCCAGGAGGAGCAGCACCCTGTACCCAAGCCCTCCTGGTATCAGGACCCCCCAGACGGGGCCATGTCCCCGACGGATGGTACCACCAGGCCAGCCTGGAGGCCTCAACCTGTGCCCCCGATGACCTCAGGGAAGTGAGGGCTCCAGGCCCAGCTCATCCCGCTCACACCCGGTGCCAGAGGGGATGCCGTCCTGGCTGAAAGGTTCAGGCCATGTTCCTGCCTTTCTTCCTCAAAAGACAGTCCCACGAAGCGCGAGGCCCTGCCTTGGCCAGCTCATTCCGGGAGGCTGGTGGTGGCTAAGAGACAGGCCTCTCCCAGCCCAGACGCCTGGCCAGGTGTGTCCTGGAAGTGAGCTGGGATGAGGGCCCTGGTGGGGTGAGCGCCCTCGGTGGCCTGAGCTGGCCGCCTCCCTCCGAGCCAGGCCTCCTCAGGCTGTGTCACCTCGGTCCATGGAGACCTGCCTCTCTCCTGGATTAACTGTGAGAAAGAAGCACAATTAGGCAAAGCACTTTGCTCAGTGCAGCGCTCGCCCCGGGGGGATAAGAGGATTAGCTGCACCCTGGGCTCAGCACTGGTGTTCTGATATTCCCCGGGGGGCTTTGCTGGCCCCACAGCACCTTCTCCTAGGTGGTGCTGGGCCTAGGCCCATTCTCTCTGGGCACAGGACTCACAAGCAGGCCTCTCTGTAGCCCTGGGCACAGCCCTGCTCTGTCGCTCCTATCTCTGAACACTGAGGTTTCACTTGGAACATGGATGCGCAGCTGTTGATCTCTGGGACCTTCTCCCCACTCCCCCGCACCCTCCCGGGAACCCTCCTGCACCCTGCTTGTGGCCCCACTGGCCACCTCTGCCCTGGGCCCCTCACCCCTTTCCTTTCTGTGTCGCTCTCCATGTCCCAGGCCTCGGCTCCTCACTGTCTGTTGGCAGGAGTCCTGCCCCCACCTACTCTGAGCCTCAGGCTGTGGACTGTGGGAAGCACACCCCCACTCCGAGGATCCCCTTCCCACCCTCCTGGGGGTCGCACAGCAGGGGGTGGGTGGGCACAGGCGCCCGGGGTACTGAAGCTTGGCTTCCCTCCAGCCTGGCAGCCATGTGTGCTGTAGGGCCCCGGCCAGGGGTGTGGAGCCAGCTGAGATCCATCCACTCACAGCACCCGGGATGGTCTGGTGGCTGAGGGAGCGCGGCTGCAAAAGGCACGCTTGCATGTGGACAGGCGCTGGAGAAGGCTGGATGGGGCAGAAACCAGAGCAAGAGGCTGGTGGGCAGGGGCGGGGGGAGGTTGAGGGGAACTTTCCAGGGCAATGGAAGTGTCCTCTGTCTCAATGAATTTTACTTGACCTCTAAATCAGCCCTGAAAGAGTCTCTTCTTCTAAAATAAACTACTCTTATCTCAGAAAAAAAAAGAGAAGACTCCTGGCCGTAGGTGCTCATGCTGACACTGATGATGGTGTTGGTGGTGTGTTCCTCCCGGCCCGCCGATGCCTGGGGGAGGCCCAGCCGCTTATCGAACTCACGCACCCACACAGCCACCCAGCTGTCCTCAACATGGCTAAATTTCCTTGTTGGGGCTGAAGTCCATGTAAATATTGATCAGAGAGGGAAGCCTGGGTTTTGCTGTGTTTGGTTAATAGTTGAAGAGCCACTCACTCCTTGGCTGTTTTCCCAGTGGCTTTGTATTGGTGGGCCTTGTTTCATTTAAAATTTTAAAAGTGATCCTAAAATGCTGTGTCATTCAAACACTGTGTTTGAATGTGCAGGAGGAAAACCTGCACATTTAGGTGAATTCTCGAGGACCTCTCTCAGTAAGAAGTCTCCCTGTTTAGTGTATTGATTATGTAAAACTTAAAAATGGCACTTGGGTTGCTTAAGCAAAGAACACATCGTTGGGATGCCTGGCCCTGCCGGGCCTGGGGCTCTTGAGCCACGCAGCCGCCACATGGCCTACTGAGGGTGTGACTAGCTTTCTTGTGGGAGTGCTGGGGGGCTTTCCTGCTGCCTCCAGGTGGGCATAGTTGGGGTGTCTCCAGCACAGGCCCCATCGTGGGCCCAGGGAGGGTGGGTCAGACAGGGTGGGCTGCTGGTGGGGCCTCACAGCTGAGCCGTCCTCTGAGGAATTTGCCAGTTGAAAGCCTCCAGACCACCGCAGCCCATCCCCTGCAGTGGGAGGTGGAGGAGAGCTCACTGCCCCGTGGGGTGGGGTGCAATGATGGCTGCCCCGGCCTCTCCCTCAGGTTTGTTCATCACATCTCCTCCTCTGCAAGGCATGCGTGTCTGAGACATGGCTACATAACTCAGGGTCTGCGGATTTTCTAGTACGTTTTCCTCTAGAAGTTTTGTAGTTTCAGGTTTCACATACAGACTTTTAACCTGCTTGTGTTCATTTTTGTATGTGGTCTGAGTTACGGGCTCTGCGTGTGACACCCAGCTCCGTTACCCTGTGTCCCCTGAACTAATCGCCCCCGCACCTGGTCACACATCAGTCAACCCGACACACGTGGTCCTACTTCAGGACTCCCTGTTCTGTTCCGATGGTCCATGTGTCTGCTTTTGCACCAGCACCACAGTCCTGATCCCAGTCGCTTTATAACATGGCTCAAATTCTGCCGAGTTGGCCTCCCTCTGTTCTTCTTTTTCATTTGTTTTGGCTATTCTGAGTGCTTTGCATTTCTGTGAGAATTTTAGAACCAGTCTGTCAATTTTCAGCAAAAAGCCTCTTAGGATTTTGATTGGGGTCAAGTTGAATCTATAGACCAATCAAGGAGAATAGACCTCTTACTAATGTTAAGCTTCCAGACCCACGGACACTCTATTTATTTAAGATTTTTTTTATAGGGACCATTTATACAGTCTTTATTGAATTTGTTACAGTATTGCTTCTGTTTTATGTTTTGCTTTTTTGGTCTCGAGGCTTGTGTGATCTTAGCTCCCTGACTGGGGATCAAACCCACATCCCTTGTGTTGAAAGGAGAAATCTTAACCACTGGGCCACCAGGGAAGTCCCTCTCTGTTCATTGAGGTCTTTTCTCAAATTCTTAGCGAAGCTTCAGTTTTTGGGGCGCGCATCCCGTACTGTCGATTTCATCAGCTTGTATAGGTGATTGCGTGTGGTGTGTGTTTCACTGGACAGGAGGTCTTCGTGGTCTATGGGAGCATCTGGGGTGATGTCAGCAGCAGGGTTTTCACAGATGTCTTGCGTTAGGACAAGGGTGTTCCGTATCACACCTCCCATGCTGACTTTCTGTCAGGAAGGTATGTTGGACTTTTGTCAGATGTTCTTTTGTGTCTCTTAAGGCGATCATAGTATTTTCTTCTTATGTAGTTTGTTGATACGGTGAATTACATTGATTGGTTTTCAGATGTTAAACCAACTTATCACTCCTGGTATAAACCTCACTTGGTTGTGCTAATGTATTATCCCTTTAGTATATTGTTGATTCCATTGGCTGATTTGTTAATGTTTTGTCTAGAATTTTTGCATTTTGTTCAGGAAGGGTCTTTTTCTCTTGTTTTCTTGTGATGTTTTGGTATCAGGTAATGCTGGCTTCACGGAGTGAGTTGGGGAGTGTTCCTTCCTTTTCAATTGTTGGGAACAGTTTGTACATAATTGGGGTTATTTCTTCCATAAATGTTTGATAGGATTCACCAGTGAAGCCCTCTGGGCCTGGAACTTTCTTTTGTGAAGATTTGTGACTCTATGTCAAAATATGTGGATGGATGCTAGTTGAACCCTCTGCTTCTTTTCGTGCACAAGCTTTGATCAGATTCACTGGTGTAAAGTTTCTTGCGTATCCTTTTTTTGCCCTTTTAATGTCTGTAGACTCTAGTCTTGATGTTGAGAATCTGTGTCTTTTTTTTTTTTTCTCTTGCTCAGTCTGAGTAGAGGTTTTAGGGAACAGCTCTTGGTTTCATTGATTTTTTTCTAGTCTTTTTCTATTTTCTATCATCGATTTCCACTCCACACTTTCTCCTACTTACATGGCTTTCATTTTCTCTCCTTTCTCTAGTTTCTTGTGGGAGCTGAGACCAGTGACTGAGACCTTCCTTCTCTCTCCTGTGGGTGTTCAGTGCCATAAACCCTTCCAAGCCGCAGCATCCCACAGATGTTGGTATGTTGTGCTTTCATTTTCTCTCAATTCAAAATCCTTCCTGTTTCCTTTTTCATTTTTTTCTTTCCCCCAGGAGTTGTTTTTTTGGGAAATGTGTTACTTAGTTTCTAGATGTTTGGGGATTTTTTCAGAGAGCTTTTTCGTTATTAATTTCCGATTAACTCCATTGTGGTCAGAAAACACACGTTGTGTGATGTGGAACTCTTACCGTGACTTGTTTTACTTCCCGGAATGTGGTCTATCTTGGTAAACCTCTCATGTGCACTTGAAACTAATTTCTTTCCTGTTGTTGTTGAGTCAGGTCTTTTATAAATGTCAGTATACCGAGTTGGTTGATAGTATGCAAATCTGTATCCTTACTTTCTATCAGTACTGAGAGAGGGGTATTGAAATAATTATTTCTGTTTTGCAGATTTATTGGTTTTACTTCATGGACTGTAAGCTTTGGCATCAGGTGCAAGAATGTTTAGGATGTTATGTCATCTTGGTTAATTGTGAAACAATCTTCTTTATCTTGGTAATAATGTTTGCTCTGAAATCTGCTTTGTCTAAAATTTATACAACCACTCAGCCTCCTTTCCACCAGCGTTAGTAGGGTGACTGTTGTGCCACCCTGTTGTGGTTAGCTGGTTTGTATCTTTATAAGTAAAGTGTATTTCATGTAGCCAGCATGCAATTGGATTATTTTTTATCCAGTCTGACAATCTCTGCCTTTTAACTGAGATGTTTGGCCATAAGCATTTAATGTTATTATTGATGGGGTGAGGCTTAAATCAGCATCCTTCCCTCCTTCATGTCCAGTGTTTGGAAAGCCCTTGTATATTTGTCTGTTTTGTGTGTGTGTGTGTGTTTCAGGCGAGTGAGTAAATGCCATCCTTCTTGGCTAGAAGTAGAAAGGAGAGCAGTAATAAATGTCATTCGATACTCAGTCCGTGTTCAGTTCTTCTCGATTGTGTCAGAACTATCTTGTTCCAGTTGGTGTGTATGTATCAGAATCCAAATGAGGTCTGCACATTGCACTTGGTGGGCGTGACTCCCAAGCCCCTCACTTTCTTCCATGTCATCTACTCGGGGAGGACAGTGAGTCATTTGTCTAGTAGGGTGTCTGGGTTTGGTGATCACATCTTTGTGATGGTGCACCCCACTCTGTCCAAGGGTCCCATTCAGTTGCGGCGGCGGGGGGGTATCTGAGAAGCAGAGCGAGGAACACGCCTGCTCCCACTGCACCTGGTGGTCCCCGAGTCGGGGGGACAAGTGGTGGCCTGGGTCTGTGCTCCTCCCACTGGCCGGCAGGAGGGGTGAGGATGTGACCCCGTGGCTGATTTTGAAAGCATTACCTCATCAACAGGGAGGAAAAAAAATCAATGGCCTTTAAATGCGCATCTTGACATCTCAAACCAGGAACAAGGCTTTGTGCCAGAGACAGCGTTTTTGAAGAACAGCTGAGCCCCTCACACAGAAAGGGTGCTGGGCTAGGAGCTGAAGAGCCACTCCGATTCTCCTCTTACGGCTGGGTGGCCCTCTGGTCACTCCCGAAGAGCCCTGGCTTCCCCACATATAAATGGATCTCACTCTACCCACTCCAGGCTGGTTTTGAGTGTTAAGTGAGCTCAGGTGAAAACACTTAAAATTGTCAGGTGCTGAGTTGATGTTGATGTGATTTTTACTGTTGGAATCTTGACATCCCTGGGTTCTTGGAACAGTGTGGACGTCCTATCCATCCCTGTGGCTTGAGCCTGGGTCCATGTGTGAACACAGGCTGCTTCCTCTGGCCGAGGACACTACGCTACGAGGACCTGTCTTCACCCCTCGGTGGGCCCTATCTTGATCCAGCTACTCTGGAGGGGGATGGCCCCCCAGGTCCCCAGGAGGAACCAAGTGCAGGTTCCTCTCCTGAAAACTGACCATCCAGATGCCCTCCCAACTGACAGTGAGTCTGCCAGCTGGTTTACATGCCAGAGCGACAGGCCAGGGGATTGGGGAGAGGCAGGAGGGGCCCTGGGGAGCCCCCTCCCATTTTGCTCCACCATTAGCTGCTGAAGGTTGAGAGTCTGGGCCTGATGTGTTTGGAAAACTAAAAGAAGGTTTTTGTGGCTAAAAAGTGAAAGCTCTGGGCTTGTAGGGCCAAGTGTCTGGGATAGTGGGCGTGTCCAGTGGGAGGGGGTGGCTCTGGGCTCTTCCCAGTCTCCCTCCCCTCCACGGTCCCTACCCCACATCCATAGAATGTGTGATTCCGAGTGTGTTCAGACCATGGGTGGGGGAGCTGAGCTGCTCAGGGCTGAGGGGCTCAGCTGCCCCCGGGTCTCCTGGTCTCATCCTGCTTCAGTGTTCAGGGGCTTGCAGAAGGATTTTGTGTTCTGTTTGCACAGATCCTCACCTGCCGCAGAGGTGGGCAGAGATCCCTCCCTGTACCCTGCCCCTGCATAACCCCCCCACCCCAGCCCCCCGCAAGGACCCCTCTCAGCTGCTCTCTCTGCACATAGGTAGCAAGATGGGAACACAAGACCCGAAAGCTGAGCAAGGCCTTTGGGTCCCCCCGCCTGGCCTGCTACACCCTGGGTGGGGCCATCCTGCTCCTGAACGTCCTTCGCTCCCTCTGGTAAGGACCCCTCTCCTCCCCTGCTAACCCCCACCCTACCCTACCCCACCCCAGGCCCCTGGGGGAGCCCCCTCCTCTGCCCCATCCCCACCAGGGATGAGGCACAGGCACCTGGAGGGGCGAGGTGGGGGGACTAGTCCGGGGCTGCTCTGAGCGCATCTCCCCCACCGGCTCTGCTGGCTCAGAGGAACCCTCACTTAGGCTCCACCTGGAGAGGTGGCCCCACACAGCAAGCAGTGACCTGGGTGGGGAGGGAGGGCAGCCAGGCCAGCTTGGTGGAACCCCTCCACAATGGGGTTAGCTGTTGCACACCCCCTTCCTCCCCTCTTACTCTGAAAATTCAGCTTTGGGTGCGGGGGACGGGTAGGTCCAAACAGCCCCACCTGGTGGGCAGCCCAGTGCAGGTGCTACCCTTCCTCTCCACTGGCTGTTTTCCTGCATTCTTCCCTAAGGAGCTTTTGTAAGCACTCTAGCCCTTCTGAAGAGTGAGTGAGTGAATGAATGAATGAGTGAGCACAGAGCATCCCCCATGGCCCCTTCTCCCTGGCTGTCACCAAGGGGTCATTTAAAGCTCCTGAAACATCAGCGTCTCAGGAGACCGGACCTGTTGCCTATTTCCCTTCAAAAATGTGCTGTTTCTAGTTCTTGGGTATTCTTGGCTTCCTGAGTCCACCATATAGGGGAAAAAAACCCAGGACCCCAGGCCTAGCCCCACCACTGTTCCTATGGAGTAGAGCCCGGTGGTCCATCCTACCCTGTTGGTGGGCTGCACCAAGGTGGGCGGCCAGGTGGGCATGGGGGGAGTGGAGGGGTGGAGAGCAAGGTGATAGAAAGCCTGTCTGTCTGGAGGGCTGGCCGGGTCTTCCATGTGGCCCCTACTCGAATCCCCGTTGGCCACCAGAGGCGGGTCTATAGAAAAGCTGCTGTCCCTCCCATCCTACCACAAGGCTGGCGCTGGCAGGATGTGTCGCATCCTGGGCCCTTGAGAGGCCTGGTGGGGGAGTGACCCCAGGCCCAGCCCCTCTCCCTGGGTCCAGGCCTTGTGTCCCTCTCCCTGTGTCAGCCTAGCCTATGTCTACGTTTTGGCTACAGTTTTCCTCCTGGATGAACTAACCACCCAGGGAATTTGGGGGCCGAGAATAGGCCCAAGCAGGCCTATTTTCCTTTCTCCCCTCATGGCCCTCCTCCTGTTTGCCCCCTGCTGACAGGTCTGGGTGGGGTTCAGGGGCAGGGCTTGTGGGGGTCCTGCCCCCCAGCCCCCACTCCCCAGCACCCTTCACCTGTCACTTTATGTGGTTCCTGCTGGTGGGTTTTCTGTGCCTGTGTGTGGGTGTGTTTGTGTGTGGTAAAAGACACGTTACTAAAGGGGACCATTTCAGCCACCTTGAGGTATAGTTTAGTGACATTTAGGACCTCCCCCTGGGAGTGGTGTCCATCAGTCAGCTCACAGGGCTGTGTCCAGCCCACTTGCTCTACAGACAGGAGAGGTGGAGAGGTGGGAGGGGGCTGAGCTGTGGCCCAAGCTGCCAGCTCTCAGAACTGCGGGTTTATCAGAGCCCAGGGAGGGTGCAGGGGTGGGGCATGGGTACGGCCACCTGGCACCACACGGGTGTGCGGCTCTGAGCCAATCCCAGCGGCTCAGCCTGGAGCTGCGGGGTGACCCTGAGCCCAGCAGCAGGAGAGGTGGGTGGAGAGCAGGGGGCGTGGGCAGTGTGACCGGGGGCCAGGGGTGCCCTGACACATGTGCTGCTGTTGGACAGGTCACGGGGAAGCCTCTGCCCCTGGTGTCCTGTTTGCTGTTCAAACAGGTGCTTCTCTCTCCTCCCTGTTCCCCTTCCTTCACTTTGAGGGAAGGGGAAGGGGGCTGCTTTTCCTGGTTGATGAACACAGACTATGACCCCTTCTGCCTGGCATGGGCTGGCACCAAGGAGGTGCTCAGGGGAGAAGCCTGTGTTCTCCGAGAGCTGACCATCGTCCGAGGAGAGAGTTGTAGGGAGGCGGGCTTTAGCTCAGCCTCAGGAGAGTTTGACAACATCTGGCTAATGGAGTGGACAAATGGAGATGGAACTTGCTCTGCTGAAGTGGTCCAGCTTTCACTGCCAAGGGCGCGAGTTCAATCCCTAGTCAGAGAACTAAGATCCCACAAGCTGTGGGGTGTGGCCAAAAGAAGGAAAAAGAGAGGGAGGGAGGGAGGAAGGGTGGAGGGCGTCCTCATGATGGAGGGAGAGTTGGGTGGAGGCATGAGTCCTGAGTCTCCTTCCCTCTGCAGTGCCCATCACCTTCGGACGGAACACCCTGCTGTCCTGCAGAGTCTAAACTGTTGTCATTCATAGTCTATTTCTAAAAACCACTATGTGTTGCAGACAAGTCAGGGTTTCTGGCTTCTCTGGAAGCAGGCACCAGCCCCCCATTCCCATCACTTCTTCTGTGGCGGCTCCTCAGCAGGCCACTTGACTCACCCTCGGCACTCACCTGAGACCCCTAGACAGGCTACTCGGGGGGCCTGGGGGTGGGGTGGGCAGCCCCTCTGCACGGCAGTGACCTCCATGCCCTGCCTGCAGCTTTACACAGGCCATGCTGAGCCAGCCCCGGATGCAGAGCCTGGACAATCCTGCGGCCTACCACGTGGGCCTGGCACTCCTAGGAGTGGGTGGCGTGTTCGTCCTTTCCAGTTTCCTGGCGCTGGGCTTCACCGGGACCTTCCTAGGTAAGACTCTGAGTGTGAGGGGCCGGGGCCCTGCTCCCCCCAACTCCAGGCCTCATCCTGCCCTGCTCAGAATGGGGGGCCTGGCACTCAAGCCCCAGCCAGCTGCTTGGCCTCCAGGTTGGGCCAGGCTTCTGTTGCCATGTTCAGGTCTGATCGGGACTGGTACAGGTCTGGGGCTGGCAATAGGTGGGAGCGCTGGCCCCTCTGCTTGCCCGTGGCTCCGGAGCTTTGGGGCTGAGAGCCCAGTGCTGGCAGGGCTGGACATCCTACAGACACCAACGCCCAGTGTGAGACTCGGGGGGGAGGGGCGGTGGGAGCAGGGCAGCTGATGTGTCAGGGGCGGTGGGGCCAGAACGGAAGTGCAGCCAGGGATCACATCACTTGAGTCCCTGAGGGCTCCCACAGGGGAGGTCCTCTGGGGGCCAAGGAGCAGGTGGGGATCATGGTGTGGGCCTCACAGGGGTGGGGTGGGGGAAGGAGCCAGGGGAGGGAGGGGTGGTGCTGTCTAGCTGAAGTCAGAAAACAGGAGTGAGCAGCCCCATATCAGGGGCGGGGAAGGGGCAGCCAGGGTCTGGAGGAGGGAGGGGAAAGGACCTGGAACTCCAGTTGCCTCTGCACCCCCAGGAGAAACGGCCTGGGACATGGGGCCCTTGGGCTCAGGGATGTAGGTCAAAGTGGCCAAGTCCCCACCCCCACCGTGAGCCACCCTGAAGCAGACTTCTGTGCCACCGGGAAGAAAGGCTCCCCAGCCCCGAGCCCTCTGTCCCCAGACAGTGGTGATGGTGATGCAGCTGCTAATCCTCCAGGCCCACCTGTGCCTGGAGCATGAGGGACCCTGGGACCAGCAGGCCCTGGTGAGCAGCGCTGCTCCCTGCGGGCCATGCCTTGGCTGGGCCAGACCACTCTGGACACTGGATCTGTATTCCCTGCCTCTTGAACAGCCACACCTTCCCCTGGGAGAAGCTCTGGGCTGGCTGCTGGGGGAGAGCTGAGCTCCAGGCTGGCGGCCCAGGTGGGGATGGCCCAGCCAAGGGAGGGAGGAGAGGTGGAGCAGAGATAGTGAGTAGGGGTAGGCATGCTTTCGACAGTGGGGGGCAGGTGAAGGGAAGGTCTATAGGAAGCGCCATGAGCCGAGGAGATGGCCAAGGAGGAGAGGTGTCCGGAGAGCGAGGAAAGTCCCCAAGCGGAGGGACTCTGTGCAGAGTCACAGAGGCAAGAGCAGGTGGGGGCACAGCCCCTGGGGACTCCCCCTGCCAATGCCAGCACACCTCCCTCTGGACGAGGCAGCCAGGCTGTAACCCTCCTTCCTCCCTGCCCTGTTTGCAGGTGACTACTTCGGGATCCTCAAGGAGGCCAGAGTGACCATGTTCCCGTTCAGCGTCCTGGACAACCCCATGTACTGGGGCAGCACAGCCATCTACCTGGGCTGGGCCATCGTGTGAGTCAGCCCTCGCGTCCCATGGAGCCCAGGGCACTCACTGGTCAGGGCTCCTTTCCTGGACAGTTCCTCACCGGTGGGAGGAAAGAACATCCTAGAATGAGGTCGGCAGACTTCCTCTTAAAAGAGCTGGAGGCTCCTGGGCAGCAGGTGAAGGAGTGGCCATGGTTGAGAAATTTGAATTTCACGTCATTTTCACAAGTCACAAAATATTCTTTTGATTTTCTTAAACAATTACAAATATAAAAGCTGTTCTTGGCCTGGGGACCACAGGCTGCCAACCCAGCACTGGAACCGGGCAGGGAGGTCCCCTGCCCACAGCCAGCGTGCAGGATCCACGACCCACAGACCAGGGCCCCTCTGGCCAGCAACCCACAGTCCAGGAGCCTGGCACATGTGCTCCCCAGGGTATCTCCCATCTGTCCATTTTCTGGATTAGGACTTCTTCCATAGAAAAGTTTTCTTTGTAGAAAGAATTCTGCTTTTACTGAACGCTAGAAAACAATTTGCCAGGAAGGTCACAGGTGCCCCTAGAGTCCAGAAGGACAACAGGACCTAAAGGAACAAACCTCAATGGTTGGCCGTCTGGAGCGGATGTTCCCCCACCAGCCCCTCCTTTGGGGGGTGGGGTACATGGGACCCAAGCTCTGGGCTTTGAGTGACAAGGAGCTGAAGGGGCACTTGTGGGTCTACTGGGACCCCCCCCGCCTGCACCCCACTTCAGAACAGGGAGCCTTCCATCCACCTGCCTTCAGCCTGGCACCTCTCTCCTGGACTGGGGCAGTGGGATCCAGGGAGGCAAGCTACCCCCACAGGCTTACCCACTCCCCATAGCATTTCCCACTTGAGACAGGCAGGGCGAACCTCACAGAGGTCCTCCTGCAAACTTCCCTGCCAGCACACCCACTGTTCCCTCTCACTTCCGCTCCTAGTCAATCTTTCCAAACTCAACTTGAGGTGTTCCCTCCTCCAGGAAGTCCTCCCTGACCTCCCACAATATGCACACAGACAGGTTCTTCCTCTGTGTTTAGATGGGGCCTCCCAGGGCAAAGTCACAGAGTGGGTCTTCTCTGTCTCCAGGAATGAGAGGTTGCCCCCTCTACAGGGCTGTTGGGCCAAGGTTCTCATGAGGAACCCTAGGGGCCCAGGCTCCCACAGGCCCCTTAGGAGGGCACCAGCCATGTGGTGATGAGGAGGGGCCTCAGCTGTGCAGGGGCGGGAGCCCTTCGTCTGAGAGCTCATTAGACATACTCCATTACCCGGGGCCGCCAGACGCTGACCCAGCAGGGCTGCTCCCAGACCTTCCCAGCCCATCTGTCCCCAACCTGGGGCCCCACAGACAGGGCTTCACATTGGCCCAAGCAACCAGGCGTGTGGGAGCCCCAGAAGGCCTGAGACACTGGGATTCCCGGGGCACCAGCCCGTCAGCCTGAGTGAGATGCCCCCTCCCCAAGGTGCACAGCTGGGTCCCTGGGACCCCCCCACCTCCCCCCCCGACCCCAGGCTCTGGGCTCTGCATATGGGTCCCTATGGGCCTCAGTTTCCTCATCTGCAGTGTGGGACGATCATCTGCACACGGTTGTTCAGTGACAGTGCTTTCAAGGTGGGAAAGTTCACACAGACAGAATAGAAAAAGGCGTTTGGCTCCCATCCAGGGTCTGTGCCCGGCTGACAAGGGGCCGGCTTCCCAGGCAAGGGCCGGCCACCTTAGGGATACTGTGGCCACGGAGCCTTGGCCCTGAGGTCCCCCAGCGGGTTGGGGGTTGGTGGGAGGCTCTGCCCACTCCAGGAAGCAGCACCAGGGGCGTGAGCAGGGCCTCAGGAGGGCAGATCTTGTTTCAGCCCCAAAGCATCTGTGCCCTTGGCATGTCCACATGGCAGTGCCAAGGACCAGGTAGCCCAGCTCACCCTCAAGGTTGATTTGAATGGAGGCCACAGAATGGAAGGTGGGGGTGTCATAGGGGACACTTGGCCTTCACTGTCCCTGAAGCCCCCAGAGAGACAGTGTGAGGTTCTGGGGAGTGGGGGTAGGCAGGCAGAGGGTCTCTGGGGGGTACCCATTTGCCTTGAGCCCCCCAGCCTGGGCCTCATGCTCCCCTCCAACTCCTGGGCTCCACGAGCCAGCTCCCCTTGTCTCCTCCTTGACTGTCTGGATGCGGGGGCCCAGCCCTGGCAGTGGTCACCAGCAGAGAGCCCATGAAGGGGCTCACTGGACACCCCACCTGGCTTTGGGTGCCCTGGCCCCATTTCTAGAAAACAGCCTGAGAACATGGCTTCTGGTAGGCAGAGGCCCCACGACCTCCTGTGCGGAAAATAACATGCTGACCACTTGGGTGATTCGGGGAGGCCAGTCGTTCGTTTCTCCTTGCGTCAGCCCACTCTGTCCTGAGTTTCCAGCAGCAGCTGGAGGCCTGAGGCCCGGGCCTGGACAGGCAATGGTGAGGTGGACCCTCGTCCGAGAGAAGGCTGGCTCCGGGCCTGCCCCTGACCCAGCGTTTCCCCGCAGGCACGCCAGCCCCACCGGCCTGCTGCTGACCGCAGTGGTGGCACTCATCTACATGGTCGCCATCCTGTATGAGGAGTGAGTAGGCGCTGTCGCGGGCTGGGGATGCCGTGTGCCCGTGGGACCCACACCAGGCCTTCCTCTCCCTCCAGGCCTCCCTGTGACCCTGGCAGCTGGCCATGGCCAGGTCACTGTCAGAGAGGCAGATGGGCAGCTGAGCCGGGTACAGGACAGGCCCGGAAGCCAGGCTGGCAGTGCTGGCCCTTTCTGGTCACATATGGACCCCTCACCCTGTCCACCCTGGGTGGGAAGCATGGGTGGCAGTGTCAACCTCAACACCAGCTGACCGAGTCTGTCTCACCCCTGCAGGCCCTTCACTGCCAAAATCTATCAGCAGAAAGCCTCCCAGGCCTGCAAGAAGAGCTGACGGCCATGGCCGCTCCGTGAGAGTTCCCACCTCAGGCCTGCCCCGAGCACAGGCCCCTCGAGGGGGAGAGCGGTGCTTGGCAAGGACTGTCCAGTGCCTTGGAAACACGGCTTGAGGGCTCTGGACAGGCGTCTTGTGGCCCCAGAGCCCCCTGCCCTGCTGCCCAGCTTGTCCTGACTAATAAAAGGCGCCTGACCCATCCCCCTTTGGTCTCCATCTGTCCAGGTCAGGGAGGGGCAGGCTGGGGTCTGGGAGAGGGTCCCTGAGCTGGGAGGGGTGCCATCATTTACGCTGGACAGTGGGGGGGACTGTCCAGGCCTTTGGGCCTCCTGTGCCTCCCACCTCGCCCCACTTCTGCCCTTCCGGGGGACAGCCCAGCCTCAGCTTCCTGGGAGGGAAGCACTGAGCCCCTCCCCCGGCACCTCTGGTTACTCTGACATTCCTCTTCTAACGACCTGTGGACCTCATGTGGCTGCAAGGAGCAGCCATGGGGCCACCGGGCCTGTGGTCAGGCCTGACCACAGAGCTGTGGGCACAGGGCGGGGCCCTTGTCCAGGCTCAGCCTCACCTGCACAGCCCCTGGCCCTCCATGGGCACAGAACCTACTTTACTCCCTTCGGGATGGGAGATGGGGGCTCCACCTGTGCAGCTGGCCCCCTAGCCTCAGCATCCTCACCTGTGAAGTGGCCCCTGTAGCCACGCTCACCCTGGGTCCCTGGGCCAGCTGGCCCTGCCATGGACCTCCTCAAGGCTGCCCTCTGGTGTCTGGGATTCAGAGGTCTCAAGGTTCGAGGAGCTGAAGGAGGCATGGAGGCAGGTCTTACCAGTGCCTCTGCTTGCATACCTGCAAGGACAGGAAGCTCAACCCCTGTGGGCACCTCTGATGTCCTGGCCCCCATGGCCTGAGCTGTCTGTCAGGGCAGGACTGCATGACTCCTGGGTCATGCAGCTATGGGAGTCAGGCCTGGGGCAAGGAGGATCTGCTGTGATGGGAACAGCCCACAGCTGAGGAGGAAACTGCTGGACAGCTATGACCTCAGCTGCAGAGGCAAGGTCAGAGGGGAAAGCAGCTCTGGTTAGCTGTGTCCTTTTCGTCAGGTCGTGACTGTGGGCTGGGGTGACACAAGACCCTCTGTGCAAAGAGTTGCTGGGACAGTCTTGGGTGGCAGGCCAGCACTCAGCACACCTCAACACAACTTTCAGGAACCTTCTAAACCACTCTTTACCAGCAGACCAGGCCATGGTAGACACTTCCTGCTTTGGGGGCCAGCTGTCTGCTTCCAGCCCACCCCCAATATTTTACCAAATGGTTTAAAATCTTCCCATTCCACTCTGAGCCAGAAATTTACTGCATTGCAAAGAAATCATACAGGCAGGCACCCAGGCCTAGAAAGCAAGACCATCGGTATCATCATAAACTTGGGCAACCTAGAATTAATGCAATGGCTGGAGGGTGGGGGCACACTCTGGGGAAAGAATGGCAGGTGGGCTCAGGGCCTAATGAACTTAGCTGAGGGACAAGTCCTAGAATCTGGCATCTGTGGGCGGGGTCATGCCCAGGTGCTGGGAATTGAGGTTGAGAACCCAGGCTGGGCTCAGTACCTGCCACCATCACCAGCTGGAAGGGGCCAGGGGAGTGAGATCATCCCAGTCCTAACATCTGACCTGGGGTAGGGGGAGGAAGGCTCTGACTCTGGGCTGGGTCCTGGCCCACTGGCCTCCCTAGGGAGAGCTGGACCCTGCAGCTGTGAGCTCTGGGCAAGTCATTCCCCTGCCTCAGTTTCTTCATCTGTAAAGTGGAGATAGTAATAGTTTCCACCCCTCAAGGGCTGCCACCAGGAAGGACTTAAGGACTGTGCCTGAAAGCAAAACTCGCTCAGTCATGTCTGACTCTTTGTGAACCCATGGACTATACAGTCCATGGAATTCTCCTGGCCAGAATACTGGACTGGGTAGCCTAACCCTTCTCCAGCAGATCTTCCCAACCCAGGAATCAAACTGGGGTCTTCTGCATTGCAGGTACCAACTGAACTATGTAGGGAAGCCCAAGGACTGTGCCTGGCACAGGATAAATGGAACCAACATTTTCCTGGCTCCCCTGCAAAGGACAGGGGATTCTGCTGGAATCCCAATTACTCAGTGCTGCCTGAGAAGCCCATGAGAGTCCAGAGGCCCTGTGCAAACCTGTGTGCAGACTGGCACCCTGGCACTGCCCAGAGCTCGGTCTGTGTGGATGGGTGGGTGGCACCACGTGATAGCCCTGGCTCTCTCCCAAACCAGAAGCTGAGTACAGCCCAGCCTCGCCTGTCACCATGGGGAGCAATGGCCTTTCCACCAGTTCCAGGCTGGAGCTGGCCAGCTCCGGCAGCCTCTTCCCAGGCCTTTCAGCAGCAGCCCACTGCTGGTTACTGATCAACCTGCTGCCCCCTGGTTTGTTCTGCAGCCTCGTGGGTCATTTACTATTGTTGTTATTACCATGCCCCTACACTGTTTGCAAACTGCCAACCAATCAGAGCCAAAGCTCCATCTTCCAGGAGAGGAATACCAAATCCAGAGGTCAGTGACTGCTGTGATGCCCATGCAGCATTCAGGCTCATCCTGGCTTCCAGACCAGCTCCCCCAACTAGAAAACGGGGATGCTGGCCCATGGGACTCCCAAGGCACAAGATGCTATGGGGGAGGGAGGAAGGGGACATTGGCCTGACTACAGAAAGGCAAGCCTCTGGTCCTTCCAGGCTCCAACAGGAAGATGGCAGGGGCAGCCTCTGGCTGAAACTCCTGCTAGGAACCAGCGCTTCTCTGGTTGGAAGAAAGGAGCTGAAGCCTGCGGTAGTGCGCGGGGTCCGGAAGCCCCGGCTTCGCGGATTCCTACCCGGAGCGCCGAGCTCCGGGATCCCAGCTCCGCCGGCGGGGCCTCGACTGCCCTCTGGCGGCGGGAGCGCGTCGCGCCCGCCTCCCGCTGACACCGCCGCCCGGGACGCCAGGGGGCTGGGCCTGCCCAGTTCTCAGAGCTGGCGAGAAGATGAGCAGGGACCTGGGCGCGGTGCTTGGCACCTGGCACACACCTGCCGTCATGCTGCCCAGTGTTGTTCTTCTCCGGAGAAAGTGCGTCCCAAAGAAAGCATGCGTGTGAGTTCTGCGGTGGGGAAGGGGTCGGGCGGGGGTGGGCGGGGTCCTTGCATGGGGTCGGAAGCAGAGTCAGAACTGCGTCCCCGACGCCCTTGCTGCCGCTGAAGCAGCGCAGAAGCGCAGGGTCCGCGCGCCCGCAGCCGGAGGCAGACCCTGGGCTGCTCTTCCCAAGTCCCGCCGGCCGGAGAGGGCAGCGGCCAGCGGAGGTGGATGGAGGGCGCGGTGGGCCCCGCGGGCGTGCGCACCGTGACGCGCAAGGCGGGCGGGGCGGGGCGCCCACGCGGGCTGCATATAAGGGCGGCGCTGGACGCCCAGAGCCAGAGCTTTTGTCCTGAATCCAGAGCCCCGCTGAGCCCAAGCCCGAGCCGGCCGAGCCGAGCTCTGCCCTGCACCCCAACCACCGTCTGCTCGTCTCACGGCCCCGCGCCCGGCCCCCGCGGTCCCTCTGCTCAATGAAACTGTCCGCGATGATCAAGAAGATGTGCCCGAGCGACTCGGAGCTAAGGATCCCGGCCAAGAACTGCTACCGCATGGTGGTCCTCGGCTCGTCCAAGGTGGGCAAGACAGCCATCGTGTCGCGCTTTCTGACAGGCCGCTTCGAGGACGCCTACACGCCCACCATCGAGGACTTCCACCGCAAGTTCTACTGCATCCGTGGCGAGATCTACCAGCTGGACATCCTGGACACGTCCGGCAACCACCCGTTCCCCGCCATGCGGCGCCTCTCCATCCTCACTGGTGAGCCAGGGCGGCAGGCAGCGGGCGTGGGGAGGGAGCGCGCCGCCGCGGTGCCGGAGACCCCTCGTCCCGGGGCGCGCGGGCTGGAGGCGCGGTCAGCGCGCCTCGATGGGCGCAGGAGAGGTCAGCGCGCCCCTCGCGGCGGCCAGAGCCCCCGAAGTAAGCCCGTCTCAGCTGTCCTCTGGTAGCCGCCCTCACCCTCTCTTCTTCCCCTCTGTCCCCCTCAGGAGACGTGTTCATCCTGGTGTTCAGCCTGGACAACCGCGACTCCTTCGAGGAGGTCCGGAGGCTCAAGCGGCAGATTCTTGACACCAAGTCGTGCCTCAAGAACAAGACCAAAGAGGACGTGGACGTGCCCCTGGTCATTTGTGGCAACAAGGGGGACCGCGACTTCCACCGCCAGGTCGAGCCGCGCGAGATCCAGCAGCTGGTGGGCGCCGACCCCCAGCGCTGTGCCTACTTTGAGATCTCAGCCAAGAGGAACAGCAGCCTGGACCAGATGTTCCACGCGCTCTTCGCCATGGCCAACCTGCCACGCGAGATGAGCCCAGACCTGCACCGCCGCGTGTCGGCGCAGCACTGCGAGGCGTTGAACCAGAAGGCGCTGCAGGGCAAGAGGCTGCGGCGAGCGGGCGGCGACCGTGACGACGCCTTGGGCATCCTGGCGCCCTGGGCTCGCAGGCCAAGCGTGCACAGCGACCTCATGTACATCCGCGAGAAGGCCTGCGGCGGCGGCCAGGCCAAGGACAAGGAGCGGTGCGTCATCAGCTAGGAGCCTCCGCCCCGCGCGGCCGCAGAGCCTCAGGAGGCCCTGTAGTTCGAGTGTCTGGGCCATGTGCCCCAAACCGCGGGCGTCTTCCTTCCCGGCGCCCCAGCCCGTTCACCGGGGAGACTCGGCGAACAGAGAAGGGACCCTCATCTGCTCGGGAGGAACGAGAACTGGCTAAGGCCCGACTCCCCCCACTTCCGACGCCCATTGGCGCCCACCACTCCATTTCTCACAAAGCCCTAAAAATGGGGGCGGGGGTGGAAATTAAGCTTGTCCTGCCGGCAGGAGGAGCGGGGGCATTATCTGTGTGATTGGGGGTTGCCATGACAGCTGGCCTGAAACCGAGGGTGGGGTCAGATCATAGGGAGTGACTTGTTTACATATGTGTGCAATTGCACAAAGCAAAACATAAAACTTGCACTTTATAATAGAGTTCTGGTGTCACCCTGGACATGAACAAGATCTTACCTAGGTGTTTGTGCTACCTGTGAGTCTTTAAAGTTATTGTTACTGGGTTTTTTTTTACTATAAAATAAAGTAATTTAAAATGGAAAACCATGCTTCCTCTGGCTTCAGAAATGGGGAAGGAGGGAGGGCAGGTCTCTACTTTGTGGAACTGGACTGCTTTCCCCAGAGCTGGAGATTAACCCTGGCCTGAAAACAGCTCCGGGAGAGAAGGCCCCAGAAAAGCTCCCAACAACTGGAAGCCCTTCTGTTTGGGAGCTATTCCTGAGAAAGCCAGGACACAAAGGGCTTCAGGGTTCAGTCATGCACCACCTACTTGGCTGCCCACCCCCCGGCCCCCTAAAGGGCCTTCGGAACTGACCAGCATGTCCTATGCTCAGCACAGGCCCAGGGTAACAAAACATCACCAAGCTGGAACCAGCAACAGTTTGAGGGGTCACTCAAGCCCTCCTTTGTGCAGGACCCTTGTCCTGAGTCGGCTGCAGGCTCTGCCACCGAGCCACCTGGACCTAGTCACGATTTGTGGCCCTGGCCCCTCCAGCCCCTCCTCCCTCCTCAGGGGCACCCAGCACCCCCTCTGCAGCTGAGGGCACCCGCTCCTACCTGGGGACCCAGCTCTCTCCACCACGTGAGACCGCACAGCTTGGGGCAAGGAATACCTGGCAAGCCTGATTTTCCACCTATGATTCATAGAGCAGATGCTTCTGCTGGGGGCTGCTCTGAGGGACATGGGCAATGTCTCCGCATGGTGCCCGCAGCCCAGGAATCCAAGTGAGGAGTTCAGGTGTCCCGGGGAGGACTGTAACTCTGCTTTGGTGGACTGCTCCCTGTCAGGATCCGACCTATATCCACATGGAGGGATGACGGCCCAGGGGCTGACCACAGGCAGGACGACCCTCTGAGCCACCTGTACCCTGGGGTCTGATGCCACTCCCAGAAGGGTCACGCCATGCCCATGCTGGTGTAGCTGGTGTACCCAGCTGGTGTAGCTGAGACTGGGGGCGGGGCATGGAGTGGAGGTGCTCCCAGTTGCTCAGTCTCCTCTGAGTAAAGGGGAGGTTTTCCTCTCAACTATCACGGGGATGTCTTAATGTGAATGTCTCAGTACACACCCAAGACATCCTGACTCTTGAAAAGCGTCACAGGGCACAACACTGGAGCACAGAGGAGACCCACGAGGAGCCCATGTCCACTGTAGTCTCGCAGCAAGGCCCAGCCACCTTGTATTTCTGAGCTTCACATTCCATGGTTATTTGGTTGGAGCCTTAAAATCAGCCCACACATTACTCTTAAAATTTCAAAAAAAATAACTGATTCAGTTTATAATAGCCCTGCGGCAGAGCTGGCCTCAGGTGACACCCACTTAAATTCAGAGCTCCTCTGGATGAGGCCACTGAAACCTCACCCCTCCCCTAGACACCTGACAGGTGGCTGCCAGCAGACTCAGACAGAACCCCTGCTCAGAACGCCCTTAGCCTACAGTCCTGCCAGCTGGTGGGCACCCATCAGTCCTGACGTGGCTGGCACAGGGATGAGCCCACTCTAGACCGGAGTGATACTCGCCACTTGTCCCCACATGTTTCAGAGGCTTTCAACTCAGGCTGGTCACACAAACACAATGTCTGTCTGGAGAAACAAGGGTGTTTATAAACATCTATGAACCAGGCCTGGGCCACACAATTGCCAGGGCCAGCTTCCCTTACCCAAAGGGGCCATCAGAATCATGGCCCAGAGCTGTCCTTTTCTATGTGACCCCCAAGTGAACACAGTGATAAGGCCAGAGGGAAGGTCATCGGTGAACAAGGGAAAGGACTCAGGAAAGCTGAAGAGGGCATCTGTTCATCTTATCAGACCACGGTTGATGAGTTCACATGGTCTGAGGTGGTCTGGCTGTTCTTGGGCAGTACATGGCTAAATGAACTGACCTGAAGGTTAACAGGGGACAAAGGAGCAAGAGTTACAAGTAGTAAGGACATGGGTGGCAGAGAACCTGAGCGGGGGTGCCTGGTGGGCTCCTGGTTGATACCCCATGAACAGTAACACCCATGCCTCAAACAGAAAGAAACAACTATTCCAGGGCAAAAGGCCACCCCACAGTCTCTGAAACCATGCATTTCTCTCAAGGCCTTTCTCCATGCGTTTGCAGGCCTAACTGTCCACACGTACTGCTGATCACTGGACACTGGGTTCCTGGTATACCCACCGTCTGGGGTGGGCGGGGAGGGGCAGAGGGAAGCCTCCTCCCTTCCTGCTGTGTCCCTCCCCAGAGGCAAGAGGAGGCCCCACCTCCCAGCCTCAGGAAGCCTTCCTCCTTCAGCAGGCAGTTACTGCACATTTGGATGGGGGACAGTACACGAGAATGCCCAGGGAACCAGCTCGGGCACTGGCTCTGCAGTCATGGGTAAAGTTCAGCTAAGCAGGCAGTACCAGAGCCGTTCCACAGGGCTGGGAGACAGGAAGCTGGTGCCCCAGCACTCCTCCTGGGGTCAGCTCATCACTCCTTGGGGATCTCAAACATGCACAGGCTCTTGTACTTCTGCAGCAGTTCATTCTTGGTCCGGACCTGCTCTCGGAGGCGCTGCAGCTGCTGCTGCTGCTGCTCAGGGCTTAGGTGGATGCCAGGCATGGTGCTGACCACCTTGCGCATCTCCTGGAACTTGGTCTTCAGAGTGTTCAGGTCCTGGTGGATGTCGGGACTGTCCTTGTCCATGCTGCGGGGGCAGGGGGCAGAGGGCAAGCGTTAGCACCAGTAACCTGAGAACTCCCTCCTCACTCCCTCCAACCCTGCATTAGAATGCCTGTCGCCTGTGTTTCCCATTGAGCTGTGCACTGGGGGATGGGCAGGCACCCCTGCCCCCCTCCCTGCAGCAGGTGCACACGGGAAGCAGAGCCTTCCTCCAGGGCTGCCTCCCCAGCCCAGCCTGCAGGCACCAAAGTAACATTTGCTGAAACAGTGAACACAGATAAGTTTCTACATATCTGCTGAATGAATGAAAAACCATCACCAACATCAGGCAACAAGTGGCAAGTAAAACCTAATGAAGTACCACATTCCTTCTAACGTGAGACACTGCAGGCCATTCAGGAGAGGATCAATGAGCAAGAGCTAATTTTAGCTGATGTTCTGATGCCTGAACCTGTTAACACTCAGTGTGATTTCCACAGAGCTATTCATAAATTTTACATTAGTCACAGCTACTGGAAAACTTTCAGCAGGTACTCGCTCTCTCCCATGTCTCCCACCAACTCAGGTAAACTTGGCCTTCTGGTCCCACTCACTTTAAAGGTGGGATCATATCTTTACTTGTAGCTATTGTCGGCTGCCTGGAGACCCATGTTCTCTGTCACAGCAAAATTAAAAGGAAGCAAGAACAAAACTCTTCACCTGAGAACAAAGAAATAGCCCGTCAGTTGCTCCTGTACATTTTTTAAAAGTTAGGAAATGGATGGATGAGCCTTTGAAGACAGGCAGTTGGTTGAGACTAAAATCTAAAAGCTGACGCACATGCTGTTTTAAAAGTCACCCACTGAGGCACAAGAGGGTAAAGCTGTCAAGGATCATTTATTTCTTTCAATAAACGTTCATCCCTATTGGGCAATTTCAACCCAGATGGTGCTAATTCATGTTTATTATTAATCATTTCTCTGCTTACGCAGACAGAATAGCCATCTTTCCTGGTGATCCGCTAGTTAGACCTCATTTCTGACAGATGAGATGCACTGGGGCCTGCTCACTATTTATCAATAACTCGAACTTGGAAGCAAGATCTGGAGAATCAATAGTTTATTCTGGGGAACGAATAGACGTTTCCTGTTGTCTTCTGAGGCCCTCGATGCACATACACCAATTCTGGTGCACCTCACCCCAGCTTCAGAGAAGCATTTTATGTTCTGTTTCCTTCATGTCTCAGCTCTGATCTACAACTCTTGACAGACACCATCTGGACTTCTGAAATCATTCCACTTGGATGGCATATGTGCTAACACATTGTTATGAATTTAAGTCCCAAGGCAATTTTGAAATTAAATTATAGTTTTAAGAAAACTGATTCACAACACATAAGTCTGAAAGGACAAGGCAAAAACAAACAAAAAAAAAATAAAAATTTTCTAAACAATAAGGCCCTACCATATAGCACAGAGAACTATACTTGAGAGCCTATGATAAACCATAATGGAAAAGAATATTTTTTAAAAAAGAATGTCCATATATGTGTAACTGAACCACTTTTCAATTTGTTTTGACAAAAATGTAACCACACTACACACATGGTTCTGATTCTTGCTTTTCTCACCTGAAATGCACCCTGGACAGCTAGATGACCTGGCTGTTATGGGTGTGTGGATGTTTGTAACTGATCACCTTCGGTCTGAATGGGGATGACCATCCCACAGCTGCACCTGTGTGTGCTGGGCACCTACCGTCCCCTCAGTCAGTGCTGCGGCTCTGCCTGCCACCACCCTCGGTTCATCCCTGCTCCTCCTCCTACTCCCCAGCTTCCTGTGGACCCCAGTCCTCTCCTCTTCCTAAAGCCCTCTGTCCCATCTACCTTCACAAAACACAAGCACAAGCTCAAAAACTTCAGATGACTCCTAGACTCCCAGGTTCAGTGTCTCTGGGGTCAGACACCCAAGAGAGTCTATTGAGAAGTTGGGGACAGGAAAGGGGAGGTATGCGTGAAGGGTGGGGCTGGGTCTCAATGTCCAGACTGTGGACTTGCTCTCAAGTTCCTATTCTCAGTACGGCTCCCCTCCCCCAGCTCCCACAATGTGCCTAGTGTTCCCCAGTCCAGACACTGTGGCTGACTCTTTCCTAAAAGCAAATCTTGGGAAAGGACAAGCCTTTAAGCTGTCTGACCAAGCCATTCAGCCGGTACCTTGTAGAACTACCATTTGCGGTTCATTTTTGGATGGCAACACCTATTCAATGGACATGAGATTGAGTAGACTCTGGGAGAGAGTGAAGGACGGGGAAGTCTGGTGTGCTACAGTCCATGGGGTTGCAAAGAGTCAGATAAGAAAATCAAGGGCCAGAAAGGCTATACACTTAGCTAAGATTCCAACACAAGCAAGTATCAACATGCAGATCTGAACTCAACAAGATCTGACTTCAAAGCCGACAATACAGCTTTATCTTTAAGGCCAGCCAAACCCAACTGGTCTATCAGGGTCAAAAATAGATTCTAAGAATGTGTACACTGTGTGTTTTCATTTTTCTGTATTTTTTCTAAAACCTGAATAAGTATATTTGGGTTGATCCTGTATAACACCTGGGACTCCAGGTCTGCTTCTGTGTTTGTTTGCTTGGTCACTCTGCATAGAAGTGCTACCTGATTACAGGCTTCTGGGAACAGAACAGTCTGCCTTGCCTGATAAACACTATGTTCACACCTAGTGAAACCAGATGAAGTCAAGGTCTACTGTGACTACTGTGAGAACAAAGTCTTCACAGTTGTCTGAAAAGCAATGGAAGCGTCAGGTCATCCTAGGGCAAGTGAATCTATTCCGTCTCAACTCTAAACCGGCTGGGCCATCAGCAATATTTTCGTGTTTTTGAGTATTGATTCTACTTCAGCAAAACATCCAAGAGCATGTTGATGTTCACTTGAATGTTACTATAAAAGTAACTTTGTTGTAATCCACTTTGCTTTGATTTTTTAATGGCTGAATACAAAATTCAAGCCTGGGTTTAAACTTTGCTATCATGTGGATGTAAATAACAGTAAAAAATAATCTGGGCAAATGTGGGGATTGGGGAGATTTTGGCTGTGTGTGTGTGTGTATGTGTGTGTGTGTGTGTGTTTTCCTTCTAAGGATCAGTTTGAAAACTCAGGTGATCTGAAAACTGGTCAAAAGAAGACAATCACCCCTGTGTCACCATGATAGGGCACCCGGGTGCTGACAGCGCCCTACTCCTGTAAAGTTCCCATCATCACACCTATAATCTGTTTGCATTATGGGTTATTCCGCTCATGAGTTTCCCCTTCTAACTGGTGAGCAAGGCGGGGATGAAAAGCCGGCCCCTCCACGTGTACACGCCGCAGTACTTAGCAGTGTGCCACACATGGAAGATGACCCATATCTGTCGCATCTGTGGGAAAACAGGCTCACCAGGCTGCACCTGAGTGGTCTGCCCGCAGCGTCTGTGCATTTGCTGTCTACACTGGGTTCGTTTTAAGAACGCTGCCTGCCAGCACGGGGTCTGGCAACTCCCAGGATCGACTGCTGAACACTTGGGACTGCTCGCGTTGGTCTCGGCGTGGTCGCTCCCCTCCGGGTGTTTCTCCCCCTTGGTACCAGGGGGCGATCCTGGAGTTCGGACACATGACGGCCAGCGGGGGCGTGCGGGCTGATCCCCCCGGGCCCTTACCATTTGATGATGCTGTGAACCAAGGGAAGGAAGGAGCAGTTCTCCTCTGCCTTCACGCCGGCAGGAGATGGAGGCTTCGGCGCGGGCTGCGGCTGCTGCGCAGAGACAGACGGCGGCGGCTGCGGCGGCGGCAGCGGCTTCATCTCCGGCAGCGGAGGCTCGGCGGACGGCGGCAGCGTGTCCTCAGCCTGCCGGCCGGCAGCAACTCCCACCGCAGACATGGTACCCGGGACCCCCTAGCAGATCAGCGGGGCAGGAGGCTCCGCGCGCAGGAAGTGTTGCGGATTATGACGTCACCACTGTGCGCCGCGGAGGCGGGGCCGGGCCTGGCGGTCGTTACTAGGCAACAGGCGGCTGGTCCTGGGTGGCCTGGATTTGGTGGTGAGCAGAGACAGCTAAATTTTTCAGTAGTCAGAAATAGAAAGTATACTTAAGGAATAACATCTTATTCCTATTCACGTTACAAAGAGAGTCCAAAAGCAACCAGTACAGGAAGATAAATGAGGCCTCAGGAAGAATGGGCAGCACCTCCTGCGGGTGTCAGGCCCTGAGCCCGCGGACGTGGAGGAACCGAGGGGAAGGACCCACGGTTCCCACCAGCGCAGAAGCCTCGAGGGCGAGGACTTGCGCCTTCCCTATGGACCCAGAAATAAATCGAACAGTTAATATGCATCTTCTGGGTGACACACGCTGTGCTAACTGGGGGGAAAGGGTGGGGAGGCTGTCTCAGCTTCCTCCAAGCAGAGATGGCCGAAGGGGATTAGTGCCAGGAATAAATACTGTATCCGAGGGAGAAGTCAATGTCAGGTACTCTCCGTACCTGTGGGCCAGCTCCCGAAGCCCCTGATCTCAGTGTGCTCACCACTAAAATCTTTAGTTCAGGGTCATGGCAGAGCCCAAACCGCTTTCCAACTTCAGCCACATGGCTGACCTCTGAAGGTGTCCTTTGCATGAGCCCTGGGATCTTAGGTCAAAGTGGGGGACTCCTGGTGGGTTTGTGGGTATGTTCCTCAAAACAAGCCCTCCCAAGCCACAATGGGGAGGTGAGGAGTCCACAGTCAGTGGCAAAGTGAGCAGCAACACTGAAGAGCAAGGTGGCCGGTGCCAAGGAAGCATCAGTGCTGGTATTTCAGAGGCATCTTGGAGGAGTCTGTGGAGGCAAGTCCCAGGGGAGGAGACTGTGGAAGGAAGTGGGGAGGGTGGACTGTGTGCCAGAGGGCACTTTGGTAATAGCCTCAGGACAGCTTTCTTATAAAAACTGCACCCCACAGGTGAACACGGGGAGGTGGGGGGGCTGCTGACTGTGGGCCTCTCCCCCTGGGGGAAAGTTCAGGGTTCTGGTGGATAAGGAGGAAGAAGGTGCTCCTGGGACAGGACCAGACAGGCCTGAAGAGGCTGTACACCCTTGGAATTGCCTGGGCACCTAAGAGCGGTGTAATAATAATAGTAATTACCACAACTACTGTGGATTGAAAGTAGGTACAAGGGACAGAGCACAATCATCTCATGTAACCCACAAAACCTCTGAAAGGTAGATATGTTAGCGCCTCTGTTTTATAGGCGGTGAAGAATCTGACCCAGGTCACACAGCTGTCAGACAGTGAGACTCTGGTCTTAATCAACACAGAGGAGACCTCTGGTCCCTACCAACCCTGTGAGTTTGTGGTTGAAAATGTTAATGTGAGGTTTTTATTCAGAATCAGAAAAGAATCCCGTTCATCAATAATCTCTCTGTAGAAATCGCACGTCATCTTTCCCTCCTGGCGTGTTTATAACTTCATTACCAGCCACAACTTTATCATTGGTAGAATGATGAAGGCATCTCTTTAAAAAAAAAAAAACACTTCAGATATAAATAGATATGGGTAAAGAAAATGAATTGAAAATGTAGGAAGCAATTTAGGTGCCTTGACAGTTTGCCCTAAAAATAGTTAATATAATTAGTGGTGAAGAATGGAGCTGACCTCATAACATTTCAGGCAGATGTCAGGGAAACACTGCCTGTGCTGGCTTCATTAAAGCTGAAATTAACACAAGTGTATGTCTGCTCAGAACTTCTCTGTTGAAAGTAAAAAAAAAAGAAAGGCAGAAACAACCGTGTGGCATTGATGCCTGGAATAAAGCTCGCTGAGTCCTTGGGCAGCTCTCCCCGCTTCTCAGGCCCCTGCAGGCTGCTGGTAGCCAGGCCAGGCCCTGCTCAGCCCATTTGAGGCTCGTAGCTTCAGACTCTGCATAACCTCCCAAGAAGACTGAATGGGTTATTCCACATATATCACCTAGAAAAGTCTCTGGGAGCAGTAACAATCACTTCTGACTATTCAGGCTTTCTCCCAGACTTAGGGCGTTTAACAACAGTGAGCTGCATGAGCACCCTTGACAGAGACAGAAGGCAAGCCACTTGTGTAGTTTTCAGTTTCCTGGTAGCCACACACAAAGAATCAAAAGAAAGGTGAAATTTATCTTGGTAATGTATTTTACTTAACTCATGTATCCAAAATATTGTCATTTCTACATATAATCAGTACTAAAAATTGTCAAAGAGGTATTTGAAATCTGGTCCTCGATAGCTCAAGGGGTAAAGAATCCACCTGCCAATGCAGGAGACACAGATTTTATCCCTGGGTTGGACAGATCCCCTGGAGAAGGAAATAGCAACCCACTCCAGTATTCTTGCCTGAAAAATCCCATGGACAGAGGAGCCTGGTGGGCTACAGTCCATGGAGTCACAAAGAGTTGGACACAACTGAGAGACTAACCACTCTTTGAAATCTATTCTGTACTTTACAAGCATAGCACATCTCAGCTGGAATAGCCACGTTTCAAATGCCCAGGATCCAGGTGTGGCCAGTGTCCATGGACCTGGGTGAGACATATCTGTCTGGACAGATCTCAATCCTAACCATGAGAGGAAAAAAACTAGCAAGTCATACAAAGCAGATAGCGTATATTGCTACTTATACATACATTTGCAACGTGAAAAATAACAATGTGTATGATCCATAGATAGAAAACATAGTGTCAAAATGTTTTTAAAGAGCTGAAGGATGCACCTCATGGTCACAGGGCAGGTGAAGTTGTATAACAGGCCCTGCACCTTTCTGTTTGGTGTCAGATTTCTTTTATAGATTATAAGGAAGACTGTGAACAAGTGCCAAGTGTGGGACTGGGTACCGAGGAACCCAGGCTGTGCTCTTTCTGGCTGTGTAACCTTGGACAAGCCTTCCTGTGCCTCAGATTCCTCATCTGAAAAGTGGGATCATAATGGCTCCTAGTGGGAAGGTACACAGGAGGTTACTCCTGAGTGGCTTACAGGAGTTACCCTGCGGAGAGGACTCCAACTGGTGCCTGACAGTAGGAGCCACCACTGAAGCTTTAGCTACTACTGCTACTGTTCTAATAAATGTCTCAAAAACCTCTCATGATTACTCCTGAAACAAACTGTTACTACAAGAACACACTTGAGAACCAGGTTACATCAAAGCCCTGAGCTCTCCCATTCTCTCAGCGGATGTACCCCACAAATAGCTGTAAATAGGCTCGTGATATATCTCTGCTACGTCAAGTCCAAAAATAGTCATTCCTCTGTCAGACAAACATCGTGGGGATTGTTAAACTGATCTTGTCATTGAATGATCAGGCTTTTTCTTCAAAGCTCTATCTTACATCTGATTCATCCTTTTCTTTCATTAACTGGAGCCTCAGGCGAGTTGGAAAAGCTACATGATACTTTGATTTTTGCAATTAAAAAAAAAAAAAGGCATTGATCACAGTTCAGGCCAGTACAGTGCTACGGATACCTGGAATCAGCTAATCACAGCCACGACTCACTGCTCAGGCCTTACCTCAACCCACCCTGAGGATGGCCTTTTTCCTTTCCAAATATTATCTCATCTTCTTTTTATTCCTTTCAAGCACCCTCTTCTTATTCTAAACTCCTCCATGATGACCAGTTTCTCCACTCACTTATCTTAGTGTTTCATTTCTCAGAAGCACTCATTTCAGCACACAAATTCAACTAAGTTTCTTTTAGACTCAGAATTTTCTCCATAAAACCTTAAGTCTTTATTCCTTCTTCTTCTTTTGTTTTTGCCAGACCTCCATCCACTTTGGATATAATAAAAAGGAGAGGCAATCCCTTCCAGGAAGCGGTTTGGTCTAAAATGGTTCATTATGTCCTGATGCCTTACACTGGCTAACCTTCTCACTCAGTCATTTTCACTCAGAGGATATGTGAGCCAAGCTTTTCTGTCTCAGCCTGAGCCAGTCCTGTTAACCCTTTTTCTCACTTGAATTCCTCCCTTTTCTGGTAGTTACTTTGTTTCTCTTATTGGATTTACTGTAAGACTTGATTTTCGGTTACTAACTGCAGTTGCAAAACTACAGTTAAAAATTATTATGTAGCTGATGGTGCTGCTGGAGACAACCAGGCATGTTGCCCATGAGCTGGTCTGGTGGTCTTGGTCCCATGGCTGGGTTTCTGACCTCTTGGGATGGGAGGAGATGCCTGTAATATCAGACATTCAGAATGTCCCCAGGCTCTAAGGATGACAGGCTCCAAGCCAAAACATGAAAGTGGCGTTGAGATGGACCAGCAGCCTCTGTCCGTCTCTGCTCACCATATCTCTGGAAAGGTGGCTCTGTGAGCACTGAATGTATTCTGCCAGTCTTTGGCTCAACCACACGGTGTGATCTGAAGAGTCATCAGAAGACCCACCTGCCAGTCCACACACCGTGTCCTGGCCCCTGATCTGTACCAAGACCTGCTGGACAGGGAGGAAGGAGACCACAGGCCCAGCTGCAGAGAACAGGCCTGGGGGTTCCAGCTTGTCCCTGTGGTAC
The DNA here is from genome assembly GCA_007570785.1 of Antilocapra americana. Taxonomy (NCBI): domain Eukaryota; kingdom Metazoa; phylum Chordata; class Mammalia; order Artiodactyla; family Antilocapridae; genus Antilocapra; species Antilocapra americana. The sequence goes on along the minus strand of ML664177.1, from coordinate 20,209,193 downwards.
CCTCATCTCGTAGACTAGGAAGCAGGGCCCAGGGAGGTGGAAGAAGTCGTCTGTTGGTGGGGGAACTGGGAGGAGCCTGCGATGCTAACTCAAGGACAAAATTAAAATTGGGAGGGGATATTCAGGGAAGACGGCATTTCCAGTCTATGTGTGCTTCCTCCATAGCATCTTCACTGGGTAGAAACCCGGAGGAAATGTTCATTGTTGTTGGAAGAACTCAGGGCTGGTGGTGAGAGTGCTTAGGGCCCCAGAGCAAATGGGGAGTGGGTGTCACACCTCTGGGAGCATCGCTGGCTTACCTAAGTCGTGATTTTTCCAGTGGCCTCAGTGAGAGTTGACTAGAGGGCTGGCTTTTGTCACAGTCTGACCATTGGCTGCTGTGGATGCAAGAAGAGGAGACAGCATGGAAGACTTTTCCCCTAAATGGGGGTCCTAGGAGCTCCCTGCCCATTTTTGAAAAGTCCTGGGAGGCCAAGTTACAGAAAAACCAAGCTTGGATAGAGGGCCCTGGGGGCCAGCGCTGCCCTCCAGGTGGACCCTGGTGGATGCCAGCGGGTTTCCCAGGTGACAGCTGGGTTTTCATGCAGTGAGAATCAGTGCAGCGTTAACCTGAAGCAGTGACAGGAGCCCCTCCCCATGTGACCTCAGGCTGTAGGGGACAGTGTGCCCTGGGGACAGGCCTGGAGAAAAGGCTCCAACCCTACATGTGCCAGGTGCCACCAGCTCTGTGCCCTCAGGCGAGTGATTCCACCACCAGTACACAAGCATCTCAGTGGTACCCGTCCCTGCCCACCCAGGCATGGGGGCAGTGAGAGACCACCCCGTCCAGGGTGAGGCATAGTACCCGGGGCTCGGGCCCAGGGAACAGGGTTAAAAGACAATTTCCTGTTTGTTCTTCCTGGTCTGTGGCTACACATCTGGGAAGCTGTCCACACATGGTGTCCAATTAGCCAGCAGTGCAGGAAAAGCAAGGCGGACATCAGGGCAAATAGAATCGTCACTGTCTTCTTTCCTGCTCTTTCTGCATTTCAGCTCTGGTTTCAGCGTCCTGTGCAGCCAGGCTCACAATCTCATCATCGTGTGATGTGACGCTGGGGGCGGGAGGTGAGGGGTTAGTCAGCACTGATGGAGCCTGGCCAGAGCACTGGGTGTGACTCAGGAACTGATTTGGCTTGTGTGAGCAGAGGGGGTGGGAAAACAGAGCATGACCCAGGGAACAGGGCCGCCTGGCATTGGCTCGTAATTGATTTCCCCAGAGGCAATACTTGCTGACCCGCCATCCCCACGTATCAAGGGCAGATGTGACTGTGTCTGGTCTGAACAGTGGACCCCGCCAGCTTGAGGGGCAGGGAGACAGGAATGACAAGCTCTTTTCAGGTGGCCTTGGTGGGAAGATGGGAGAGGGGTGGCATGGCTGGCAGGCCTTCACACACCCAGCTCCTGTGCAGTAACCACCCGCAGAACCTGCCAGTTGTGCTCTTGGTGAATGAGATGTGGTCGCTGCTCCTGGGTGACGGTCGGTGGGTAACAGGTGAGTAGTTGGGATCTCTTCTTGGGACTCTGATGGCCTCATTTCACAGCAGCACAGGCAAACTTCCAGACTTATTAGGTGGGAAAAAGAGGACTTTTAAGGAATTTTTTTTTAATTCTAAAAATAATATTCCCTATTTTAAAGTCTGGTAACAAAAAATATTCGATGAAAGAATTTTGGGGAAGTGCAAAAAAGCACACAAAAAAAGAAAAATGGTGTCTTTCACCTAGATATCCATGCTTAACATTCTGCTGTCTGTCTTCACCTACATTTTAAATATATACATTTTTTTAAAAGCAAATTTGACATCATGTTGTTTTGTAATCTGTTTTTCCCCTCAACAATTTGCCATGAATGGCTTCCCCTGGAAGCTAATATTTACCTACAACTTGGTTTTCAACAAAAGGATACATGCAAAAAAAAAAAACAAAACTAAACCAAGGGGAAAAACCCACAAATTCCTTAAAAAGGGCCGTAATAGCCAAGATTCTATGAGGAACTGGGCTCCCTGAGAAGCCTTGCAGAGTTTGGGGAATCATAGTGATGGCAGGGAAGCTCTGGGGACCATTTGTATTGAAATGAAGCAATTTTCACTTCCTCTGAGATTCCTATTTTTTTTAAGTTATCTTGGAGTCTAATTTCAGTCTCTTAAACATTTTTAAAAGGAAAATTGGTTTTTATCAGTTTCCTGTCATCTCTTTCTGCCAAAGGGCCTAGGCACTGGATCTTAAACGTGACATGTATGTGTACACTCACCTATGGCTCCCCATCAGAGCCACGCTGCTCACAGCTGGGAGCAGGTGCCCAGCAAGCGTGCTCTGTGCTGGTCTGGCCTGCGGGCTCTGCCTGACAATGGCTGTTTCAACTGAGACCTGAGTAGACATGTCCTTGCTTTGATGCTCTTCCCTCCACACATGGTTCATCAAGGCCTCAACAACCAGGAGGCAACACAGTGTTGTCTTAAAAAGTCACTGGAGAAGGACACAGCCCCCCCCCCCCCCCCGTCCCCTGCATGGCTAGAGCTACACCTGCTCTGACTTCACCCCAAAGGGCACCCTGGGGTTCTTCACCCTGTGAAGCCCTGGCTTTTAAGCAGCAATACACAGCCTCCCTCCGCAGGCTCAGTGAGACCCAGAAGGGCTTTGAAGGACATTGCGTCACACCTTCGTTTGTTTTACAAAACAGAAAGGAGCTCAGCTCTCCCAGGTGAGTTTATCATCTAAACACTCACATCAGAAAGAAAAGATTAGAAATTACGTTCAAGGACAGAGTTGTTTTGTTTTGTTTTCTCTTGGGAATTAGAGAACAGGACATTGGGATTCCCGAATAGGCCATCAAGAGGTCAGTTACCAGGGTTACCAGATAAAACTAAGTTTTGAAATATGAGAATGTGGTCCAGCAGGCAGGCAGAGTTCGTGTGAGCAGCGAGCTGACTTGCACATGGTTCAGTGTGAAGTGACAAGGTGTTCCCGTGTGTCCAGGTGCTGAGACATAGCAATAAACTCAACAACAAAAAAATAAAGTAACCTGATTAAAAAATGGGCAAAGGGCTTGGATAGACATTTGTACAGGGATGATATACAAATGACCAACAAGCACATGAAAAGATGCTCAACATCAATAATTATTAGAGAAATCAAATCAAAACACCCAGTAGGATAGCTACTATTTAAACAACAACAACAAAAAAAACCTAGGGAAAAAAAACTAGAAACTCAACATTCAAAAAACTAAGGTCATGGCATCTGGTCCCATCACTTCATGACATATAAAAGGGGAAAAAGTGGAAACCATGACAGACCATTTTCTTGGACTCCAAAATCACTGCAGACGGTGACTGCAGCAATGAAATTAAGAGAGGCTAGCTCCTTGGAAGGAAAGTTATGACAAACCTAGACAGCATATTAAAAAGCTGCTGCTGCTGCTAAGTCACGTCAGTCGTGTCCAACTCTGTGCGACCCCATAGATGGCAGCCCACCAGGTCCCCCTGTCCCTGGGATTCTTCAGGCAAGAATACTGGAGTGGGTTGCCATTTCCTTCTCCAATGCATGAAAGTGGAAAGTGAAAGTGAAGTTGCTCAGTCGTGTCTGACTCTTAGTGACCCCATGAACTGCAGCCTACCAGGCTCCTCCGTCCATGGGATTTTCCAAGCAAAAGTACTGGAGTGGGTCGCCAGTGCCGTCTCCGATATTAAAATGCAGAGGCATTATATTACATTGTATTACATTGTATACGTTGCTGTATTAAAAAGCAGTTAAAAAAAAAAACAGTTGATATTACTCAGCCAACAAAAGTCTATATAGTCAAAGCTATGGTTTTTCCAGAAGTCATGTATGGAAAAGGAAATGGCAACTCACTCCAGTGTTCATGCCTGGAAAATCCCATGGATGGAGGAGCCTAGTAGGATACAGTCCATGGGGTAGCAAAGAGTCAGATACCACTTCACTTTCACTTTCACTTTCACTTTCATGTATGGATGTGAGAGTTGGACCATAAAGATAGCTGAGCGCTGAAGAATTGATGCTTTCAAATTGTGGTGCTGGAGGACTCTTGAGGGTCCCTTGGACTGCAAGGAGATCAAACCAGTCAATCATAAAGGAAGTCAGTCCTAAATATTCATTGAAGGACTGATGCTGAAGCTGAAGCCCCAATAGTTTGGCCACCTGATATGAGAGCCGACTTATTGGAAAAGACCCATTCTCTCCCTACCTGAAGGCCCTGGGGGCTCCTGGTCTCGCTACACCTCTGGCAAGTGGTTCTTATAATGAGTACAAGACACACCTCGGCAATAACCATCAGAGAAATTTGTAAAAACAAGGTTTATTTCTAACAAGTCCTGGAAGGTACATGGCACACCCAGGGCCACCCAGCAAGATAGGAGAGAGACAGAGGGCCCAGATCTGGGATTCTACCTTTACTGGGGTGGAGAGTGGAGTACCTAGAATTTTGTAGGTGTACTCTTTGTTGATGAATTTAGAACATAAAAACAAGAGTTGGTGTGGCAGAAAGGAAAAACGGGGTCCCTCAAACAGGCAGTTATCTGGGTCATCCAGGACTTTCTGATAGGAGAACTTGATGGGTGAGGTGGCTTGGCTCTTCCTTTGCTTGTGTAGCTGGTAACTGTGTCACACAGCTGGCAGTATGTTTATTCGAGATGGATGTCTGAATTGGCAATCAAAAGCTTATTGTCCAGGCACTCTCTTTACAGCAAGGATGGTGACTGCTATTAACACTTGGGGGCCTATTTCTAATCGGTCTCTAAGGCCTGTTCCTGGGGGTCTTCTGTGAAATCTTTTATTATCCATAGAATCAACTCAAGGTATCAGCAGCAGGACCACATGTCAGCAGGGCCCTGGGCTCCCCTTTTCCACCCTGAGGTTAGCTTTTGTGGCCCACTCAGGCCACACAGTGACAGCCAGACCTGCTTTCTGGGATGGCCTGTGGCCTTGCAGATATTAAACTTAGCTGCGATGTCCTGGTTGGGCCTGGCCACCTGTACTCTGGGCTATGGACACACAGAACAGTGACCCATGGGCCCCTGTGTTTCTCCGGAGAGCAGACCTTGTCTGTATCTTTGTGGACAAAGCGCCGCCTCCCCAGACACCTGGTGAACTAGCAGGCTGACTCTCAGAAGGCCCCACCCCATCTGCTTCAGGGCCATGCACTTCACAGGTTCTCGTCACATGGCAGACCTTCCGCGTCCACCCTCCTTACCAGCAAGGTGTCTCCTGGAACCTTGGGTGATGGCCCGAGTCTGCGCTCTACCCTTGGTTCTCCTGGGGACTCTGCAAAGCTAGGGTGGTTTTGTTACCTTGCCTGAGGACGGGGCCAAGGGCCAGAGGCCATGGCCACAGCCCCATAATGGCCCTTACCACCCCTCAGTCTTCTTTCTCCATTTCCGGCCACGTTGGAATGCGGTCTGGCTTCTGACGTCCAGCCTTGTGAGGGCACTCATGGGAGATTGTTGCTGCTGTCATTTAAAAAATCTTTTTCTTCTCCATCTGCTCCTCAGGGATCATCCTGCTGACGGGGTCAGGCCCAGGGTGGTTCCTTGAGAGAGAGTCGGTTTCTGCTTTTGGAGAGAGGTTTGTGTGTGTGTGTGTGTGTGTGTGTGTGTGTGTGTGTGTCTGTTTAATAGTTTTAAGCCATTTGCTCATTTTATTAACTTTATTTATATTTTTTGGCCACACCTTAATGTGGAATCTTAGTTCGCTGCCCAGGGATGGAACCCATGCCCCCTGCCTTGGAAACAAAGAGTCTCACTGGACCACCAGGGACATCCCTGGAGGGAGTTTTTAAAAAAACCCCAAAGCATCCCAATTCCTGTTTGGGCCCTCCTCAGACCAAGCTTGAGTCTGCCTTCCAAGAATGAGCAGAACATTGTAGACAAAGTATAGTTGGCACCCCTCCTGCAAGACATTTTCTTCCTACTCTAAATCCAAATTTTTTTTTTCTAATAAAGGAGGTTTGCGGAAATAAAGGTCTCAATGTAAACAGACTTAATATGCACCTGTTGGCTTTGACTGAGCAAGTTTTCCCATTTGCTCTTCAGAGATTCCTTGAAACAAATACCCAAGGCTTCCTGAGCTAGGTGACACCTGGGAGCCAGTTTCATGCGGGGCTGTGATGAGAATTACATTGTTGAGAGTGAGATAGAGAAAATCTCTGGGAAAATGTCAGGAGTATTTTAAGGCTCCTGAAATGAAGGCACAGTCCTGGTGGTCAAGCCACCACCTGAGCTGCACCCAGCAGAGCTTGGAGTTGGCCAAGGAGGGAGGCCCAGTCCACCCTGAGGCCCAGGCAGAGGCCCTGCTAGGAGACGGGCCTCCGCTAAAGGCCTGGGAATGGACCTGACAGAGGCAGAAAGCTGGATGGAGCTGTGCCCCCAGGCAGCCCACCTACCCTCACCCCTTGGACACTCCCCTGTCTAGCTGGACCCTGTGTGTCGGGGCCACTGTGAGGCTGCTGCAAACTGGCCACTTCTCCTGCTGGCCTGCGAGCTTCCCAGGCTCTGGCACCTCCTGCTGCCGGTCCCTGGCCCTCTAGGGGCTCCAGGGGTTCCTCCACAACACCTGCTCCAGGTACTTTAGTGATGCTGAACTCGTGAGTCAATATGGTAGACAGTCACTTTCTCCCAAACTCCCCAGCTTGTAACTATCTGCAGGAAGTGCCCAACACTGCTGTCGATGCGGGGAGGACACTGTGAACAAAGACGGGGTTCCAGCTCCTGGAGCCCACTCTCCCCACTTCCACCAGGCTTGGGTGTGCAGCAGTGGCTCTCTGGGGAGTGAGTGCAGGCCACACAGGGACCCTTTGGTGCTGGTTAACTTTCTGCTCACAGAGGACCCCCCCAGACACCCCACAAACACCTCTCATTTGTCTCTCCCACAGCAGCCGTGGGAGGAGGCAGCTGGACAAAGGAGATTTGAGAATTGACCTGAATCCACATGACTAATAAATAAAACGAGCCCTTGTAGGCTTCCTGTCTGTGCAGAAAAAATGAGGACAATTCCTTCTAAAGATTTGCTTTGCTCTGAAAAACCCCATGAAATTAGTGTTTTTCTGTAATTGGGGCAGTCACAATGGAACAGCACAACACTGCCTGCCCTCTGCTCCCAGCTTGCGTTTGAATGAGGCCCGTCTGTCTGGCCCCTGGGTCGGGATTCAGGGGAAATTGGGTTTCTGAGGCTGTGTGAGTGGGATGGGGAAGGCAGCTGTGCAGATGGCCCTCGGTCCCCCAGCCTGACCCAGTTTAGCAGCACAGGACCAGGAACGACCCCATAGGGAACTCGGGTCACCCTGTGGGCCGAAGGAGGGTCGCCAGGGTCCCTGGAACCTGTGCCTGCAAAGGAAACCCAAATGGGAAAGGAGACAGGTGACACGCTGCCCCCACCACAGGGACACATCCCCGGCACAGCCTTTCTTCCCAGGGTTTCAGGCGTGAAGCGGTCTCCACCTATCCAGTCCCCATGCCCCGCCCCGGGCTGTGGCTGGAGGGTTCTCCAGGCCCGATCAATAGCACTGACGGCTGGGTCAGGAACCTTGACTCTGCAAGTCCTTGCGTCACAGCCAGAACTCGGGTCTGAGATAACACTTGGCAGGGCCTCTGGGCTTGACCAGGGTGCTTGGTGCTAAACAAGTAGCCACATTCTAAACCTCTAGGCAGTCAGATCTAGATACATGATCTTTAATTTAATCTTCATAAAATTTACATTCAGGGAACTTCCTGGTGGTCTAGTGGCTAAGACTCCAGGCTCCCATTGCAAGGGGCCCAAGTTTGATCCCTAGTCAGGGAAATAGATCTCACATGCCACCACTAAGACCCGCCATGGCGACCCCCTGAAAAAATCTACACTCGGTGACAAATTTGCTTCTGGCCATGCATTGTTCCAGGTGCGAGGGATACAGCAAGCAACATGAAGATGCTCAAGAAGTCTTGGTCTTTGCATAATTTCCGAAAGGGGAGAAGAGAGGCATCATGTAACAAAATAGCATCAGGTGGTGAAACCAGCAGCTTTGATTTCTAGCTGCACCCTTGGGTTGTCCCCAACATCTATGTTCTCCCACAGCAGTAGAACCCCAGGCTTCCCGTGTGTGTGTGGTAATTTGAAACAGAGACTTCATTTCCCAGGGCCTCTCTGCTGGTGAAGCAACTGACTAATTTGCGGCCAATGGGATGTAAGCTGAAGTCAAACGCAAAGGCAAAGGGCATGACCTTCCTCCCTTTCCTCCTTTTGGCTTCCTGGATTGTGGTTGGAGCTCCAGCATGTGGTTTGGACCACGAAGAAAAAAATAAACTAGCTTGATAAACTATCTACGAGTCTTTGGGGTTTCGTTTCTGTTATTCACAGCTGAACTTAATCTGAACTAATTTAGTCACATTTACTAATTCATTTCCTCTTAATAACTGTGTAATTTTGAGCAACTGGCTCAAGCCTTCTGAGGGTCCTTTACCTCGGCAATAAAGCAGAATACATTGTAGTACCTACTTCACAGGGCTGCACAAGCCAGTGGCTTTCTGACCTGAGGGGCAGCAGAGTTACCCAGAGGTCATTAAAGCACAGAGCACTGGGCCCCACGGGCAGAACTTCTGATTCAGTAGGAACTCAGAAATGTTCATTTGTACAAACTCTCAGACACTGCGGCTGGTCAGAGAGTGTTCTGTAACTATATCCCATGTAAGCACCAGTGCCATGCAGCCTCCCAGAAGGGACACAAGAGAGGTCCAGATTGCACCCCCAGGGGCAGCGTCCTGTGACCTCTCATTTCTGCCTCTCCTGGGCCTCTGGGGCCCCAACTCCTGATTTCTGGAGGAGTGAGCCTAATTTAGACGCGGAGTGCAGAGGGCTGAGATGGGAGGCTTGGGGACCATCCCTAGGTGGTCCACTCTGCCCACTCCTCACCTGTGGGGAAGTTGCCTCCACTCTGATGAGTCATGGGGTGGCTCAGGTTGCTTGGCAGTGAGCATCACCTTCCAGGACCCCCTTCTGCCTGATAACAAACACAGATGTGAATGTAACATGCCCCTAAAGCTCCCAAAAAGCCCCCAAAGCCAAAACCAGAAACCAAAACTCAACCAAGGGGTGGGAACCACCCACGTGAATAGTGCTGACGTGTGTCATCTTACTGCCTGCAGTGACCAAAGCGGGGCCTGCCCTGACCCATGGCTCTTCGACAGTGAGCAGGGTAGAGGCGCACTCTGGACACACACCCCTGTACCTGGAAAGTCTCCTGTGTCCAGGAGTCCTTTTGAGGTCAGGTTGCCCCTTCTCCACTGGTTGGCAGAGCCCACCTCTTGTGTGACACCACGAACCTCTTCCCTCCCCAGCTGCTCCAGCATCATCAAGGAAGTGATTGTTCACTTTCAAAGGCTTTACCACGAGGCCAATGGGGACAATGCGTATCCCTGACCCCACAACTAAAAGGGCAGGCTCTGTAGCTCTTTACCTGTATGACCTTGGGCAAGGGGCCGCACCTCTCTGAGCCTCAGGTTCCGACTCTGAAATGGGGGTTACCATGGTCTATACCCTGCATTGATCCAAATGCTTACCGTGGGCAGCAGAGAGTTGATTAGCTGCTAATTTAAGCAGAAAGGCATTTCCAAAGAGGATACTGAGAGACGTCTCTCATGGTCCAGTGGCTAAGACTCTGCGCTCCCAATGCAGGGGCCCAGGTTCAATTCCTGGTCAGGGAACTTGATCCTGACTGCTGCAACTAAGACCCAGTGCAGCCAAACAAGTACGTAAAATAAATACACGTGAAAAGGATATCGACATAGAAGACTTCTGTGGAGCCCCCCGAGGTGCCTCTACTCCACAAGGCACGTGGTTGCCCAGGTTCCTCTAGAGAGTCTGATCTAGGTGGGAGGCCCAAACACTGCCACTGTTACTTTTTAAGCTTCCCAAGTGTCTCCAAGGTGAGTCCAGGTTGAAAACTTACTGCCCTGAATCTTTGTATTTGGATCCTGGAAACTTTTTAGAGGGAAGTGTTGAAACGCTCTAACAGCCCCAGAGCCTGCAGAGTTTCTGTCCAAATTCAGAGCTGCCACGCCAGCTTTACAGCAACCGAAATACAGTCCTCGAGGCTGAGCAGATTCGGCCAAAGGCCTTGTTTAAAAAGTCCGCTTTTGAGGGGCATGTAAGCAGTTAAAATCTGACTCAGTCCACTGCATCATGATTGCTGTAAATAATCTCCAAACGAGATGGAGAGGAACAAACCACACAGTGCGGCTGTGAACGCCCGGCTGGTTCCGACGGTCTGGTGACCAGCCGACCACGCGGGACCAGTACCTGCAGTCTGGACTGCACTTTGGCTTCAAGGAGCATTGAAAAGAAACAAGGAGGGGACTGCCCTGGTGGTCCAGTGGCTGGGACTCTGCTCTCAATTCAGGGGGCCTGGATTCTATCCCTGGTCAGGGAACGAGATCCCACGTGCCAAAATTAAGATCAGGTAAGCTGCATAAATAAATAAAAACTAAATATTAAAAAAAAATTTTTTTTAAAGGAAACAAGGAGGACCAGAGCTGAGGTCGCTGGAACTGGGGACTGGCCAGGTTACTGCTTCTTCCCGGGTCACTCTTGGTTGTTTTTCCTTCCCTGTCTAGGAAGGCACTTGCGTGGCCACAGCTTCCTGCGGCTGCCACAACAAATGACTACAATCTGAGGGCTTCCAAGGACCCAGATTTATTCCCCATCTGAAATCAAGGTGGTCCCGGGGCAGCGTGCCCTCAGAGCCCCTGGCAGCTGTGGCCACTGCCCTCGGCCTGGTGTATGTGTCTGTGCCTCTGCTGTCTCTTACCTGCGCACGTAGTGCATTTACGAGCCACCGGAGGAATCCATGGGATCGCACCTCAAGATCCCTTGTCATCTGCAAAAACCTCATTTCCAAGTAAAGTCGCCCCCAGGCTCTGTGATGAGACATGCCTTGAGGACCCGCTGCTGTGTTTGTTCAAAATGTGTTTCTATATGGAGCCCGCACTGGTTCAGGGTTCTGAACCCAAAAGTATACTTGACCAAGCTCTGGATTACAGATTTGGGTAAAAACATCAGCTCCAAAGGGCCTCGGCTGAGCGGGGGCCCTGACTCTTAATCCCTGCTTCTCCTTCTCCACGATAAAATGCAACAGTTAGGGGTGGGGGATTGATTATTTAACGTTATGTAAAATGCAGATTCCAACTAGTGGGCCTGGGGTGGAGCCTGACCCATCTGCACTTCTAAGGAGCTCCCAGGCCTCTGCCAGTCCAAGGTCCACAATGAGAAGCAAGCCTCTGGTAAGTATGAGAAACACCAGGTCCCCCCACCCCTACCACCCATCTAACTCTCATCCAGGATGGTGCATGCCGGCAGCTTCTGTCACCTTCCGAGAACCTGGTCCAGAAGCCCCACCTTAGGCCCAGGAGCAAGGCTCTGGTGCCACCATCAGGAGCAGAGCCCACAACTCCCCCAGAAAATCTGTGCTCTTCCCACTTGTCCCCCCAACTCCTGCCCTCCAACGAGTCCACAGTCCTCTACTCAGGCCAGACCCAGCCTGCCCACTGCTGCCTTGCCCACCTTTGGGACCCGCAGGGTGCCCCTCCCTCCCACCAGCCTGGGAGCAGCAAGGTGACAGACACAGGGACAGCAAGGAGAACAGGAAGAAGCCGGAGATCTGACGTGGCCCCAGAAAACCACGCGCTTCCTCCGCTGTGTGAGGTGAGCACCTCGGCCTGCGGCCAGTGCACGTGTCCTTCTTGGTGGGTGGCAGGGAAGCCAGTGGTTCGGGAGTCCCGGAAAGGAGGCTCCTGCTTCTGCTCACCTCCTGGGCCAAGGAGGAGCTGGGAGAAGCGTGAGCTGAACAGGGCTCAGTGATGACACCACCCTCCCCGCATTCAGCAAATGGCAGCCTCATAGCCAGTGCAGAAGTGTCTCCCCTGGACTGACCAGGCCCCGATACACCTCAGAACTGTGCCCTGTGTGTCTTTGAGCTCGAGGTCGCTCACGCAAGCATGAGAGGGAAACAATTAAAAGAGCCTCAGACACACTTTAACTTGACCCCCACTGTGTGCAGCCGTCTCTCCCCTCAATCTGACGTGAGATGGGCGGGCTGGGCATCGATATGATCTGCAAACAAGGCGAATTCCTCTGGGAGAAGGTCACGCTCTGTGGATGGGATGCTTATTCGTGGTTCGCCGCCCCGGCCTTGACCTTCCCCATCTCTCTGTTTACGCTGGGCCCCGGAAGGGCCTGACTGCCGCTTGGCTGATGTCAATAGTGACCTTCCAGGAAGGCCTGGAAACCAGGCATCTGTGGATGGCTTACCTTGGCCCTTTCCTGCTCCCCAGCACCCCATCTCCTCCAGTAGCTATTTGGGGCAGGGAAATGAGATGGCAGGACTGTCCCTTTGAGATCAACTCAGCGCTACGTGGCTCCCTGGACGACAGTCCCGTGCATCCAGCCCATCCTCCAGTGAGTTTCAGGCAGAAGGAGGGAAGAGGGGAGAGGATGAGGGTGGTGGTTAGTTATCCTGGTGTGAGGCCAGACTGACCCAGTGGGGGACAGGCACCAACAGGAAACCAAATCCACAGAGGGAGTCACTCCTGGAAGTGGTGAGCTCCCCATCAGAGAAGGTATGCAAGCAGAGACAGATTCAAGTGTGGGGATAGAAGTGGACTATTATGACTGTTTTCAAATGAGTCTCCTCGCAGCTCTGTTTCCTCTCCCCGCCCACCACCCACCAGGCCTGGGAGCTGCCCTGCTCACAGCCAAGCTCCAGGAAGTAACCAGAGATGGAGGGAGTCCTATGGACACTGTGGAGCCTGGAGCCAGCAGCCACGAGACCTGTGTGAGTTGAGGTTTCTGCCTTGCAGGGTCCTGGCTAGTACCCTGAGCAAGTACTAAATTGTGTGACGTTTCTTTTGAAGACTCTGGTTCAGCGATATGAGAGAAGGGAGGTGGAGCACTTTAGAGTTTCCTGGCAGTGCTCATAGTGGGTAAGAACATTTGGACCATCCAGGAAGAGAAGGACCCATAGGTGCTGCCACAGGATGTGGGATGTGCCCTCTTGGGGCTCTTTGCAAGGCTGGTGTGGGCTCCCCAGTGATGGCAGGGGTGTAGGAGCATGAGGGAGACTCATTAGGAAATGCAAGTTGAGCTGTGACCAGGAGGCTTGGAGAGCCAGAGCAGATGGTGACTTGAGCACCTGGATCTAGCTGTGCCTAAAGCTGTTGAGGTCCATCCTTGTTCTCTCCTGTGATGTGGGGCTGTAAATCCCTTTTTGAGAGGATTGTTTGTTTGTGCTAAGTCACTTGAGTTGTGTCCAACTCTGTGACCCTATGGACTATATAACCCACCAGGTTCCTCTGTCCATGGCATTTTCCAGGCAAGAAACACTGGAGCGGGTAACTGTTTCCTCCCCTGGATCTTCCCAACCCAGGGCTCAAACCCACATCTCTTACATCTCCAGCACTGGCAGGCGGGTTCTTTACCACCATCGCCACCTGGGGATCTCCAACATTTACTTTTGCTTAAGTTCACGTGAGGTGATAATTCCATTATCACAACTAGAAAATAATGGGGTTTGCAGCAAAAACGAGTGAATGCAGCAGATTTCATGTCTTTATTACAGCCTGACAAGGACCAAGGATTCCCACGTTCCTCTCTGCAGTCTCTAAAACAGCCCTCTTCCACCACCCAAGGGAAGAAGCTAACAGAAATGAGAAGGGGCAGACAGACTACAATTTTTGCCAAATGCTCTGCAGCAAGCTGGCCCCGCCCAGGCTAGGTCTCCAGTCCCAGCTGGCCTCAGAGTCTGTGCTTCCTGTTTTCACGGCCAGCTTCTGCATGGACATTACCAACCAGCATTTAAAAACGGCTTCTCAGATGGTCTAAAACACGTAAAGCTTGTTCTTTTAATGACAATGAGAGTTGAATGAGTCCTGAACTCCATGCCGGGCATCAGGCCAAATGCTTTACCTCCAGTATCTCATTCAGTTGCCAAGCCAGGGGAGGAGTTTTCTATTATTAGTCTAGTGTTACAGGTGACCAGACCCAAAGCCCCAGGGTTAGTCACTTTCCCAAAGTCACCAGCTTCTGGAGTGATTCAACACCACCACTGTCGTGTCTCACTCAGTTCCTTGGTCCTGAAACATCCTTGCACATTCTTCTCTCTCGCTGCCTGGTGGTCTGGCCCTGGCAAAGGGCTCAACACCAAAACACAGTGTTCTCTCCCTGCTCTTGGCCACCAACACCCTCACCACCCAAGCCTCATTGTCCTGAGAAAGCCCAGTTGGGATTCTTGGGGAACCAAGTGTCTAGCACCCGACTGGGCACTTCTTGGGCACCTGTGCATGTCTAATTGTGTTTTCTGTGTCAGAAGAGCAGGCTGTGCTTGTCAGAAGCCCGGTAGGATTCTGGCCAAGGGGTTGTTTGTGATTTCAGGGCCGGGCAAGGAAAGTGCTGGGTGAGGGTTTTGGTTCCAAGTGGCCTCCTGCCCAACAGTGAATCAAGCCTCGGGTCAGCACTCGCCCCGCCCCGCACTTTCCTATTTGTTTTCCCCAAACTTGTTTATTTTGCCTCTACAGATGTAAGCCAGAGAGTATACATGGCCACCAGTGGGCGCTGGGGGCAGATTGTCCTGGTCCTTCCAGAGGCAGAGGAAGCCGGGTTAGGCCCTTTCTGCAGGGCATTGAGCCGAAAGCTAAGAATCCGTCACCTCTCGGCCGGGAGGTGATGCCAGTCAAAGCACCAGCAGCCCTGAGCCAGGCATCTGCTGTGAGGTCTTGCCTATTCCCACCAAAGTCCCATCAGGGCCGCCTCGGTGTTAGGAAGTCCTGGCGCCCTTCTTGTGCCAGCAGAAGGACCTAGACTTCTCCTTGAGCACAATTAAATGTCAGCAGGATCAACCTTCTTTTCTAATTATGTTTTTGTATCATATCCCCTGGAGGAGGGCATGGCAACCCACTCTAGTACTCTTGCCTGGAGAATCCCCATGGAAAGAGGAATCTGGTGGGCTACAGTCCATGGGGTCCCAAAAAGTTGGGCATGACTGAGCAACTGAACACAGGCACAACCACTGTGTGCCAAGCACTGCTTGAGGTGATTAGACTGTACATCAGTCACATTAGACCATACATGGTCTCTATGGTACGTCTAATGTTAGATTGTTCACCAGTTATCAGGACTCCCATGGTGATTAGACTGTACATCAAATACATTAGACTGTATATCAATTACACTGGATTATACATCAGTTACATTAGACTACATCAGACATATTACACAGTACATCAGTCACATTAGACCATATATCAGTCACTTTGGACTGTACATGAGTCACATTGGACTGTAAATCAGTCACATTAGACTGTACGTCAGTTATTGGGACTCCCATGGTGATTAGACTGTACATCAGTCACATTAGACTGTTTATCAGTTATCAGGACTCCCATGGTGATTAGACTGTACATCAGTCACATTAGACTGTACATCAGTCATATTAGACTGTACATCAGTTATTGGGACTCCCATGGTGATTAGACTGTACATCAGTCACATTAGACTGTATATTAGTCACATTGGACTATACATCAGTTACTGGGATTCCCATGGTGATTAGACTGTACATCAGTTACATTAGACTGTACATCACTTAATGGAGCTCCCACAGATGGAGACGGAGCAAACAGCCCACCAGGTGGCATGGCCTGAGTTTTGCCAGGCCCGTGCATGTGTTGGAGTCCCTTGTGCTCTCCATAAACTGGGGTCCTGGGCTGCGGCTGCATCCAGGTTCACTCTTCTTTCTTTAGCCAACTTCAGAGGTGGTACGGGGCACTGGTCCTGCATCCCATCTGCATGTGGCCATCTGTCTGTTTTCACAGGCTGAGGTGATCCAGGCCTTTAGCTGGAGTCTCAGGCAGAGGAGAACCATGTGCACACAGACTTGGGTTTTGGAAGGTGCCCTCTGGCTGCGGGTGGAGGACTCAGGTACGACTTCATCCTCAGGACTGGGGGTGGAGGTGGCCATGGGGCGTCTTTGCTATGTCAGGGAGACAACTGACATCAGCCCCTCCTCAAGGTCACTAAGATGGAAAATGGAGGACGTGGCCTGGGAAGCAGGCAGCGAGTTTTGCTTTGGATACGTGGAATCTGAGAAGTGGAGATGTGGGTGAGGGGGCAACTGGCCAAAACTGACCTCCAGAGAGGTAAAGGAGGGAGCAGGAGCCCTGCACCTCCTGAGCAGAGCTGCGGGAGTCAGACCTCTAGGCCTGGGTCTGCAGCCCGGCCCAATGCCCCAGAGCCTTTGGGAGGCGAGCTCATGGCGCCATGTGGATGGGGAGGCCTGTGCTTTCTGACTGTGCACCTGAGAGAACCCTTCCTGGGCCCGGTGCCACTGCTTGCAGAAATGAAGCGGGATTTGGTCTCCATAGGACATGCCCAACCGGGCACCAGGGGCCCGACAGCTGTGTTCATAGCAGCCCCACATGGGGACATTGCCCACAGCAGCCACTGGGGTGGGAAGAAGACTGTGCCTCTCGGCTGCTTGGGACTGGGGAAGAGAATGGAGAGAGAACCGGAACATCCAGACCTGCAGAGTCAGAGGTCAGAGGGTGGTGCCCCCAGAAGAGGGGTGATGTCTGTATAGGGGTGCTGGTGGCATGAAGACACCCCTGCCAGGGTCCAACTCTGCAAGATCAGATCTGAGACGAGCCCCAACCCCATCCTCAGGCCTCCACCCCTTCTGCCCAGGTCACCCCTGTGCAGCCCAACTAGTCTGACAGGCTTCTACACATCCCACATGGGGCACTCCTGGCCCCACCCAGAGGGGAGGGGGTGCGGGTCTCTGCATAAGGGACTATAAGACCTCTGTGCCCCCCGCAGCCCCAGGAGTGGAGGAGCCTACTTCGTGCTTGCCCTTGGAAATGTTTGTCACGCTTCAGCCACGTCAGACTGAGCAATGGGAAAAGCAGAAGCCCTGAGTTTCTAGGAAAGGAGGCTCTGGGGCAAGGACTGCGACCTGGACCACACCTCTGTCCTCAGGCTCCAGCATGTCTCCTCCATGTAGCCCTGACTCTCACTGCACAGGGCAGGAGAAGGAACTAGCCGCCCAAGATGTCTGAGCTGCCGCACAAGACTCGGGGCACTCTGGGTCCCCTCTCAGGGCCAGTTTCCTCGTATGATGATGCGCCTTTCTAAGGGCTATGTAGCAATCCACACTGGCCTCCCGGCTCTTCTCTACAAGCCAGGCTCGCTGCCTCACTGCCTCAGGGCCTTCACACTTACTATTCCCTTGCCTGGAATGTCGTTCCCCCAGATAGGTGGCACCCCTACTCTGTGCACGTCACCTTTGCTCAAATGCTACCTTCTCTGGGAAATCTGCAGAGTTCTTGGTGAGGAAACTTGTCCCTTGTGGGTGGCAAATTGCAAGGCAGGAAGTACGGTGAAATTCCACATGTGTACAAAGCATTTCTAAGCCTGACTGTGTAAGTTTGCAAGGGCATAGAACACAGTCTGGAAGAACATACACTAAGCTGTGTTAACTGTAGTTCCTCTTGGAAGTGAGGCTAGGAATTTTCTAGATACGTTTGGGTCCTTTTGTAGTATTTGAGTGTTTTTAAGATGATTGGTCCCTTGTCACTTTTTTAACTTAGAAATTTAAATCAGAGGGAGGAGAGAGGGGGGTTCTGGAAGGGGAACATATGTATACCCATGGCAGATTCATGTCAATGTATGGCAAAACCAACACAATAAAGTAAAGAAAATAAAAAAAAAAAAAGAAATTTAAATCAGGAGTGTGCTCCTGCTGGTCATGGAATTTGCAATCCGGTCCTCACGAAAGCCCCACTAAAGTGGAAGTTGCATCTATCACCCATTTTACAGATGATGGAACTCAGATACAGAGGACCCTGAAGTCACAAGGTGCAGGGCTGGGGTCCACCAGGTCTGGGTTCTTAGCCACGCCACTTCCTTTCCTCAGAAAGGAAGACAAGGGGCATCCGACTCTGATTTTTAGCCCCAGAACCTGTTCTTCCAATAAAACTCTGGCTGGAAGCCCAGTTCATAAAATGGGTAGCAGAGGGGCTGCTCTGGTGCAGAAGTGAGACTGAGAGCTTCTGGCTCTTGGACCTCTGCCCCTCACAGCACCCCAGCACCCAGGGATCCCAGGACTCTAGCCTGCGGGTTGCCCAGTGAGGTGACTCTGAAGTACAGGGTTCTAGCAATACTGCTTCTGCTGAAAGGGACAAAGAGAATTGTGTTACGGGGTCATGTAAACAGGTGAGGAGTCATCTTGCTTTAAATAAGACTGGCCTCAATTATCCTGAACCACGGCCCCCATGGAGAGTTTTTGTGTGGAAGACTCACTTAGCCTACTTTGAACAACCCGAGACTCTCAGCAGCTGCCTGGAATAAATGCAAGCCCTCACCCTTCCAGCCCTCATTAGAATAGGCCCCAATCTCCCCTGTTTCCTTTGCTGCTGGGCCTCCAGCAGTGCCAGCACAGGGCAGAGGCCCAGCGATTCTTATTGAATGAACGAATGACTGAATGAATAAGCCGATGAATGAATGAATAAACCAATGAATGAATGGACAGACTGGGGCTTGATTGGTTGACCTTCTTGCAAACAGACATCAACACAGAGCCTTCAGCCACACTGGCTTTGAGATTTGAGGAACAAATCAAGATGAAGAGTAGTACTGAATTTGGGGCTTCCCTGGTGGCTCAGCGGTAAAGAATCCACCTGCCAACACAGGAGCCATGGGTTCAATCCCTGGTCCAGGAAGATCCCACATGCTAAGGAGCAACTAAGCCCACACACCACAAATATTGAGCCCAGGAGCCACAACTACTGAGCTCACTTTCTGCAACTACTGAGCCCATGTCCTGCAACTACCAAAGCCTGTGAGCCCTAGAGCCTGTGCTTTGCAACAAGAGCAGCCGCAGAAATGAGAAGCCCAAGCAACACAGATAGAGAGTAGCCCCCACTCGTCACAACTAGAGAAAAGCCCATGCAGCAACAAAGACCCAGCACAGCCCAAAATGAATAAAACAAATAAATAAAATAAAAAAGAGAAAAAGGAACATGGAGGCATGAGGGAGACAGCAGGTCATAGGAGAACAGCAGACTTTGCTGCTATGGCGAGGGCCACCGTGTACGCTGAAATCAGTGGGAGAATGTTTAAGGAGAAGCAAGATCTGCACGGTCGCAAGTTATTTCTCCCCAAATATTCATTAGTTACAGAGGAAAAAACAATAATTCTATAGTAGAGAGACCTGGAGGACACCAGGGTCACTAGTGGACAAGGTTGGGATCCCCAGCCATGGCATGAAGTGTCGTGTCCCTCCTGACGTTTTTTGCCATTTTTCAGATAATACACAGCCCCCGTCCAATCCTTAGAAAGCATCAGACAAACCCAAGTTGAGCAACGTTCTACAAAACATCTGGAGAGTGCTCTTTGAAAAGTAAAGTTCATGAAAGAGAAGGAAAAACTGAGGAGGCTTTCCAGGTCAGAAGAGACACAGCAGATGTGCAGCCAAGGCCACCGAGATGGGGCAGAACAAACACACACGGGGCTCAGCTGACCTGGTGCTTAACTGGCTTAAGACAACAAAAGTGTCTCCACTCAGTTCTGGAGATCAGAGCCCAACACAGGGGCAGATCTGTGCTTCTGCCAGAGCCCGCTGCAGCCCTGGGTGGGGGGGGGGGGGGTTTCCTGGCTTTTCTCAGCATTCCTTGACTCTTGGCCCCTCCTTCATCCTCAGAGCCCTCTGACCTCTGCTTCTGTCCTCACCTCTTCCGCCACCTTGACCCTCCTGCCTCTCTCTTACAGGGCCTTTGTGATGGCACCGGGCCCACCTGGATTGCCGGGCTACTCACCCCATCCCAAGGTCCTCGCCTTGGTCACACCTGCAAAGTCCTCTTTGCCAGGTTCAATCACATATTCTTGGTCCCAGAAACCCTGATGGGCTCACGCTGGGGTCAGGAAGCCTGCCTCCCAGGGCATGGATGGTGAACCCAAGGCCTGCTGAGCTCTGGTCATAGAATGACCCCCAGGAGACCTGCATACACTTTTCACATGGCAGACATGCACCTGGAGATGCACAGACAGCTCTTCAGCCTCACTGGACCCTGTGAGTCAGGTGAATGAGCCCATTTTACAGATGAGGAGACTGAGTCTTGGCAAGCAGATTTGCAAAGTCTGGCAGGGGGTTGGACTGGAGCTGAGTCAGTGTCCCTGCTCTGAGGATCCTAGTTTCCCTGATGTGGTTACTTCCCTTCACGCCTGCAGAGATGAGTGGGGCAGGGCAGGTGGGTGTGTTCCTGCACCTGGGCATTTTCCACCAGAACCCAAGCCCAGCAGGTCTCAGTAGTGGCCCTTCACCGTGGGGAGTGGACTCAGATCTGCGTGTCTTGCTTCTCTCCTTCCCCAAGATGCATTTGGCAACAGAGACTGAGCCCCATCATCCTTCCTCCAGCCCCCAACCTGAGCACAGTATGTCCCTGTGGATGGACGCCAAAGATCATCAGACAAGTGTGGGATGAGATGAGCTCTGAGCCGGCTGGATGCGAAACCTCCCCTGACACAGCCAGAGTTACATCAATGGGATGGGCAGGTGCTCCCCAGCAGCCCAGTCCAGGAGGGGCTGGGGACACTGCCTCAGTCGTGGCTCCTTCCACCAGTCTCCACCTCCAGTGGCCACTCCACTTCCCTCCTGCCTGTGAGGTTCCCTGGAAAATTCTGTGTGAAGAGGCAGTCCCAATCGGGGAGGGTGTACACCATCCAGTCTCCACCCAGTCATGCCCCCAGATGGGGTAGGAAGCAGCCCAGAGAGAGGAAAGCATTGCCCAAGGTCACTGGGAAGCGGCTGTCCCTTGAAGACCCAAGAGGGGACACCCTGCCTGGTCATCCTCCCGTCTGACTCCAGGGAGCCTTGGGAGCGTCTTCCTGGGAGAACCCCAGTTGGGGGAGGGCCATAGGGGCGTCTAGTGTCTGCAGGGGCCCCCACTTGTCCCCTGCATTGCCCTGTTTTGTCTTTCCAGAACCCAAGACTCCTGGTTCCTAATCCACACCCACCCCCTGCCATGCTGGAGAAATGTCCAGAACATAACAAACACCCCAGTCCTGCTGCCTCCGCTGTCATACAGGTAAGAGAGGTGACCTGGCCACACTCGCCTGGCCTCCAGCGTTGTAGCTGCCCCCATCTCTGAGTGACTTGGACACAGTGGTTACCAGGCTCCTTTCCACAGCCTCAGGGGTCCTTAACACAAGCAGGAGCACGAAGGAGGTGGGAGGACAGGAAGTCCTATGAAGGGTGTCACGTCCATGTCTGTCATGTCCACTTCAGCTTCGCCACAACCCCAGGAGGGGCTCTGCCCCTTTTCTGGACAGCAGACTTAGGCCCCCAAACCCCCACACTGTTCATGGACATGTGCTAGGGGCTCCCTCTCATCCTGGGCCTCCCAGGGGTGACATCTGGGGCGACAGCCAGGGTGTTCAGGGCTTGGAGAGGGAGGTGGGCTCCAAGCCCGTTGGGTGCTCAGGCCTGAGCCAGTTCATACCTCCTGGACCCTCAGTCCCTTTGTCTATAAAACGAGGAGGATGGTGCAATGCCCAGCTCATCAGGAGAGTCAGTCTCAGGCACAGGCCATGCCAGACGCCCTGCAGCCCCAGCCTGAGTTGTGGTCTCATCTGAGGTCATGGTCACCCTCCGAAAGACCATGGGCCTGACACGGGCTGGACTGACAGAGCCCAACCACCTGGAGATGGCCACTCTCCTCGGGTAGCTGGTCTTAAAGCCGTGCACTTATCTGGGACCACGGCCAGGGTCTGACAGGAGACAGAGCTCACGCACAGCAGGTAACTGGTGGGGTGGGGTACGATGTGGTCTGAGCACTGTCGGAGGAAACCATCACCCAGAGCTGGCAGAGTTGAGGCTGTCACCACCCCCAAGGTTGCAGGGCAAGGAGGGGGGCAGACCCTGGAGCACAGAAAGAGCCATTAGACCCTGGCCTGCCAAGGGGCCCCCATGCTCCTTCCTCCTACTGATCTGACCCACAGGCAGCTGGAGCGTGGTTGGGGGTGGTGGTCATCTGAGCATGCAGGGGGCAGGGCAGAGGCAGAGCCTGGACTGCAGGGGTGAGTGGGGGTGGCACCTGCCCTCACCCCTCCTGGCTCTGGGGGTCCTTTAACTTCCCTGCCTGCAGAGCAGTTGGCTTTTCCCCGCAGTCAGCATGCTGGCTGATCTCTTCTGCCCACCCACCTCCCCCTACACTGGAGTGTGCGATGGTAACTGAAAGGCAGCAGCAGGCACATTGCCCTCTGGGCGCAGAGAGTGGGAGGAGGCGGTGGTGGGCATGCTGACGAAGGCTCTTACCAGCCACTCAGTGGCAGGCAGAGCAGGTGGGGGGCTGCAGACAACCCTCAGGCCGCCCTGTACACCTGATGCTGTGTGTGGACACAGGAAGTCCATTTTTCCAGGCATATTTTTAGAACCTCAATTTGGATGGTTTGTTCCTATTCTGGCCACTTGGGCCACTTTCCCAGCTGCTTCAGATACATTGTCGAAGGTGGGCAGACCAGCTAGACCAAGTCGGCAGTCGCGCTCAAGCTGGTGTGTCAGGGAGCTCAAGTCGGTGCTCTGTGACAACCTAGAGGGGTGGTATCAGGTGGGAGGTGAGAGGGAGGCTCAAGAGGGAGGGGACACATGTATACTCAGGGCTGATTCACACTGTAGTACAGCAGAAAACAGCATAACATTGTAAAGCAATTATCCTCCAATTAAATAAAAGGCTCACATGTTCCATGGTGGTGCATCGAGGTCGGGGCTTTCTCCTGCCTTTGGTCTCCTCCACCATGTCTGGTCCCAGCCCAGGGCACAGACCAAAGGCTCCCCAGTCTCGGTGGCCCCACAGGCTGAGCATGTGGGCCCCACCCTCAGAGGTGGGGATGCTGACTGTGCTTTTGCCGGGCACCTGTGACCATGGTGAGGAGCCACTGCCAGTCTCTGGGCCTTTCCACGATGCCCCCAGCCCCACAGTCACACCAGAGCTGATTTCAGTCTGTGTTCCCAAAAGCCACCCACCCCCAGGGCCGCCATGGACAGCTGCATGGGTTGTGCACTGCCCAAAGCATCCTGCCCTCCCCACTCCCCACACCACACCCCCTGACAACAAGGGCCCCAGCCAGTGCCCTTGGCCCCTCTGACCCCCTCATCTAGGCACTCTGTCTGGCAGACATTTGCTGAGACCTCATCCACCGTCCACACTGAGAACACTTTCCCTGCTTCCTTCCCAGATACACAGCTCTTAAAAGACTCATCTTCTGTCTCCCAAGGCTCAGACTTAAGTGAGAGCTCAAGGTTCCCCAGGGAGGAGCTGAGTCAAGATTAAGACCCAGGACCTCAAGGCCCTGCTCCTTCTCCAGAAACAAGCTCTGCTGGCCTCTGGGACAGGTAACCAGGAAGCGAAGGCACCCTGAATGGGGCAGTGACCTCACCCAGGTTGCCTGGCCCTCAGCCTCAGTGTCCTCATCTGTAAAACCGAAGCACTTGTTCACAGATGTTCAGTGCAGTGTTAGTCACAATATCCAAAGAGTGGAAGCAACCCACGAGTCCATCAGCAGGTGATGGACAAACAAAACAGGGTCCATGCGACAATGAGATGTTGCTCAGCCACAGAAGGAATGAAGCACAGACCATGCTGCGAAGTGGATGAGACTGGATTATGCTCACGAAGAAGCCAGTCACCACGGGCCACACATGTACAATTCCATCTACGTGAAGTGTCCAGAACAGGCAAGTGTGCTTCCAGACAGGGGCCGGAAGAGGGGTGGTGAAGAGGAGCTGGCTCCCCTTGAGGGTGGTGAACGTGTTCTAAAATTGATCATGCTGATGACTGTGTGACTCTATGAATGGACCAAAAGCTGTTGATCTGCACACTTTAAATGAGCAAATTGTATGGTTTGTGAACTATTTCTTTATAAAGCTGTCACAAAGCGGAAATGCTAATAATAATATCTGTCTCTCAGCATTTCCAGGAAGATGAAGTGAGGCGATCTGGGCACGGTCTTGGCACAGAGCCTGGCAAACAGCAAGCACCTGATCAACATGCCTGCATCCCCACTGCTCAGTGCAGGTCAGCAGCCAGCAGCACCAGAGCCTCCCTGGAAATGCAGAGTCTTGGGCCTCCCTGGGAGGCATCAGCAGCCATATTTCAGTGGCTCCACAGGTGAGTCCTGGTCAGGTTCAAGTTTGAAAAGCATGGACAGCAGTGATAATTCTACTGCTGCTAGGGCAGGAATCTCAAACGTGAGAGCTCACCAGAAGCCCCTGGAGGGCTGGGTCCACCGCTAGAGTTTCTGGTTCCAGGATTTGCGGCTGAGCCTGAAAAGTGAGTCGTTCACTTGTGTCTGACTCTTTGCAACCCCATAGACTATAGAGTCCATGGAATTCTCCAGGCCAGAATACTGGAGTGGGTAGCCTTTCCCTTCTCCAGGGGATCTTCCCAACCCAGGGATCGAACCCAGGTCTCCCGTGTTGCAGGTGGATTCTTTACCAACTGAGCCACCAGGGAAACCCAAGAACTCTGGAGTGGGTAGTCTATCCCTTCTCCAGGGGATCTTCCCTACCCAGGAAGAGAACCAGGGTCTTCTGCATTGCAGGTGGATTCTTTACCAGCTGAGCCACAAGAGAAGCGTGAGCATTCCTGACACCTTCCCAGGTGACCTGCTGCTGCTGCTCCAGGGACTCCACCCGACAACTGTTGCTCTGGGCTCTGAGATAGGCCCCACCTGCCCCAGGAAGGGGAGGCTGAGCACCCAAGGCCTGGAGCAACATGGTCTCAGTCCAGCTATGCATGGAGGTGGGACCTTCGCCAGTTCCCACGCGGGGACTCTACCCTGAAAACGCTGCTCTGGGGTCTGAGACGGGCCCCGCCTGCCCCAGGAAGGGGAGGCTGAGCACCCGAGGCCTTGAGCGCCAGTGGTCTCAGCCCAGCTGCACAGGGAGGTGGGACCTTCACCGTTTCCCACATGGGGTCCCACCAGCTGCCTGGAGTCCCAGCTGGGCTTTCTATGTACAGCCAGGAGGGAGACACTTGGGTGCTGCCCAGAGGGAGCCGTCTGCAGGACTTTCTCCTCCTCGGGGAGGGGGAGAGCTGAGTGCAATGCCCCTAGTGCTGGGACACAACCAGGGCCTTCCACTGAGGGGTCCAGTCTTGCCCAGGTCTGATGGCCCTGAGCAGAGGCGGAAAGGCAGTTCCTCCCATGAGCAGCCCTCTGGATTCCAGACATTAAAGGGAGTGGGGGTGGCCAGGGTCCTGGGACAGAGCGAGCCAGAGTGGGCTGAGCTGGGCCTGACACCTCTGGGCTCCATCTGCCCAGCAGCTCAATGACCCTAAGATCGCCTCTCCAGCCCACCCGTTAACAGCTCCCTCTAGGAACTGCTCTCTTGCCTGGATTGTTGGGAGTTTTTCCTCTTCATAGAACAATTTATATTAAGCAGACTCTAAATAGAGCTCTTTAGGATGGGGTTCGGTTTAAGCCGCACTGAGTTTAATGGGCTGTGGGGGCGGGGGTCTGTGCTAATTGCCTCTCAGGCCACTCTGAGTCCACTTTGTGGCCAGGGTCATTATTCCTGAAGCCGTCCATGACTGGTTTCTCCAGGCCTGACCACTTGCTCCCGGTGGCCCGCCCCCGCCTTTATCTGGAAGGTCAGCGTCTCTGAGCTCAGATCCCCACTGGTCCCTGCAGGCCTCTCTCAGGCCACAGCACTCTGTGGGGGAGCTGCTGGCTTCCTGGAAGGCAGAGAGGACATAATGAAAAGGGAGGTGCCCAGGGCTGGGAAGTGGAACACAGGTAGGAGGATGGAGTCTTCTTTGTAAATGAATAAATACTAGGCTTTGGGGTAGCAACACACTCATTCATGCAGCCCCTGTGGGTGCTTCAGAGAAGACACCTCTTTCTCCCAAGTGCAGCTTGGTGGGAACACTTACGCTGATCTCAACTCCCCCTGTTCCGCCAGCCAGGCAAGTCTTGCAGTGCGCAGCCTGAATGACTGCACAAGGCCTGTGGGCACTCCTGCCTCTCCTCCTGGCGCCTGGCAATGCTGGGGCCTGTAGGGGACCATGAACTCATCAAGTGCTCTCGCTGACTGTGTGCTGGGGAGACAGCTGAGAACAGCCTTTGCATTTCAGACCCACTCTGAAATGGCAGAGTGGACAAGAAAATAATCACTTGAGAAACAAGATGATGGTGTGATGCCAGAGGAAAACAACAGGAGTGAAAGCAAGGCAGGCCAAGGGTGCACCAAGGGCATCTTCAGCAGTGCTCTGATTTCATCCTCTGCAGCTCGGATGTACAAACAGAGCTCTCCTGGGCTCCAAGGACAGTCGCTATCACACTGCCTCTCAGAGCCCCCAGGGCTGCCCCTCGGTGAGACTCATGGCTTGAGGAGAGGAGGGGGCCAGGAAGAGATCCCCAGCTGCTCCCTCCCTCCCTTGCTATCTGACGGATCCTCCCACAGAAGCCAGAGGCCCAGGAAGGGTCCATGTCCAGGACTACAACAGTGGACGGGGTGGATGCTGAATCTAGCGGGACAAATACTGTTAACCTCATTTTGGAAATGAAGAAACAAACAAAAAAGACATGAAGGCTCACAATGGACATAAGCACTGGTCCCTCTGGACCCTGGTGGCTGTGCCCACAGCTCCCGCAGCACATCCTGTGGGTTGTGTGTCTGGCCAAACTCAGACCAGGTATGGGAGCCTAGTAGCCAGGGGCTCAGGGAAGCACACTTCCATCTTCCCCGTGGGTAAGTCCCCTGACCTGGGAAGGATACTCAGAAGTGCCAGTCAGCCAGAGTGGCTGGTGTCAGCCCCAAGGAGGGAGGCATGGGCTATCTGGGCCACGGCGAGGGAACAGGATCAGTGGTTGTAGGACTGAAACCCAGGTCTTGACCCTGCCTCCCTCCACCCCTGCAGGGAATAGTTCTTGAATCACCCAAGTGGAGTGGGAATCCACTCACCCAAACATCTCTTTCTCACAAGGCAGAGACCAAGGCACAGATGGGAAGGGGCTTGGCAGGGACACACAGGGGTGAGGGGTGCAGCAGGCTGGGGCTGGGGGGCAAAGCATAGGGTTTTGAATGGCAAAGCATAGCCATTCAATGAGATGGAATGCAGGTGTTATCCTGCTTTCTGAGCAAAACAGCTGGCACCCAGCTTTTACATTTTTAATTTTTCTGTGTGTCTTTTAAAATGTTTTCGTCAGCCATCCCCAAGGCTGTAAAAATAGAGCTGCACAGACGCAGAGGCGGCTAAGCTGGGAGCCAGCCTGAATATTCAGCTGGAGGGCAGTGCTCAGGAAAGCAGTGAAACCTGATGAATTAAGCAGTGTGTCTCCAAGCTGGGCTGGCTGCCCTTTTCCACTTCCTGTGGCCTGGGAGCCAGGGGAGGGGAGCCTCTGATGGGAAGAAAATATACTTGGTTTCTGGGTTCCAAGAAGAGTGGGCTTGCCTCCGGCAGGAAGCCCTCCAAATTTTCAAGAAGTTGCTTCACCTCTCAGGAGAGCCTGGAAGACCTATCTTCTTATTGTCGGTGTCTGGCTCCTGAAAGTACACCCCTTGCCATCTGGAAGGCACCCACTGGGGGGCTGCCCTACCCCTGCCAGGAGTTCAGGGTTAAAGCAGGAACACAGATCCTTCAGCCTTAGCTAACACTTGATCTGAACACCTATTTATCCTCCTGGCAGATGTTCCCCGGGCGCTAACTGGGACCTGCACTGGGCACTGATGAAGCTGAGGAAGACGGCCAGCTACCCAGGAGATGTGTGCAGTCACCCAGGGGAGCTGGGTGTGGAGGGGCCACTGTCATAGAAGGACCTTGGGCCAGTGGTTCAAGGACAGTAACAAGCCGAGGTTGGGGCAGGTGGAGGCTGTCTGTGCTCACCTCTGTCTCCTACCCCACCCACTCCCAACCCTGTCTACACTCACAGCCACCCAGGCCTTCTTTCAGCAGTCCTGCCCTGGGTCTTTGGGCTTCCCTGATGGCACTAGTGGTAAAGAACCCACTCCAATGCAGGAGACATAATGAGACCCAGGTTCCATCCCTAGCTGGAGTAGATCCCCTGGAGGAGGGCCTAGCAACCCACTCCAGTATTCTTCCACGGAGAGAGGAGCCTAGGGGGCTACAGTCCATAGGGTTGCAAAGAGTCAGACATGACTGAGCAATTATCACATACACAACTTAAAAAAAGAAATACAACCCAAGCTACACCATCTGGCCCCTGGCTGATGGCTTCTGGTCACTTTGTTACCTTGGAGGCTCCTTGCAGAGACCAAACTCCATCTTCCACACAGGAGTCACATAGGAGAGGCTGGACCCCCGAGGTGAGGGCAGCCGCCCACCAGCTGAAGGACCATGAGTGACTCAGGACTTATTTATGAAACAACAGCATGAGACTAGAGATGGGATCTCCAGAGAGTCTGTCTTTTCACTCTGAATGTCCTATCCTGACCTGTGGGTGTGCAAGAAGGGCCCAGGCAGTCAATCCAGGGCCTCTCAGCCCCAGGGAAGTCTGTGCCTGTCCCCATCCACCCCCACGCCTGGCTCTTGGGAGCCCCTCATTTCCAGTTCTGGGAAGCATCCCAACTTGTGAGTCAGGGGTTCTTAAAAGTTTTCTAGGTCACTAACTTCTTCGAGGGTCAGCTGAGACAGCCAGCTCTCTCCCCAGAGGGACTGGAAAAGCGTCAGAGCAGTTCTCACAGTGGTTCATGCGCCCCTGGGGCTTCGCAATTCCTGGCTGTGTGGGCCGCTGATGAGTCCAGGTCCCAACCCTGGCCCTGCTGTAACCTGGACCTGTGTGCACCTCAGGCTTCCCATCCGCAAAGTGGGTATCGGGAGTGGCTCACAGAAAGCTCAGGGGCTGCTTGGCAGAGGTTGGCAAGTCTGGACTCACAGGCAAGCCCTGCTCCCTCCCCACCCAGATGCTGCCTCCCTCCACCCTCTGTCCCCTCTTACTGGTCCCACTGCCCCGGCTGTGGTTTCTGCACAAGAGGATGAGATCTGACCGGTCTGCTGAGGTCAGCCACAGGTTTTTCTCACTTTTCTAAAGAGATGGTTTATTGTCTCCAGAATAACCAGCTCCTGCTGTGGTCCATACCTGGGCTAGAAAAGAATTTCCAGAATGAGAGCGTTAAAGGAAATCAATTCTGAGTATTAACTGGAAGGACTGAAGTTGAAGCTGAAGGTCCAATACTTTGTCCACCTGATTCAAAGAAATGACTCACTGGAAAAGTCCCTGATGCTAGGAAAGACTGAAGACAGGAAGAGAAGGGGAAGACAGAGGATGAGATGGTTGGATGACATCACCGACCTGAGTTTGAGCAAGCTCTGGGAGTTGGTGATGGACAGGGAAGCCTGGCGTGCTGAAGTCCATGGGGTCGCAAAGAGTTGGACACGACTGAGTGAAGTGAACTGATAGGGTGGATAACAGAGTGGGTATTTTACCTAATATGGGGTCAGGGAACTGTCCGGTTTAGATCCAGAGGCTCATGGCAACAGTTGCTATGGGGCTTGGTACTGACCAAGCCAGAGGTTTTTGTCATGTGACCTTATAACAGGGCTCCACATCTTCACTCTTCCTTTGCCAATGTTTTGTTTTTATGACCAGTCCATCCACGTACATTTGAAAACAATGCAATATCTCTTTGGACTGCTTGTGTACATATATTCCTAGTCGTGTCTCTCAGACCTGTCCGTTTCTGAGGGAAAAGTACTAAAACCTATCCCTAGCTGAAACTGACCATTACTCTTTATAGTTCCATGAGTTTTTATTTTAAACATATCGAAACTATGCTGTTAGGGGAATGACATTCCAGTGCCTTCATTTTGCTGGCAGATTGCTTCTTGCAGCCTTGAATGAATCCAACTTCGTCACTTTTAAAGTAGTCCTCCTTTGGTTTCTGTTCTGTCTGATTCTGATGTGCACTTGTCTATTTCCTTTGGTTAGGACCTTTTTAAGAATGTATTTTCCCTTCTGCTATGAAACTGTCTGGGGTTGTTATCATTTATACATGTTTCTTGAAGACGGGATTTTGTTTTTTATCTCTGGAGATTTTTTCCTGACTAGGCATATTTAGTCCATCGGTAAAGAATCCACCTGCATGCAGGAGACTTAATGAGACGTGGGTTCGACCCCTGAGTCGGGAAGCTCCCCTGGAGAAGCAAATGGCAACCCACTCCAGTATTCTTGTCTGGAAAATTCCATGGATAGAGGAGCCTGACAGGCTCCAGTCCATGGGGTCACAAAGATTCAGACACAACTGGGCATACACAACACACATACACATTTATTGCAATTGCTGAAATATTTGATTTTATTCCTGGTGTCACTTTTGTTTTCTATTTCCTGTGCTTTGTTTTTCATGCATCCCTAGTATTGTTGTATTTATTTCATTTTTCCCATTTCAGTGTTTCCTTCTAATAGTTTACAAGTTATACACTCTATTTTATGGAGATTTCCCTTAACACTTTCACTCACATACTTAACCTTACTGTACCAGTACCGTACTCATTCTGAATCTGCACCTCGACGAGAGCTTTGGTATGCTTTCCTCTGTCCCATAAACTACCTCCTTTTTTCATAACATCTATAATTTTAGTCCCAAACTGTTACTAATCCTTATGCAGCCAACACATTCTTAGACTTAGCAAATTTTTATCATTCTTGACTCATCATTGTTTCTTATATTCCATTTCTTGGATTAGTTTTTCTTGCCAGAGAACATCAATTAGTAGTATTTTCATAAAAGAATTGTTTTTGATGCCATATGATCTGAGACCTCCCATGTCATCAGGAAGTATTTTTATTCTTATATTCAGCTGGGTATAGAACTCTGAGTGTGCAATTGTTTTCCCTCGGGATTTGGAGATAATTACTACATTTTTTCTTGTTTCTAGTATTTGTTATGTTCTCTTGCAAGCTGTCTGGTTTCTGTCTGGAAATATTTAGGCTCTAATAACATCAACCCCCTGTCCAGTAGTAGGTTCATCCTGCCTGGCTGTTGTGGCCTCTTTCAATCTGAGTTCCGGGACACTCTCAGCTTTGGGAAGTTTCCTCCTGCATCTTTATCTCCTTTTGGACCAAAAAATGAACTCTGTCCTCTGCATCTACACCTTAGTCCCTCTTCCTTTGATACTGCAAGTCCTCGGCTTAATCATCCAACACATCTACTTGCTCTTCAGCTGCATCCACTAAACCCATCCAGCCCATTAACAAGTTTCTTCAACGACCAGATTTAATTTTCCAAATGCTCTACTTGGCCTTTTTGAGAGCGCAGTGTAAGGCTAAGGCTCTCTGCCTAAGGCTATTGAGTATTCCTGCTCCAAGTTCTTGTTTTCATCATACGAACCCAGTTCCTTGGGTATCGTTCCCTTGTTCAGGTGTCCAATGACTTTTGGTACCTGAGGTTCACCACAGCCACGCAGCCCTCCCACATGTGCAAGAGCAGAGTCACTCCTAGACAATGCCCGATGTGCTGGGCTGGGGGCTCCCCACTCAACCCTTCAAACAGAAGCCTGTCTTCTCTGCTTGGCCCAAGTGTGTGTGTGGGTTGTGGGTGATGTGGAAGAGGGCTCAGCTCACCTGGTGGCTCCCACTGAGGTGCCCTAAACAGGTGTCCAGTGAGGAGCTGGGCCCCTCGAGCCCCAACCCTCTCCCCTAGGCTCCCTCCTCCCCTCAGGTCCCACTGCTGCCCACATTTAAGGTGTTCCCCCACAGTCTCAGGTTCACCTCCTGGAGGGGAAAATTGTCCTGCATGGCTGGGGCCTGGGACCACAGCAGCGTGAGCTTCAGCGCGAGTCACCCACGCTTGGGGCTCCTCTCTCCCATCCTGGCCCCAAGCAGCAGTTGTGGGTGGTGGAAAGGGCAAGGCTTTGGGGATTTGGACTGAACTTGGGCTCCACATTTTCACCTTCAGTTTTCACAAAATTAAAATGAACTTATCTTACTCAACCTCATGGTTAAGATACAACTTGGTTTGTGCCCAGCCCTCCTCCTGCTCCCAACTCTTTCCACTCAGTGGGTACTCCCACTCCCCAGGGTCTGAGTCCAGGCAGTCAGTGCTGAGGAGGTCTGAGGAGGACAGAGCCACGGCCCGGCAACCCTTGTTTAAGTCTGAGGTCAGGGGCTCTGATGCCACCAGGGTCCAGGACTCCTGGGTCATGGGGGCAGGGAAGAACCCTCAGCTCAAATCAGAGCAGTCATGACCCCCATTTGGTCCCTGGGCCAGACCCCTGGGTGCTTCATCCCAGAATATGCCCACCTGTAAACACATCTGAGGGCTCCCGCTTGTACCTCTGGTTTGTACGGAGCCCATGAAGGAGGGGAGCCAAGAGGTGAGGCTGCTACCACAAAGGCCTCCAGGAGAACAGCAAGGGACACGAGGTCTCCCAGCTGGACCCACCTGGACCTCAGTCTACCTCCTGGTCTGTCCCTGGAGTCCAAACCGCTTCAAGCCCTCTGCTTTCAGGTACCATCCACTCAGCCATCAGCAGCTGGGGTCCCCTCTGTGCACAGCCTAGGCCCTGCCCACAGGAGTTTTCAGAACCAGGACGATGGGTCCAGGCAGGTCTGATCTGAGTGCCTGGCTCCCTCCGGCCTGAGAGGTGCGAGCAGCCAGCACTGGTTCTCTGGCGCCATCCGGTGTCCATATGTGTGAACTGCAGCTCCCGCGCCGGAGGACACCACCTGGGAACTGTCCTTCAAGCAGGGTCGGGTAGGGAGGCAGCCTCACGAACAGCGACCTTTTGGCTCCACGTCTCTCATGATAAGAACCTTCATCACTTCCAGCCTCTTTAGGCCCTAACCTGTGGGTCCAAGCCAGCACTGCACAATCAAATCAATGATTTTTTTTTTTAAATTTCATCAAAATTGCTAACAAGGCCAAGGTGTCAGCTGGGGAAGTGACTGGTTCCCCTTTCTACGAATTTTTATCCTTAAGCATTTCTATCATTCGTTCCAGCGTGGCCCAGTCCTTTGAGGCAAGCAGCTCTGTGAGCCTACAGGCCTGCCCCCTCCCCTCTGAGGCCCAGCCCCCAGGACAGGGTAGCTCTGGACAAAAGCCTGCAAATGCGGCTGCTGGGGCCCCTCGTTCCCTTGGGCACAGTGCTGGGGAGACAGCGAACTGACTCCCCACAAGGTCAGGGGGCAGCCGTGTGCAGAAAACACTCTAAATGGAACATGGACATGAGACGCAGGAGTGATAGACCCCAGGAACTGGGGGGCGTGGGGCATCGGGGGGTGCAGGGCATCTGGGGTGGGGGTTCAGGCACAGGCCAAGGTGCCCAGGACCTGCACACACACCTGATGCTGAAGCAGGGTGATGTCTCAGCCACTCGGAGGGCGTGAGCATGATGGGTGTTTGAGGCTTGTGGCTGAGATAGGTTTCCTGCTGGCCAGGCAGGCTGGACACAGTCCTCAGCTCAGTGGACACCCAGGGTGCAAGCTTGTCCACGGTGGCCAGGGGGATGGGTGGGAGCTGCTGCTCCAGGAGGAGCCCAGAAGTGGGCTTAGGAGTCCTTTCTTCTCTTCCTTCCCCAAGGTTGCCTGTGCCCCCAGTAATCACGGGCACCCCACCACCACGTGCACACACGCACAACCACACACACCTGCATCCATTTCAATAGGTTTGTGCTGCCACCAGGTGGCCAAGCCAGGACCAGGGCCCAGGGTTCCTGTCAGAGCCTTCCAAGTCCACTGTTCTGGATGCCAGGGCTCTGGCCACTGGGGCTCTGGCCACTGGGGCTCTCGTCACAGCACCTCCCCCCAACCTTGTGTCACTAAGCAAGTCCATTTCCTCCACCAAGCAGCAACGTTGTGCAATAAATGTCCCTGTTTTCTGCAACCCTTTTTCATGGGGGCTGACCAACCCTGGAAGAGGCTCAGAGACGTGGTTTGGCCCAGGTCCCAGCAAGTTGGTGGCAAACCAGGCCCTACCCTCCTGGCTCCCACTTTCCGGCCCCTTCCATTGCCTCTTCCCTGCGGCCTCTGGGGGGCTGAGCTCGCCCCAGTCCTGCTCACTGGGTGGCCTGGGCTCACCTGGAACCTCTCTGAGCCCTGGATTCCTGCGCTGGTTGTGGGCAAGACCAAAGGTATAAACACACTAAAACTCAGCCATGTGGGTTCATGTCCATTTTTCACTATCTGCTGTTGTTCACTCACTCAGTCATGTCCGACTCCTCGTGACCTCATGGACTGCAGCACGCCAGGCTTCCCCCTCTATTTCCTAGAGTTTGCCCAAATTCATGTCCATTGAGTCAGTGATGCCATCCAACCATCTCATCCCCTGTTGACCTCTGGTATGCCTCCTACGCCCCCCAACTCCATGTAAAGTGCTTGCAAGCAGTTATGAGGCCACATAAAGGGCACGTCAGTGTGCATGATCCGGTGACACTGGGGTGGGTCCCAACTGAGGAAACTGACCCAGAAAGTGGAGAAACACCCTGAGTCTTTCTGCCCAAACCTGGAGCTTCTGCTCCTCCCAGGGGCTCTACATCATGAGCCCAGAATATCTACAATGTTTTCAAGGGGTTAGTCTCCACTCTCCATAGAGCTGAGGCATTTTGAGATCACGTGATGGAGCCCTAGTACCCTCCTGGTTGGGACCCACCTGCTACGTTCCTATCCTTCCTCCTGGCCGATCTAGACCTGGAGCCCAAGAGGCAAGCAGGGAGTTCCTGGGGGGCAGCTGTGGGGAAGACAACAGGAGTGGATAAGAAAGCGCAGGCAGGCGTGGCTGCTTAGGGGGATGCTTTCCACTAGGGCACATCATGGCTGCCAGCACAGCCACCTCCACCATGCCACGGCCTGTCATCCCAGACCCCATGCAGCCCATGGTGAGGCAAACCTGCCAAGCTGTGCCTCCCACCCACCTCTCACCTCTCAGCTCCCAGCTGGATACCCAGGGACCAGATGCAGAGGACCTTGGGGTGGGGACTAAGAACAGCATTTATTGTTCACTCCTCCAGCCAACACCCAAGCCTGTGAACCCCCAGGCTGGAGTGGGGGCAGAGCGTGCCAGCCAGTCAGAGGCCGGGCTGTGAGGCCCCCCTCATGGAGCCAGCATGACCCGGAACTCGCACCATGTTGCTGGATCCAGACGGGTCCCTGGGGGAGACCCCACTGGGTGTCGGGCTGAGGTTCAGAGGGGCCGCGTGATCATCTGCTCCTGCATCGTCCTCAGACCAGGTAGCTGCCGGCAGGGAGGGGGCTTCCCTGAGGGAGGGGAGGACTGCCCCACCGAACAATGCCCCAGCTCCTCCCAGACCAGAGGCCTGAGGTTGGCCTGGGCGCCCAGCGTCCTGTCCAGGCCCCTGGGCCCGCCCTGCACTGAGGTCCATGGAGGGGCCGGCCAGGCACGTACAGGGCCGGGGCTCAGCCCAGCTCAGTGGGGCCGCTTGCTGTCCAGAATCGCCCTCCAGTCATCCGCCCACGAGTGCAGCCTGCGGCTGGGGGGCTGCAGCTGCGTGTGGCGGTTGTGACAGGCTGTGAACAGGACGTGCTCCCAGCTGGGGTTCGGCTCGGCCCCTGGGGGAGAGAGTAGCACCTCAGGCCTGTGGCACAAGCCCAAAGATGGGGGGTCACACCAGCCCACTGGATGAGGACCCCCTTGCAGCCCTGGACCCCATTGCAGGTGCTCGTTGGAGGCTGACCCTCAAGATGCTTGCCTGACCTATCCTGTGCCCGGCCATCCTGCCCCCATGCCCAGGCCAGCTTTGTCACCAGCTGTTGACCGTGGGCCCAGCAAGTCCCTCAAGCTTCAAGTCCCTCGTATGGATTCCACTTTCTGGATGCTGATGGGGGTAGAGATGGGGATGTTTCCC
The DNA here is from genome assembly GCA_007570785.1 of Antilocapra americana. Taxonomy (NCBI): domain Eukaryota; kingdom Metazoa; phylum Chordata; class Mammalia; order Artiodactyla; family Antilocapridae; genus Antilocapra; species Antilocapra americana. The sequence goes on along the minus strand of ML664177.1, from coordinate 20,173,311 downwards.
CAGCCAGTTCCGAAAGTCATCAGGGAAAGAATATTTCAAATTTTCCTACTGAGGTGTCTAAGAGAATAGGATTTTAACCCCGAAACTGCTGATGACCACCAGCAGGGGAGCATCTGCCAGAGCAGGCAGGCAGAACTAGGAGATAAAGGAACCAAATCTGATGGATGTTGTTTGAGCTCCTAGATTCAGCCATGCCTGAAGCATTTCCAAGAAGAAGAAATGTAAAAAGGCAAAATGGTTGTGAGGAAGCCTTACAAATAGCTGAGAAAAGAAGAGAAGCAAAAGGTAAAGGAAAAAAGGAAAGATATATTCATCTGAATGCAGAGTTTCAAAGAATAGCAGGGAGAAATAAAGTCTTCTTAAGTGATCAATGCTAAGAAATAGAGGAAAACAATAGAATGGGAAAGACTAGAGATCTCTTTAAGAAATGTGAGATACCAAGGGAATATTTCATGCAAAGATGGGCACAATAAAGGATAGAAGCAGAAGATACTAAGAAGAGGTGGCAAGAATACACAGAAGAACTATACAAAAAATATCTTAATGACCCAGATAACCAAGGTGGTGTGATCACTCACCTAGAGTCAGACATCCTAGAGTATGAAGTCAAGAGGGACTTAGGAAGCATCACTACGAACAAAGCTGGTGGAGGTGATGGAATTCCAGCTGAGCTATTTCAGATCCTAAAGATGATGCTGTAAAACTGCTTCACTCAATATGCCAGCAAATTTGGAAAACTCAGCAATGGCCACAGGACTGGAAAAAGTCAGTTTTCATTCCAATCCCAAAGAAGGGCAATGCCAAAGAATGCTCAAACTACTGTACAATTGCAGTCATCTCACATGTTAGCAAAGCAATGTTCAAAATTCTCCAAGCCATTCTTCAACAGTACGTGAACCGAGAACTTTCAGGTGTTCAAGCTGGATTTAGAAAAGGCAGAGGAACCAGAGATCAAATTGCCAACATCCCTTTGATCACAGAAAAAGCAACAGAATTTCAGAAAAACATCTACTTTTGCTTTATTGACTACACTAAAGCATTTGACTGTGTAGATCACAACAAAGTGTGGAAAATTCTTCAAGAGATGGGAATACCAGATCATCTTACCTGCCTCCTGAGAAATCTAAACACAGGTCAAGAAACAACAGTTAGAAATGGACATGGAACAATGCACTGGTTCCAAATTGAGAAAGGAGTATGTCAAGGCTGTATATTGTCACTTTGCTTATTTAACTTATATACAGAGTACATCATGTGAAATTCTGGGCTGAATGAAGCACAAGCTAGAATCAAGATTGCTGAGAAAAATTCCAATAACCTCAGATACACAGATGATACCACCCTTATGGCAGAAATTGAAGAGGAAACAAAGAATCTCTTGATGAAAGTGAAAGAGGAGAGTGAAAAAGCTGGCCTAAAACTCAACATTCAGAGAACTAAGATTGTGGCATCCGGTCCCATCACTTCATGGCAAATGGATAGGGAAACAATGGAAACAGTGACAGACTATTTTCTTGGGTTCCAAAATCACTGCAGATGGTGGCTGCAGCCATGAAATTAAAAGATGCTTGCTCCTTGAAAGAAAAGCTATGACAATCCTAGACAGCATATTAAAAAGCAGAGATATCTTAACTGGCAAAGGTTGGTCTAGTCAAAGCTATGGTTTTTCCAGGAGTCATGTATGGATGTGAGAATTGGACCATAAAGAAAGCTGAGCACCAAAGAATTGATGCTTCTGAACTGTGGTGTTGGAGAAGTCTCTTCAGAGTCCTTTGGACTGCAAAGAGATCCAACTAGTCAACCCGAAAGGAAACCCATCCTGAATGTTTACTGGAAGGACTGATGTTGAAGCTGAAACTCCAATACTTTGGCCACCTGATGTGAAGAGCTGACTCACTGGGAAAGACCCTGATGCTGGGAAAGATTGAGGGCAGGAGGAGATGGGGATGACAGAGGATGAGGTGGTTAGATGGCATCACTGACTTGATGGACATGAGTTTGAGCAAGCTCTGGGAGTTGGTGATGGATAGGGAAGCCTGGTGTGCTGCAGTCCACGGGGTCACAAAGAGTCGGACACAACCGAGCGACTGGACTGAACTGAATTGAAGCCCTCCCACCCCAGTTTTTCAGTTTGGTGAACCAATCATTTCCCCTCGCCTTGATAAGCAAATTCAAGGTTTGTTTATTTTGCGGGAAGGGGGACACCCATAAGCAAAAGAAAAAATACAGCTCCCAAACCACCTTCAACTACAGAAATTAGGTTTTGCTTTTCTGGTTTACATATTAATTTCAGTCCAAATTACTTTTGAGGAAAACGCAAAGGATTCTGTTGCTAAAAAGAAATGTCTGGAAGCCAGAGTCCGGCCCTCATTTGACAGGAAGGCAAGGCTTCAAGCCTGCCCAGTGCATTACCCCAGGGTGAGACCCCGCTCTCCCTGACTCCCAGTGGCGGTGCACGTGGGGAAGAAGCTTGTTTCCTGACAGGGAGGAGGCTCAGCTTGAGATTCAAGGCTGGACAGGATGCCTCACACAGATCTGGTGACTATTGGGGTGGGGGACTGGCACTCGGGTTGGGCCCCCTGCCTGCCCCTCCCCTACTTCAGGCCACTTGCCTCTGATGTCAACCCGGTCGTCTATGAGGAGGTCAGCAGAAACCACAGTCTTGTCTCTGGTCAGCACGATCTGCTCCAGGAAGTCAGGGCCAAAGTGCTTCTCCACCCAGGCATACTGGAACGAGAGCGGGCCAAGAGGAGGGGTAGCTATGAGGCCAGGGCACCGCCTGGCAGGGCCATCCCAGTCCACAGCTATGAAGCGGCAGTACCATGGCTCTGACCAGAAACCCCAACCCAGCTCAGGCCCCCCATGCACCCTGCAATGCTCCAGCTCAAGGAAACCGGATGCAACACTTAGGTGCGCTGTCCCTTCCAGAAGCCCTGACCAGCCTGCCTTCCAGCCCTCCCCGATCTTTGGTCCAGGGGCCACATGAGAACTGGACCCACAGCGGGAGTGGCTGTGTGGTGCCAGAGCCACGGGTATGGGCATGTCTGGGGGGCTCCCCAATACCCTGCTCCGAGTAACCTTCCCCAGCAGATGGGGAACCCTGCACAAATTACCATGCAGCCCACTTCTCTTAGAGCCCCCGGCCATGGTCACAAAGTAACATGAACATCCCAGAATAACTGGGTGCTGTCAGGTTTACAAAACGGCTTTGCAAGGCTGTCTCCTTGCAAGCTGGGTCTATGAGAACAAACTGACACCTGGACCATCCAGGATTTGGACACTCCAGGCCTGGCTTTGCTTAAAAACCCTTCAGAGGCCTTGGGGTGCCTGTTGCTTGAAGCCCAAACCACTGGTTCTATAAAGGCCCTTCCTTTCAGCCTCTCCCTCCCCTTCCGCTTCTGCCCCTGCCCCTCCCCCAGGTCTCCCAGCCTTTGCTCAGCTGTCCCACCACTCACAACTGGTCCTCCCAGTTCCTCCTTTCCCCAGGGAGCCAGCCTGGGCTTCTGGGCTTCCTCCCTGCTGGACCACAGAGCCTGGGACACCTGTCTCTCTTCCTGCCATGCTGCCCTCAGCTCCCGAGAGCAGACAGAGGCCTTTTTAAGTCCCAGATGCCCAGTGTTGTAGCAGGGGCCTGGTAACTGTTTCCTGAATGACAAATGTATTTACTTTTTTATTGCTAAAGTAATGGCTAATTAAAGAGATTTTGAAAAATCAAGATAAGTCAGAGAAACATCTATAATTGATAGAATTTCCTTCCTTTTCTTTTTTTTTAATGTTTAGGAGGAGGCCCCAGCCCAGACCCCCGGGTGGGCTGGAGGGGAGAGCCCCAGCCCTTCCCCAGGACGTGGGCAAGGTGAGCAGAGGCCCTGCAGCAGGTGTCTCACCTTCTCGAAGGGACAGTACTTGTACATCTTGATGGGGCTTGTGCAAATGAAGACGTCAGTGCTGGGGAGAGAGCGGGCAGGTTACTGTGTGTCCATAGCCCCCTTGCCTGGGCCCGCACCTGCCCCCCACCCAACCACGGCCCCAGCCACCACGTGGGACACCATCCCGGGGCCTGCAAACCACACGGCAGCCCCCATGCAGCCAGCCACGCAGAGGTGAGTAGCCACCACCCCAACCATAGCAGGAACTACTGGGGAAGGTGAGTAGCATCCAGCCAGGGAGGCTTTACAGGATAGAACCAGTTATCAGGGACATCAGGTCCCCGTTCAGTGTGCAGCCAAGAAACCTGCAAGCCAGAGTCTAGGTCAAGGGCTGGTCCTCCTGGGCCCTCAGGGACCCCTGAGGTCTGTACTGCGCCAGCACCTCCCAAAACCCCAGACCCAGCACCCGCAAACAGTGCCAGCAGGTCCTCTGCCCCTTGGGGTCGCACCCGTGGGACACTGGGTCCTGGCTCCTTCTCTCTGCAAAGCGGTCCCAAGAGGCCTCAGTCAGACTGCGGACCTGGGTCTCTCCTGCTGTGTCTCTGTGGAGCTGCCTGTTTTGGACATTTCATGTTAATGGAACCCCACAGCACGTGGTCTTGTCCTTTGGGGTCCTGTTATCAAGGGTACTGGAACGTCAGGCCTCTTTCTTGCCTGGTGACATCGTGGTGACGCACACGCTGCCAGGATGGAGGGCTGGCTGCTTCCCCCAGGCATCACACTGCTGAGGACGCCCGTGCTCAGGGCCTGGTGGGTCTGCACCTCCATTTCTCTCGGTGCAACTGCTGGGTTACAGCCAGCTCCACGCCCAGGGCACATGGCTGCTGAGGCAGCAGCTGCATCTGTTTCGATTCCACCACCGAAGACAAGGACTCCAAGCTCCCTCCATCCTTGGCTACATTTGTCTTTCTTGTCATAGTCATTCTGTGGGCTTCCCGCTGTGGTTGTGACTCGTTTCCCTAAGGACGAATAACGCTGAGGCAAACTTCACATGCTTAGTTACCATCTGGAGCTCTTCTTTGCAGAAATGCCAAACTCAGCACCCGAGCCCGTGGTTTTAAAACCTAAGTGAGATGACACCCTTCTCTCTTCAACCATGTGCCCCACATCCTTTATGCCCCACACTCGCTGAAACCTTGGTCTCCTTTTTTACCAAGTCAGCAAAGCCCTTCCCCTCCCAGGGCCTGTACCCCTGCCCACTCTGCACTTCACTATTCACTTCGACCCTGCAGGTCTGGGGTCAGATGTCACCTTCCTGGAGAAGCATCTGCACCTGAACGAGCCCCTCCCGGGCAACTTCCAACACAAAGCATGAGACACAACGCTATCCACTTGGTTAAGACTTGACCTCTCTCTCCATGCAAACTTTGGGGACAGACTGATCATTGGAATTGTCTACCCAGCTGAGATGCAGAGTGAAAGTAAAGGGCCAATGCATGTCGCAGGCTGGAATTTCTGCAAAACAGGGCAGCTGAGAAAAAGCTCCAGAACCCACATACCTCCTCTGCTGCCCCCTAAAGAATCCTCAAACACGTCTGCAACCTAAAAAGTTCTGAGAACCCATCCCACCATGGAAAGAAACCTCTCATGGACGTTCCCCATGCTGCCTTGGCCAAAGGACACTCTTCTTGCTGCTCATCTATTAAATCCTGCAGAGTAGTAACAATGGCAACTAACATTTACACTGTGAGCATTTTACAGGTGAAGAGATCGAGTCACAGAGAGTTTAGAAACATGTTATGGGTTTGATTCTGGAAAAGTGGGCTCACTCTGGTTCACACTGAGCCTTAACCACCATGCACCCCAGCTCCCCAGACTACAGCTGGTGAGTGTGGTCCAGACAAGAACAGTGCTTTTAAAAGCTTTATATGGGACTCCCCTGGGGGTCCAGAGCTTAAGAATCTGCTGTGCAATGCAGGGATCACATTTTTGATCCCTGGTTGGGGAAGGAAGATCCCATATGCTGAGAGCAACTTAGTCTGCACACTACAACTAGAGAGTCCACGTACTGTTAGCAGGGATCCCGCGTGATACAACCAAGACCCAAAACAGCTGGGGAAAAAAAAGGCTTTGGTGCAAAAGCTTTTTACATGTTCTCTGCCTCTCTGCGCTTTTGCTACAGGTGGAAGAAGTTGTATCACACCACTCCAGTGTAAATCAAGCTCAAATCATAGACTAGAATAGAATATATTGCTCAGAGGGCCTGGATTCAAGTCTAAAGATAAATTATCAACCAAACCAGCCTACAAGTCAACTCAAACTCTAAGTGTTCTGTGCTTCTCTGATGTCTATTTATCATGTTAGAACCTTGAAAGCTGATGAAGTTCAAAGGTAGTTACATGCCATGTGCATACATGCTAAGTTGCTTCAGTTGTGTCCAACTCTGTGCAATCCTATGGACTGTAGCCTGCCAGGTTCCTCTGTCCTTGGGATTCTCCAGGGAACAGTACTGGAGTGGGATGCTCTGCCCTCCTCCAGGGGATCTTCTCAACCCAGGGGTTGAACCCATATCTCTTATGTCTCCTGAACTGGCAGGTGTGTTCTTTACCACCAACACCACCTGGGAAGGCCAGTTACATGGCACAACCAAGGCCAAATCATACCAGATATTTGATTTGTCATTGTGACTACTAAATTCAAGCAAAACTGTGACCAATAAAAGTTATGCAAGCCTAGAAAGAAATCCTAACATTTATGGGCAATTGACTTTTGACAAAGAAGCCAAGACTACTCCATAGAGGAAAAGAAGGGTCTTTTCAACAAATGGCTCTGGGACAACTGGACTTCCCACACACAAAAAAAGGAATAGGACCTCACACCACATGAAAAAAATTAACTCAAAATGAATCAAACAAACTGAACATAAGAGCTAAACCTATATAACTCTTAGAAGAAAACACAGGAGCAAATCTTTGTGACCTTGGGTTAGGCAAAGGATCCTTAGAGATGGCAACAAAAACACAAACAGCAAAAGAAAATAACAGATAAATTTAACTACATCAAAATAAAAACTTTGGGTTCCAAAGGACACCAGCAAGAAAGTAAAACAACAATCATAGAATAAGAAACTGTATCTGCAAGTCATATATCTCACAAGGGACTTGTAACTCAGAATATATAAAGAGCTCTTAAGAATTAACAATAACAAAAAAGACAAATAATCCAACTGAAAAAAAGTTAGCAAAGGATCTGAATAAACATTTATCCTAAAAGGACAGACAGCTGATATGCATAACAAAAGAAGCTGTAGAGCATTAGTCTTCAGAGAAATGCAGATTATAACTACAATGAGACACCACATCCACTAGGATGGCTGGAATAAAAAAGACCACACCTAAATAAAATAAATGTAGTTTTTTAAAAAGAGACTTCCCCAGTGGTCCAGTGGGTAAGACTCCACCCTCCCAATGCAGGGGGCCTGAGGTTCGATCCCTGGTCAGGGAACTAGATCCTCACATGCTGCAACTAAGACCTGGTACAGCCAAATAAATAACAAATAAAATAAATATTAAAAAAAAGAATAAAAGAATACAGCCAAGGTTGGGAGGAGGAGTTGGATCCCCCTGATGCTACTACTGGGAAAGTAAAACGTGTAGCTGAAAACAGTTTGGATTCAGCCCACGACCCGGCCGTTCCACTCTTGGGTACACAGCTAAGAGAAACAAAAGCAAGCAACCACAAAGACTGGTAGGTGAGTGTTCACTGCAGTGTTAGTCTTCATATGCAAAAAGAAGAAACACCCCAAGGTCTACCAGTTAGTGAAAAGATGGACAGAACATGGAGGGGCCACAGGACTGACAGTCACTTGGCAGTGAAATGAGATGAAATGCTGATTCACCCTGGGACACAGATAAACCTGGAAACATGCTGAGTGAAATAAGTGGCCACAGAAGGCCAGATACCATAAGAAATGTATATGAAATGTCCAGAAGAGGCAAATCCAGGGACAGGAGGCCTACTGTGCTTGCCATGGGCGGTGGGGGGAGGGCAGGAATAGGCGGCGACTGTGGATGATCCAGGGTTTCTCTGGGGGGGATGGGGAGCGGATAGGCTGCGAAGCTGACGATGATGATGGGTGAACACCTCTGTGACCCGCTAAAAACCACCTGGGTGTGGGCTGCATGAATCACATCTCAGTAAGACAACTGTTTTTTAAGCTCTCAGAGGAGGAGCACTGTGTTACTGGATTGCGGTGGGCACTGGTTCCGGGTGCAGGGGGGCTTCAGCTCACAGGGTCAAGTGGATGTCTCCCCCTCCTCCTGCTGCCACCTCCTCCCCGTCTCTCCCAGGTCCCCATTGTACCCCTTCACATACGTGGCCCTGTTTTATCACAGTCTTCCCAAGTGATGCTCTGCTCACTGCCTGCTCCCCGGCCGGAGTGTAAGCTCCGGGGTAGCAGGGAATGAGTCTAACAGTTGGTTCTCAGGGATTTGCTGAGTAAATGAACCCAGGACACCCAGCGAAGCGCATCAAACTAGACTCTACATTCTCCCAAGTTACTAGATGGAAGCATCTTAGCCTGCAGAGAGGCCCTGGAGGACTGACTAAGCCAGCCCATGCAGGGTGCAGGGGGAGTGGGAGAAAGACAGGCAGAGGGCACGTGGGAAGGGGCGTGGACCCTGGGCCAGGACAGACTTACCTCTCCAGGTTGGCCATCTGTTTCACGGCTTCCACAGCCCCTGGGAGAGGTTCGAGGTCAAAGAAGAAGTTCTCAGACTCCCAGATGCTGATGGCCTTCTCCTGAAAAGAGGAGAGAAAAAAAGCAGGTGACGCCCAGGGTCCTCAGCACCCTGCGCCCCATACCTGAGGACAGTCTTCTTGAAGGCGGGTGGGTGGAATGGGCGTGTGCTCCAGGAGGGGCCCAGCTTCCGCGCCAGCTACAGGGTTCAGAACCTGGCTTTGCTGGAGGCCCTGTGGGAGTCAGAGGGTGGGAAGGCTGGCCTTCAGGAACCCTGCCCTTGCCTGATTCTAAGGGCTAGAGCACCCTGGAGGCTGCAAAGGCGGGCTTGGTCCTGCCTCGATGCTGAAGCCCTCACTCACGTTCAGTAGCTGGAGGAGCTCAGGCCCTTCAGAGCCCCATGGAATGGGGGCATGGCAGAAGGTGGGCATGGCTGCTCAACACCACCAGAACAGCTCCTTATCTGTGCTATGTGCTGGGATGCCAATAAACACTGCTTTTTTTTTTTTTTAAAGTATTCTGCTGTTTTAAGGTTTAAAAGTCCCAAATCCAGACCCTCATCTCCCACGTGAGAAAACCAAGGCTCAGAATGGGGACAAGACCTGCTTAATGTCACACAGAAAAATGGTGGCTTCTTACCACCTGGTGAGGAGTGCCCACCTTACACTGCTGGCCAAATTCAAGTCTGCAGTATGCCACTTCCTTCCAGGGCCAGGCCAAGGGGAAAGTGACAAACCCCAGCCTCTGAGAAGCAAGAAACAGATTCCCCCTCAGGTCAGAAGTCCTCCATCCCAGAACAAGTGCTGCCCCCACAGCGTGCACACGGGGGTCACACAGGTCGGAGGTTAACTCAACGGATTTAAGCAAACCAGTGCTTATTGCTAACATACACTATGTCTGACTCTCACATCCCTCAAGGGGCAAGAACTGCCATCCCCAGGATACAAATGAGGCAGCTGGGCTTCATAGGCTTTTTTCAAAGCCACTTGAAAATTTTTTTGAAGTTCAGAACTTGAACTTCGGTCTCCTGACTGAAAGGGACGCAGTGTGAGTGTGACTGGTGGAAAGCAGGCTCAAGGAGGAGTCAGAAGTGTTGGCCCTGGCAGTGAGACCTGGGGCTAACCACTTCACCTCTGACCAACGCTCAGCCCAGCTTTCCGCCCTACCCCCAACCTGCCCTGAAACCCAGGTCAAGGCGTTTCCTCTCTCTGGGATCAGTTCAACTGTCCAACAGTGTAAGATTCTAAGTCAGTTACAATGAGCTATGCCTTCCTCTGTCCTGCTTACCCCTTGGTACGTGAAGATCAGAGGAAATACAGACAGACCCAGGAGGGGTGTTTTGTAAACCATGGATGCCTCTGTGTGTAAGTTGGGTGCTTGACTGGGTGCTTTTCAGGCAGACGCTGGACCAGTTGTGCCAGGGGAGACACAGGGAGGTCCTGCCATGAGTGGTGCTGGAGATAAGGTCACATGTGCCTCTATCAAAGCCCCTGTGCCCTGCAAGGTTCCCAGGAGCTGAAATGCACAGCAAGCTCTCAGACTAGCCCTCCTTGGTGCCCCTGGAGCTCTGCTCCCAGGCCTTGGAAACCAGCAAATCATCCCCTCAGAGCCAGAGTCTGCACATGGGCACAAGGGACTGGAAGAGCCACTGGCCTGAGAGCTGGGGGTGGGATTCCCTTTTGCACGGTCCTGGGAAGAAAGAGGTGCTGAGACTGCACTGCTGAGCACCCTCTGTGAATGAACACACACAGGGTGGAGGAAGACGTCAGAGCCTGCAAAGTTACCAGGGCATTTTAACTGGGTATCAGGCTTGGGGGAAGGTCACTTTCTGAAGCGCCTGGTGTTCATGAAGAGAAGGGACACTTGACTTCCTTTTGAACACTGGCCCCTCCACAAACCAGAATTCTGTCAAGATGCCATTCATGAGTCACAGAACGGGCACTTGTTGGGGAAGGACAGAGGACAGGACCAGATGACCTTGGCATGAAGATGGACTGTTGGATCCTGGCTGCTCCTTTCACAAGGGAGAAAATCCAGCCTGCCTCGAAGAGGAGGGAATGCAGACTAGCTGGGTTACAGAACAGGCTCTCAAATCATAGCAGCTTTCCTGGCAGCCACTTCAGAAGGCCCGCTGAGGGACAGCAGAAAACACTGGGCCTCTAGGTTGGTCCAGGCAAAATCTGGCTCCTTCCACCAAGCAATTTAAATGGACAAGCCAAGCCATCTGTCTGGGAGCGAGCCTAGCATCTCCTCTCCATACACCATGGGCTCAGAGAGTAGAGCACTGCGGGACGGGGCCTGTCAGAGCCCAGGTGCTCAGGGGGGCAGGCAGGGCCAGGGGGTAAGCCAAGGAGTAGATCCAAACCCACCGTGAGACTGACTCCCTGTGTGCTGTGATGTCCAGAAAGGCTCAAAACCTCTCTGGGCCTAATTCTACTGGGAGCCACGCTTTGCTGTAAAAGGGCGAAAAGAATGGATGCTAAAGATGCTCATCAAATCCACGAGGAGGAAGAAAGACGAATGTGACTTGAGGCCAAGTACACCCAAAATTAAAGTCAGTTGAAGATGGAGAGTTGGGTATATTACGCTTTATGTACTCCTGAATTTTGAGAGGCCCTCGATGACAGCCAACAGCGTGGCCCCCCAGGACTCGGTGCTGCTACGGGAGACGAGCCCCAGGGCCACGCGCGCCCAAGGCGGGGATGCTCACGCTCAGACCGGGCTGCAGGCGGCCGTACTGCTCCGACACCCAGAAGCCGCGCCGGTCCTCCAGCGCGATGAAGGGCTGGTCGGGGAAGCGCGCGCGGAACTTCCTGAGGAAGCCGCCCTCGAAGTCCGCCAGCACGCCATCCATGTCCACCAGCACTCGCAGGGCGCGGCCAGCAGGCCCACCCGACGCCCAGCGCCGCGCTGCCGACCCCGCCGCGCCGCGGAGCCTCCGCGCGCACCAGCCGCGCAGCCGGATCATGGCCCCTGGCGGGCGCTCGCCGCGGACACCGGGGCCATGACCGCGGGAGAAGACACTGCGGGCCTTGGGGCCGGGCGCGGGGAGTACGGGGTGCGGGGAGCGCACTGAGCGCGCGCGGCGCCAGGGGCGCGCGGTGTACGGGCGGGGGGCGCGGGGCGCGGAGGGCAAGAGCGCGCAAGCTCCGGCCCCAGAGTGAGGCTGCGGTTTCGCCGCCCTTAAAGGGACCCGCGCCGACCGACGCGGGCCCGAGGGGCGTGGCCTGGAGGCATGTCCTGGGCGCTGGGCTGTCCCCGGATCTCTACTGGCACTTTCTCCTGGGACGCTGAGCCTGGGCTCCCTCCAACTGCCACAGCAGGATGGAGCAGGCCGGTGTCACAGAGATGTTTACTGAGCCCCTAGAGCATCCCTCAGTGGAGCATATGAACGAAGTCATGCCATCTTGGAACTTACATCTTAGAAGGGAAGATGGACAGGAAGCAAATAAGCCAAGAACACAGGCAGAAGAATTTAAGGAAGGGAACCAGAACAGGGTGATGTGCCCCCTGCTTTACAGTGACTAGCTGGGGAGAGCTGCCAGAACAGACACTCACCTTGCAGATTTCACAAAGCCTTAATAAAACTAGAGACTTTCAAATGAATCCATAAATGAATATTGTTATGTACCCCGTTATAAGTGGGTTTGGGGAGGAGGGATTTAAAATCTTTTATTGTCACTCTGGTTGAATAAGAGACAGTTACTATTGTTATAGACAAGCAATATTCAACAGACACACCAGGATCCTTCTCATTAACATTCTAGCCACACTAGCATTTTCTCTATTCCAGAAACACCAAACTCATCTGGGCCTTAAGACTTTGGCATACATTTATTCCTCTCTCTGAAACTCTCTGCCCAAGATCTCTTTTTTATTTATTGTATTTGTGTGACTGCCTTGGGTCTTAGTTGTGACACCCTGGGATCTTAGTTGTATCTTGTGGGATCTTTTGTTGTGGCACACCAGCTCTGGAGCTTCCGGGCTTAGCAGTTGCCATGCTCAGTTTTAGTTGCTCTGGGTCATGTGAGATCTTAGCTCCCCAACCAGGGATCAAACCAGTGTTCCCTGCAAATTGTCCCCGGTAAGGCAAATTCTTACCTGCTAGACCACCAGGGAAGTCCCCCAGCTCCTTCTCACCCTTCTGAACTTGGAACCATTTCCTGACCTTCCTCTACCCCATCACCGTGTTTTATTTTCTTCATAACATGTGCTCACTCTGAAAGTATTTCATTTACTTGCTTAGTGTCTTACTCTTCAACCAGAACTTCATGTCAGCAAGAACTTTCTGTTTAGATCACAGATATATGTAACCCCGTCCCTGCATCTGGCACAGGGTTGGACACATATTAGAGACAAAGTAAGTGTGTTTTCAAAGAATGAAAAACAGAGCTTCCTTGGTGGTACAGTGGATGGGAATCTGCCTGCCAGTACAGGCAACACAGGTTCCATCCCTGGTCCAGGAAGATCTCACAGGCCTCAGAACAGTTACGCCCATGTGCCGCAACTACTGCGCCTGTGTGCTAGAGCCTGTGCTCTGCAACGAGAAGCCCCTGCAATGAGAAGCCCGAGCACCAAGACAAAGAGTAGCCCCACCTCGCCGCAACTGGAGAAAGCCCTCCTGCAGCAACAAAGACCCAGCACAACCAAAGGTAAATAATGTTTTTTTTTAAAAAATGAGAAAACCAGATGATTGAATGTGGCATTTCCACTCACTTCTGTGGCTGTTTGTTGTAAGGTGTGTCTTATGTAATTGCAAGGTTTTATACATGACTAGCAGAGAAGGCAATGGCAACCCACTCCAGTACTCTTGCCTGGAAAATCCTATGGACAGAGGAGCCTGGTAGGCTGCAGTGCAAGGGGTCGATAAGAGTCAGATACGCCTGAGCGACTTCACTTTCACTTTTCACATTCATGCACTGGAGAAGGAAATGGCAACCCACTCCAGTGTTCTTGCCTGGAGAATCCCAGGGACAGCGGAGCCTGGTGGGCTGCCGTCTATGGGGTCGCACAGAGTCGGACACGACTGAAACGACTTAGCAGCAGCAGCAGCATACATGACTAGCTTTTAAAGAGAAAGGGAAAATATATTCAAGGTTATCCCTGTAACCATGTCTCTTTCAGTTATTTTCACTCTTGAGAGGAAGAAAGAAGGGTGGGATGCCTCTTAGTAGTACTGAAATGAGTGTGATTTTATTTTTGGCTCCTCTTTGCCACATCCAGGCCTTCTCAGACTTAAGTGTGCATCAGGGTTACCTGTAGGACTTGTTAAACTCAGACGGCAGGGCACCACTCTCAGAGTTTCTGATGTAGTAAATCTAAAGTGGAATCCAAAAAGTTCCCAGATGGGACTTAGCTGGTAGTCTAGTGGTTAAGAATCACCTTGCAATGCAGGAGACAAGAGATGGGAACTAAGATCCTATGTGCCACAGAGCAACTAAGCCCAAGCACCAAAACTACTGAGTCCATGGCTCCAGAGCCCATGTGCCACAACCAGAGAGTCTGTGCATGCATGCTTGCTCAGTCGCTTTAGTTGTGTCCAGGCCTGTGCGACCCTATGGACTGTAGCCCAACAGGCTCCTCTGTTCATGGGATTCTCCAGGCAAGAATATTGGAGTGGGTTGCTGTGCTCTCCTCCAGCAGATCTTCCCGACCTAGGGACTGAACCTGTGTCTCTTAGGTCTCCTGCACTGGCAGGCAGGTAGCACCACCTGGGAAGCCCCAGAGAGTTTGTGGGCCACAAGGAAAGATCCCACATGACACAAAGAAGACCTGACACAGTCAAATAAATAAATCTTGAAAAAAAAAGTTCCCAGGTGCTGCTGCTGCTCTTGGCTGGAGATCACACTTTCAGTACAGATCCCACAAATAGGCAAAAAAAATTGAAGTATGACTAGCCCAGTTCAGCTCAGTCGCTCAGTCGTGTGCAACTCTTTGCGACCCCATGGACTGCAGCACACAGTTGCTGTGGCTATTTTGAATTATTGTAGTGCTTAACTTCTCTCAAAACTTCTGGCTTTTATTAAAATCCATGTACATCCAAGGAAATGTATCCTATAATTCAAAATATCTGTCCTCTGTTTGAGAACCAAATGTGGCCATGTAGCACACAAGAGACATCTCCATCCTAGAGTATAAGCGTTAAAGTCTTTTATCCATACATGTTATCATCTCTACATTCATACATACAAATACATCCATTTATTTCTATCGCTATATCAACATACAATTATTACTATTATATTTCATGTCAACTGGCTACTGCAATAGCTTCTTAAATGACTCTCTGAGGTTATCCACCTGAAGCCAGTCTTTTCTAAGTGCAAGTCTGATCATGCCACTCGCTTGCATGAAACCCTCCATGGCTCCCCAATCTTCTCAGGGAAAAATCCAGTAGCTTTAATACAGCTTACTTGACATGACCCCTGTTTATCTTGCAGCCGCATCTCACATCACCCCTCTCCAGTCAT
Organism: Antilocapra americana; assembly: GCA_007570785.1. Lineage (NCBI taxonomy): Eukaryota > Metazoa > Chordata > Mammalia > Artiodactyla > Antilocapridae > Antilocapra > Antilocapra americana. Next base: position 20,158,237 of record ML664177.1, on the reverse strand, counting down.
AAGTGTTTTACTAGTTTATCGTGAGGATTTTACAGATGGGGAAACAAGGCAGCGGACAGCCAAGGTACTTGCCGAGAGTCGTGGAGCTACTAAGTGATAGAAAAGAGATTTCAAGACAGGTTGCCTTCCTGGCTGGACAACTACTACCTGGCTGGACAAGCCTCAGGGGAAGACGTTGCGATTAAGACAGGAGGGTTCCCTGGGTGGGGAAGATTCCCTGGAGAAGGAAATGGCTACCCACTCCAATATTCTTGCCTGGGAAATCCCATGGACAGAGGAGCCTGGCGGGCTACACAGTCCATAGGGTCGCAAAGAGTCGGACACGACAGAGCGACGGAACAACTAGGCTTTCAGTTCCTTCCTTTGCCCACCATCCCGGTTAAATCCAGGAAGCGACTTCACGTGTGCACAGAATGAAGGGAAAAAAAACCTGCTTTCCGGCGCGGGCATCCGCAGAACCGGTTCCATGGAAACAGTAGCGGCGGGTAGATCTCGCGGTGCTTGAACGACGGAAGTGACGTCACCGCCCGAGGCCCTCCGGTGGGTCGCCGGCCCTCGTCCCGCGCGCGCCGCCTCAGCCGCCCGGCTGCAGGGAACATGGCGTCCGCCCTGGAGCAGTTCGTCAACAGCGTCCGCCAGCTCTCAGCCCAAGGTGAGGCGATGGGCGCGGGCCGCAAGCCTGCGTCCGGGCTGCGGCGGGAGTCTTGGCGCTTGGGCCGGGCCTGAGGAGCGTGCAAGACGGGCGACCCCTTCGCCCCGGCCCCGGCCTCCGCCCCCCGCCGTCGGAGCTCGGTCCGTCTCGCCTCCCAGAGGCCCTTCCCGACCTGGCCGCGCGGCCGGGCCCGTCGCGGCTGGCAGCGCTCGAACCCCGCGGGCCCTGTCTCCCGGCTCCCTCTTGGGGTGGGGCGCGGAGTTGTGGCCGCTCTGAATTTGCCCTTAGTTTTCTTGCCTTTGGTTGGTTCTTCTCATCTCCTGAGTGTCGTGCGCTGGTCCCAGAATTAAAGTAATTGGCCGCTGTCGTGAGGCCCCTTTCTTCACCCGGTTGGCTCATGTGTGAAATAGAAGCGTCTGGACTGTGCGGGGTTGTCAGGAGTGAGCGGAAGGAACCGTTAAGGTTGTAAGAGCCGCGTGACCTTGCCCAGGCAGCCTTCTCTCGGGAGTCGCGTCTCCCGGTGTAAGGACCCAGGCGCTGCCCGCCTGGCTGCCCCGAGGTTGCTTCGGTGCCGGGCGCTGCGCAGCGCAGCGGTCCTGTCTCGTTTCTTTCCACACTGGTAGGAGTTAGGGTCCGGGGTGAGGCTAAGAGTTTCTGGGAGTGAGAAAGGCATTCACTCGTTTGTTTGTGCCACAGACTGTAGTTTTTGTTTCCCGAGGTGCCATGTGGTTAGAAGATTTGGGCTAAAGTCCTGTCTCAGTCGGGCTTCCCAGATGACTGAGTGGTAAGGAATCTGCCTGCCAATGCAGGAGATCCCCTTTGATCCCTGGGTCAGGAAGATCCCTTGGAGGAGACAATGCATCCCACTCCCGTATTCTTGCCTGGAGAATCCCATGGACAGAGGAGCCTGGCGGGCTGCAGAGAGTTGGGCATGACTTACTTTATTTGCTGAATACACACACACCTGTCTCAGTCACTTGGTGACTAACTAAACAACTCATTTCCCAGGCCCAATTTTCTTAGTTACAAAACAGAGCCGGGTGGTGCTGGTGAGCATCAAACAGGATTGCTTGCCAGGCAGCTTCACATACATGCTTTGTGCAGGCTGCTGCTGTAGGAGCAGACTGCCCAGCAGAGATGGGCAGGTCACTTGCCCTGCCTCTGACTGGTGTGGCTTCCCTAACAGACCGGTGTCGACTGGTGCCGGTGTGGAGTGAGAGCTGGGGGAGAGAAGGAAGGAGGGGCTGCTCAGAAGATGATGGCAGACCGGAAGTGACTGGCATGGGAATGAAGGCAGAGGGGAGACGAAGGAGTGGACCGAGAGGCTGAGGAGTGAGAGGAAGTCATAGCTGGTGACATTTTGGATACAGAAGGGAGATGAGTTGGTGTTGATGGTAATGTGCACCCTGCTGGCTTAGGGTACTGGAAGTGGGAGTGTGAAACCTTCAGTGGCCAGAGGAAAGTAGGAAACTTAGCACTGAGACTGAAGGCAAAATCATTTGGTGTCTGGCCCTTCTGGGTCCTCGTCTGAAATGAAGGAGTTGGAAGAAATCACCTTTAGGCACCTGCAGGTCTGAGGTATGACATCCTGTGGTCTGGTGAACGCTGTTCTGAATGGTAGTGTCGTTCTTGTTTTCCAGGGCAAATGACTCAGCTTTGTGAACTGATCAACAAGAGTGGGGAGCTCCTGGCGAAGAACTTATCCCATCTGGATACCGTGCTCGGGGCCCTGGACGTCCAGGAACACTCCTTGGGTGTCCTCGCTGTCTTGTAAGGGCGTCTTTCTTCATAGCTTTGTGCTCGCTCAGCCTGAACACTGCACTCTCTGGCTCTGTTTGGTGTAGGAAGTAAGCCCTGTAAACGACAGTGAGCTCTTTGGCACAACTAAAGTCATGTTGTAGCAGTTACCTTTACCTCATTGCAGCTAATCATTGATTGTATTTTTTGTTCTGCTTTATTATTTTTAAAATTCTTAATGTTTATACAAATTTTGAAATATAGTTTTAAAAAATGAATGGTGATCTCAGTTGTGACACTGTAGTTTGTGTTTATCTGAATACTTTTATTCGTGTGATCCATGGGATTCTCCCCATTTTCTGACTTGAAAAGAGGAAAGAGCAGCAGGACAGGGCAGGAGGCTCAGCTGAGAGAAGTTCCAAGTGATCCGAAGCACCCTGCAGACAAGTTTAAGCTGGTTTAAGACCAAGTTAAACAGACATTATTCCAGTTGGTCTTTTGAACTCTTGTGATTCTATGTACTTGACGGTTGATTTTTTTTTTTTCTCTTGATGTTTTAGTGTCATAGATTGGGATTTTATGGTTGTTGTGAAAGTTGAAATAATGTACATGAACTGAGAACAAATTGACCTGAAGTGAGGGTCTGGCTTCACTTGAGCTGGTGCTCCAGAGACAGGGATGTGTCAGGAGGAAGGTGCTGTCAGAGCCTGAGGTCTAGCCTGCGCTTGCAGGATGGTAATCAGTGGCTGCTTTGTGTCTGAGTGTACGTCTTTACAAATAAATGACGAGCAGGATTCAGCTCCTCTGTCACACTTGCAGCATCTTGAGGACTCAGTAGCCACTGCTTTAGATGGCACACACCCAGAACAGGGCCTCTGCTGCAGAAACTTCTGCCAGCTGTGGCTGGCGGGTAAAGATTTCTGCTGGCTGTGCTTTCGGATTAAAAGAATGGGTAGCACAGTTTGTACCCACTTCAGCTTATACCGATGTGTGTGTCAGCTGAGATGATGTATGTGAAAGCTTTCTGAAGCTATAAGATGTTTGACTGTGTATGTCAGTTAGAGGAAACCTGGGAAGAACCCTGACCTTGTTGCCAGGTTCCCTGGGTTTGAATCTGTGTTCTGCTGATTATGAGGTGTGGGGCCCTGAGCTGTGTATTTTTGTTTATAAAGCGGAAGTCACAGTGCCTTACTGACGTATTGTGAAGCCCAAATGAGATTGTTTGGACAGATTTCGATCACTGGGAAGTGTAATTACTGATGTCAGGTGGTGTTGTGTACTGTATAGATGGAAGTACAAGTTGAAAGATGGAGAAATTGTTAGGTGGTAACACCTGTTTCATTTTTCTTGAAATGAGTTTAAACCATTCAGGTGGGTTTTTTTTTAAGTAGAGTTTGAAGTTTTCTTGTAAACAATATGTAAGTGGTGGTGGCTTACATAATTTCTCCCCAGAAACCTTTCTCTGACTCCCTCGGTGTTTATGGTGGCCCCTGGTGGCACCATCTGCCAGGGGACTCGGGATGGGTCATCTGAGTTGTCCCTCTTCTGACCAGTCCACTCCTCTGGTCCTGTCCCACAACTAGTCCTTCTCCCCTGGGTCTGGGGCAGCACCATGACTGTGAGCCAGTGCCATGGCCTCCAGCCAGCCTGTAGCTTCCTCCCTGTCCCCCTTCAGTCTGTTCTGCTCAGGGTTTCTAAGTGAGTAAGCAGTACTGAGCACATTGAAGTGCAAAAGGAAAGTATTTAAAAAAATTTTTGGCTACAAGTTTAAGTTTAGTTACTTTGAGTATAAGTGGCCTGATATTTGAACTCATTTAACAGTTTTCTTTTTCGAAAGTTGTTCCTTTTGGATGTGTTTTATTTCTTGCCTTTTTTCTCTGGGTAAAAGTTGTTCTTTAAGCTTATCTTTCTTAGTCTCTGTGTTTATGTTCTGTGTCTTGATTATGCAAAGAACCAGGCCAGCAGAATCCCATAGATTCTGGTTCTCAATTTTTAAAAGTATCATGACTCCTTTAACTTCACAGAGCACTGGAGGCAGGATGGACTTCCATATTTCCTGCCTTGAGGCCCCAACCAGGACCAGTTGGTTCTTCTCTGTGTTGTAGGTTTGTGAAGTTTTCCATGCCCAGCGTTCCCGACTTCGAGACGCTGTTCTCCCAGGTTCAGCTCTTCATCAGCACCTGCAACGGGGAGCACATCCGCTATGCGACAGACACCTGTAAGGGCAGCGCCTTTTCTTCTCCATGGATGTGTTCTGCCGTGTACTCACTTACATCTTCAGTATTTTCTCATTGTGTCTAGTTGCTGGGCTTTGCCATCAGCTAACAAATGCACTTGTGGAAAGAAAACAGGTAAGAGTGTCGTTTAAGTGTTTACAGTTTTGTTTCATGTGTCTGTAACCTGCGCAGTGTGCCGAGCATTAGGCTCCCAGCCTCGTGCTGAGACCCTGATGCTCAGGTATACGTGATGGGTGTGGAGAGCTCAGAACGTCTCCTGGGGGAGCTCTGACCACAGGAGAGGTGCCTCCAGGCGCAGCTGCTGCTTCTGTTCGGAATGGCCATTGTAGCCCCCTTCATGTTATAAAATGCAGGTTTTGTTTGTTAAACCTTTTGTGTGTGTGAGTCGCTCAGTCGTGTCCAACTCTTTGGGACCCCTTGGACTGTAGCTTGCTAGGCTTCTCTGTCCGTGGAATTCTCCAGTCACGAACACTGAAGTGGGTTGCTATTCCCTTCTCCAGGGGATCTTCCTGACCCAGGGATGGAACCTGCATCTCCCACATTGCAGGTAGATTCTTTACCCTCGAAACCACCAGGGAAGCCCTTCTTGTTAAACCTTATAATTTGTAATTATGATCTAATTTTCACTTTACCAGAAGTTGTTAGGTGGTATAATTAATTGCCATAAATGCCCTCCACCCAGAGTCCCTAGGTGTTGGTATCTTCCCCAACCTGCTCCGTTTTGTCTCCTTCCTTTCTGAGCCACAGGAAAGAAAGTCGCAGCTATGGTCCCCCTTGCCCTGAGAGCTCCACGAGTGTTTCTTAAAAGCTAGGGCAGCTTAGAACATTCCCTAATGTAACTGCAGCACAACATCAGAAGATAAACATGTATAGAACCCTTTAACACATCTGACCTTGTTACACTTCAACCAGTTGTTTTTGCTAATGTCTTTTGTAACAAGACAATCTCAGATCACAGGTTGAATTACATTATTGTGTCTCTCTAGTCTCCTTTATTTATTTTTTTCATTTAACCTAACTCTGTAGTTTCAAACAAAGAGTTAAGCAGTATTAATTTGTAGTGTTGTCTGAAACTTTGTCATGTTGTCTGGCTACAAAGAAGAAAGGAAAGGAAAGTGAAGTCGCTCAGTCGTGTCCGATTTTTTGCAACCCCCATGGACTGCAGCCTCCCAGGCTCCTCCATCCATGGGATTTTCCAGGCAAGAGTACTGGAGTGGGTTCCCATTTCCTTCTCCAGTCTTCAGTTTCCTTTAATCTAGTGAAGTCTTTGTTTATTGTGATACTGACATAGGTTATAATTTGGATGTTTCCTTTTGATTTGGAATTGAACTTTAAAAGACTGATGGTGTGAAAGAGCCTGAAAACAAAGACTCAGTTGATATTTTATAGGCACACTACCCAACTGTTGTTTGAGGGAGATGGTTAAAAATATCCTATCAGTCTTTACTGAGGAAAGCTTGCGAGTTCCTCCCCTCTTTTATGGTCACATCTTCTCCCCAAAAGCTGATTGCACCTCTCGAGATTCTTAGTCTTGTTATTCGTGATCAGGGCAGGAAAATGGTCTGTTTGTAGCTTGTGGTATCGCTTTCAACAGTAATTTACCATCAGGTAAGAGATGTTGCTGAAGAGAATTTACAGGTGACCCCCAGATTGTCCTGCAGGAAAGGGCCAGCATCCGTGTTCTCAGTTAAGTCTCCTAAATATGGGCCACGTCTGTGGTTAATGATTTGAAAAATTGTTGTTTGTTTACCTGTAAATATAACAAACTGTTGAGAACATGATGTTGCTTTTGATTATTGATCTCCATTAATTAGAAAAAGCTTTCTGATTTTAAAAAGTTGTGCTAGTTACTCTAAATATCACAATAAACAGCCTAAGATGACACTTTCTGACTGAACAGAGACAGAAGTTTCTCCAGAGGCTGTGGGAACCCCCTTCTGTCGTTTAGAGGAGCTCATCAGTAGGGTCACTCTTGTTTAGAGGAGCCTGCCTATAGGGTTACTTTTGTTTGCAAGGGACAGCCTAGGACCTGGCGTGCCGCCCCCATAGAGGCCCTAACTGACAGGCCTTTTTCTGACAGCCGCTGCGAGGAATCGGCGTCCTTAGGCAGGCCATTGACAAGATGCAGATGAACACAAACCAGCTGACCTCTGTGCACGCTGACCTCTGCCAGGTGAGTACTGGGGGTCACCCGGGCCAAGGTTGGATGTGGTTGGGATGGCCCCATGTTTTTAGTGTCAGAAACTGCACTGTTGCTGGAAGGGAATGTTGGGGCTGCTGACCACCAGCCGTGGGCTGCCGCCCATCCAGTCAGTGTGATGTGAGAGCAGGTTGGGGTCGGGAGTGGCGCTTGCAACCCTGACAGCACTCTGGGGCCTGAGAACCAACTGGTGACTTCTCACACCTGAAGATGTTACTTGTTTATTTTGTGTGACTTGAAACCCAGATGGCAAAGGAGGGATGTGTGTAATGAAACCCACCTCTACCTGCTCCCTCGCCACCCATCCCTCCTTTCCAGAGGAAGCTGGAGTTGGTCATTTCTCCTGCAGCCCTCCAGAGACAATTTAGGCACACACCAGCAGATACGTGTTTATTTTTGTCTCTCTAGTTTAAACACCAATAGTTACAATCCATGCAACATCTTTTTCCTACATACCGTGTCTTGGAGATGATTCTATGTTAGTGCTTTATCGCCACAGAGAACTCCGTACTGTGGGTTCAGCCAGTCCCTGTGGGGTATCCAGATTGTTCCTTTAATGAATAACATGGTATGTGGATTATTTCAACCACATCTTCTCACTTCACATGGAGGTGTGCATTCTTTTCTCTTTTTTTCTCTTGAAACACTTTTGTGGTGGAGGTGTGATGGATACACGATAGAGTTTATGAGTCTCAGGTGTGCAGTGTTTGCACCCCTGTGTGCCTGGTTCCACTGTCACCCAGGCCTGAGGGCTCTGCAGGTCCTGCTTTCTTGGGCTGCACATTCTCTGCTCATAGTCAAGGGAGAGTCAGAGCAGGCAAGGAGAGATCTGAGAGGAGCTGTGCCCGTGCCACCAGGGCAGCGGAGAGCAGAGCCCACACTCGTGCATCTATAGATGCCTGGGCTTTGCTTCGCTTGTGAGCTCTTCATGTCATAGCCAGTTAGCCTTTTCCAAAGAAATGCTGTTTTATTCCAAATGCCTAAGAAGATGGAAGGACATGTCAACGTTTAAATCATTCTAGTAAGATGTAAAGCCAAGTGTTTTCTAGAACTTTCTGGGTTTTCTCCTTTTGCTGAAGTGTGCCAAAGTGCATGTGGAGTGATGGCTGCATGTACCTCTCTCCACAGCTGTGTTTGCTGGCAAAGTGCTTTAAGCCAGCCCTGCCATACCTGGATGTGGACATGGTGGACATCTGCAAGGAAAACGGGGCCTACGACGCCAAGCACTTCCTGTGCTACTACTACTATGGCGGGATGGTCTACACTGGACTGAAGAACTTCGAGCGGGCACTCTACTTCTATGAGCAGGTGGTCACTCCCCCAGCTCGGGGCAGAGAGGCGTGCCTTGACCGGTGGCAGGGGCCCAAGGCAGGGAGCGACTTGAATTATGTCTGGTGCGATTTGAGTTCTGTGTGTCTCTGGATGTTTGTGGCTTCCTCTGGATGTGGGGAAGCAATGGAGCCCAGTGATCTATGTCGTGTCTTGTTCTGAAACAAGGTGTGAAGTTGGGTTAAGTTTTTTTGCCTTTTTTTTTTTTTCCGATTCATGCTGTGTGGCTGTAGTATCCTAGTTCCCCAAACAAGGACTAAACCCAGGGCCATAGCGGTGAAAGCACTGAACCCTAACCCTGAACTGTCAGGGAATTCCCAATTTTTTCTTGTTTTAATAAATAAAACATTCTCCTGGTTCATAATTCAGAGTATGTAAAGGAGTTCAGAGGAAAAAGTGCCTCCCTTCCACCCTTTTGTGTCTGTGATGAGATGTGCAGTTCTGGAGGCTTGCTCAGGGCCTGAAAAGACAGGACTGAGTAGAAACAGTGTTTTAAGATGAACTTGTCAGATGTTCAGAAGTTCAGTTTGATTCGGAGTGCACGTTCTGGTAATCAGAGGTGCTCTGAACCTTGGAGGAGCTCAGAGTGTGCCTGAGATGCCCTGCAGGCGTGTGCACTCACCTGCAAGTGGGCGTGGCCTTGTCAGTGGGGCTGACCAGCATTGCTGGGACCTGGGGCAGGGTGACTGGAGGTGCTGCTGGCCAGGGGATGTGACGGATACCGGACAGACATCTCTTTTTACTGCTTTTCTGAATCATTTCAAAAGATATACTTGCTAAAACAACAAGAAAAAACACCTCAAATCACTCAGCATTACGTAAAGTGACAGGGAGAGCTGCGTCTACCTCTCACCCAGAGCACAGGTGGCCCTGGGTGCTCCCTGGCCCCCAGCAGGCAGGCCCTTCAGCAGGTTCTGCTGCTTTGTGTGAAGCTGGTGCTGCCTGGGGTCATTGTGCTTGTGTCCTCACGCTCTTACAGGAGTGTTTCTATGGAATAACTCAGAACGGCCTTAAGGGCCCAGGGGCTTGGATTTTGTTTGGGGCATTTGGGTGATAGATTTGGATTCTTAACCTTCATGAATCCATGTGAAAGAAGGTAGAAAGGCTGCCACAGAATAGGAGGAAATACTTGCAGGTGATGTTTCTGAAAAGAGACACATCCGGAATGTGCAGAGGTGTCAGAATTCAACAGTAAAAACCCTAAAGTTTTAAAACAGGCGACAGATTTGAATAGACATTTCTCCAAAGAATATATATAGATGGCCAGAAGCCCTGATCAAAAAGGAAATGCAACTCAGAGCCACAGTGTGGCACCAGGTCACACAGCAGGCTCTGGCTAGGGTGCTGGCTGCTGACAGGGATGTGGGGTTCAGTCACGGCCAGTGGGATGCTCAGTGGTGCGGCCCCTTCGGAAACAGTCTGGCGGTTCCTCGAAAGGTTACACCTAAAACCTCCATATGACCCAGGACTTCCATTCCCAGGGTTACACCTGAGAGAAGTGACAGCAGACATCTACCTAGACGAACACATGAATGTTCTCAGAAGCGAGAGCCATGTGGCCAGATACCCACCAGCTGAGGTGGTCTCTGTTTACATGGAGCACCGTTTGCCTGAAACATAGGATAGATTGTGACACAGGTTACTTCAGCGTGTGCCCTGGAAGTGTCATGGTGAAGCTGCTCACATAGGACCCTGTGAAGCCATTTATGAGAACTTCTGGCATTCCAGTGGTTAGGATTCCATGTTCTTACTGCCAAGGGCCTGGGTTTAATCCCTGGTCGGGGAACTAAGATTCCATGATCTACACAGCATAGCCAAGACAGGGGAGAAAAAGCCATTAATATTAAATGTCCAGAGCAGCAAGTCCAACAAGACTTGAAGTGGAGGAGTGGATGGCTGGGGAGGGGAGTATGGGCAGTGACCCCTGCCTGGCAGGGTTTCTTTTTAGGAGGGTGAAAATGTCCTGAAATTAGGTAGTGGGAACAGTTACACAACTTGGTGATCATGCCAAAGCCCAGTCATTAAAGGCAGTGACTGGGTGTCATTACTATCTTCCTAATTCATGCTCTGTCCTCACGCTGATGTTCCTTTCCACCCAGGCCATCACCACCCCTGCCATGGCCGTCAGTCACATTATGCTGGAATCATATAAGAAGTATATCCTAGTCTCTCTGATCCTGCTGGGAAAAGTACAGCAGCTGCCGAAATACACCTCTCAGATTGTGGGTAGATTCATTAAGGTGAGCTTTCAAAACAATGATTTCTCAGCTGACATGTTCTGTTCCTACAAAGCTCTGGTGGTGCATAATACATCTATGTGACTTGACTCTCCCAGTATCTTCAACTAGCAGACGTTCTCGACATCCATTGGGTGTCTTGCAGGACCCTGATTGTCCTTGTTTGTGCCTACTCACCACCTGATGGGGTGGGATGTTCCTGGGAATCTGCGTCCACGGTCTTGCTCTGGGTGGTCATGGCTTAGGGGTTTAAGGTTCTGATAGAGTGGTGTTGGCTCTGTTGAGCTTGAACTCTGACCAGGTGCTGGGAGATCCTCTTAGATACCAAGCTCTGCTCACTGAGCTGCTATGGTTTTCCTGAGGACTCGGCCTCAGGACCATGTGGAGAAATGACCTTTTTTATTTTCTCGTAATTCATGCTTATTTTATTTTAAATTGAAGTCACTATCATTTGATAACAATTTTGTGCTGACCCTCCTTAAACAAAACTCAGAGTTTCAGGAGATCAGTTCGAAAGTCTTCCTGATGTGACGGTTTCTGTGCTGTCATGTTGAGTGTTGCCCGTGTCCTTCAGTTACCCATCGTGGTTCTTGGACTCCAGGCTGCCTGTCACAGATGGGCTTGTGGGGGTGGGTGAGAGGCCCTTGGAGCCCGCAGGAGAGTGACGTGGGTTTGGAGAACTCCCACAGGTGGCCCCCAGGGCCCTGTTCCAGGAGGAGCACTTTCATAAGTGGGGTCCTCATGACTCACCTCCTTCACAAGAGTTGCGATTTGTCTGCAGGGTTAATGGAATGCTGATGAGGGCTCAGGCATCAGGGTAGGGCTGCTGCTCGAACCAGGTCTGCCCATGCTGCTCAGCACTGCTCGCCCGCTCCTGCAGCCCTGCCCCGTGTCTGACAGGGAAGATGAGGAACCGTATTGCCCGGGTGGTGGACACAGCTCCGCTCTGAGGGGCCCTCAGCCCGGGGGTCTCTTGTTCCCCCGGAAGCAGTCAGTTGTCCCATGGCACCTGGTGAGGCACATGTGGAGCAAGAGGGGGCTGAGAAGGGTGGGTATTTGCCTCCTTTCTTCCCAAGGTGATTTATCTGGGACAAGTCAGGAGCTGCCTGTGAGTAAAAGGCCCGTGGCTGTCACTGAACGCAGGCTCAAGGCCTGCTCTGTGCTATGCAAGGAGCTCCATGGTAAACTTCTCTCCTTGGTCTTGAAAACTAGGCATTTGCTTAGAGTAACTTACAGTTTGCTGGGTAACAGTAAGGGACACTGGACCTCCTTGCTCCACATTTAGTGCCATATTTTGTTTTGCGTCTCACACAGGCTCTGTCCTGCTAACTGTCGAATCTGGTTTCTTTCCGCCTGCACACCTCTAGCCTCTTAGCAATGCATACCACGAGTTAGCGCAAGTGTACTCCACCAACAACCCCTCGGAGCTCCGCAGCCTGGTGACCAAGCACAGCGAGACTTTTACACGCGACAACAACATGGGGCTGGTGAAGCAGTGCCTGTCCTCGCTGTACAAGAAGAACATCCAGAGACTCACCAAGGTGCAGTCCTATGGGCCTCCAGAGCCGGGCTCCGTTCCCCCATCCTTGTCGGCACTGAGGCAGCAGCACAGGGTCCCAGCTGGTCCTTTGGGGACTTTGAGGGGTGCCTTTCCAGGGCTGGTGTGGGGTATTTGAGAAGAAGAGCAGGTGAAGAGGAAGCAGGGAGGAGACGTTGCTGCTCTGAGAGGCAGACAGGTAGCTGAAGGGAGGGAGATGGCCCAGGCAGATGCTAAGGGTGCAGCTATGTGGCCCCGGACCTCACAGCAGGCTAACCCACCTATGGTTGGGTGCTGCACTTGAGTGCTTGGCTGGCGCACTTCAGCTAGGGAAGGTAAGCCAACTGTGTAGTTTTTATTTTTCAAGATGAAAATAGACCCAGTGGCTTTTGGAAAATGTGCTTATTATCAAGTGTTAAGACTGTCCAGGAAAGTGTAAAAGAAAAACGAAGTCTTATGTAAGCCAGGGAGGTGGAGGTGTTCGCTGCAGGTAATGGGAAACCGGCAAAGAACAGCTGCAGTGAGGGAGGAGGGGGCACCTCTTCCCCCGAGACGCAGCCCTACAAGGACACAGTGGACAAAATGGCTGGCTGCCTGCAGCTGGGGACACGGGCTTGTCACGGGGGCTCAGACCTGCTCCACGATCATGTTCTGGGGACATTTCTCTATAACCAGGGTCATATGCTATGTGCTATTCTGTAGCTTTTTTTCTGGTTTCCATGGCAATGTAAGCTTGTATCACAGCGACTGTACATTATGCTTTGTTGTACAGATAATCAAAACTTTCTCAGCCAATTCTCTTCTGATAGACAGTCAAGCGGAAGTTTCTTACTTTGAAAGGAAAAATGACAGTTCTGTGTATTTCGAAATGTTCACTTTTCTAGTCCTCACTGGTGCTAAACTACCTAGATACTTCTTAGAATTCATTTGGGAGTGGAGGTACTACTGTGGAGGAGTTTCATTTGGGAAGGAGGTACTACTCTGAACTAAAGTATATATATAGTCTTTTTGGTCATTGACTTATCAAGAATTTTCAACATCAGAATCTTAACAAGGCCTGCTTTGAAAAATGCACTGTATTTACAGCTGGAAGTTGTAAATATTGCCAGCTTCCCTAAAAAAGGGGGCCTCTTTTAATTTGTTCCTGAAAGGCGTTTTCATCAGGTCCCAGGCAGACCATGATAAGCACTGGTTTCCTTCCCCGCCCCCCTCGGTTTCCTCTTAACCCTCGATGTGTTTATGCATTCCGACTTTGAATTTTGAAGGATGAATCTGTTGATTTTTTTTAATTGCATATTATTTACAAGGTAATATATTTACAATACAAAATGCAAAGACACAAAAATCTCCACCTGGTTCCTATATTGCAGCTGGCCTTTTCTTTCCCAGAGGCAGCCCAGCGTCACTGCCTCTCGGGCATCCCTACAGAGAGTGTATAAGCACACGTATTCACACGCATGCGTGCTCTCACACATATGCACATTTTCCTTGTTCAGAGATGTGAGCCAGATATAGACCCTGTTCTGTGTCCCTTTTTACATTTAACGATGTATGTGTCTTCAATTTCAGCTCATAAAAAACACCCTCAGTTTGTAAGATTTTTATAGCCATGAAGGAGTCCATTTGTGTGGTTTCCCTGCACTCAGCCAGTCCTCTGATGACAGACATCTGGATGGTTCTGACCTTTGCCATCACAGGTAGAGCTACAGCGAGCAGCCTGGCACACACATCATTTTAGCCCCAGGAAGCACGTGGAGAGTGTTTCCTAGAAGTCATTGTTCTAGAAAACTGATGCTGAAACCTTAGCTCATCCAGTTCAAGTCATCTTCGCAACAGAAAGCTAGCTTGTACACTCTTGGGAAGCAAGCGTTCAATGACTAAGTAGGACTCTACACATTTAGTAGAATTTCCCTCTTCAGTCTGTTTCTGCCTGTGATTGATTAACTTCTGAATTTCAGACCTTTTTAACACTGTCGTTACAAGATATGGCGAGTCGCGTGCAGCTGTCCGGGCCTCAGGAGGCAGAAAAGTATGTCCTGCACATGGTAAGTGTGTTTCTGTTTTCAGAAGTTACTTAGAGGAGTTGTGTCCTTGTAAAGGTTACTGGTGTTCACTGTGGGAGACGTAGAGGAGGAGGCAGGGCACCCAGTGTCAACACTGTGGATGATCCATCAGCTTCCTCACAGTCTTTGGGGTTTTCCTGGGATGTGTGCATATGTGTCCCGCACGGTCGTGTCCTGAGGATGTTCTTGGTCATCACAGCCAGGGGTGCTACTCACAGCAAGCGGAGCTGGGTCCTGCAGGGGGTGCTCCCACCACAAAGAATTCTCTGGCTCAAAATGTCAATACTGCCAAGCCTGAACAATCCTGTCCTACCATGTAAAATTTATGAAGGCAGGGATTTTTGTTTTTAAATAAGATTTAATTTTTTTATAGCAATTTGAGGCTCACTGCCAAATTGAGGGCAAAGTACAGAGTTCCCAGTCCCCACACACAATCCTAGCCTCCCTGATCAGTGTTCCCACCAGACGGGGCCGTTGTCATAGCTGATGCTCTTCTACTGACAGGTCTTTATCCAAAGTCTTTAGTTTACATCAGGTTTGTTCATGTGTTGGACACTCTGTGGGTCTGGATAAATGTGCATGGATGTGAATCTGTCATGACCATATCGCGTGGAGCATCCACACTGTCCTGCAGATACCCTGTGCTCTGCCTGTTCCTTACCACCCCTCCCACTACTGACCTTTTCATTATTTCCAGTTTTGCTTTTTTCACAATGTCATATGGTTGGAATCATACAGTGTATTGCCTTCTCAAACCAGGTTCCAGCCCTGTATTTGCCTAGAAAGGTTATTTTTATTCTGACTTGTAATGTTCCATTTTTAGTGGTGTCCTATTTTTGAGCTTCTTATGAAAGGGAATATATAGCATATGTACTCAGAGGTCTGGCTGTTTCTGCTCAGCATCATGAGCCCCATGCACTGTGTTGTGTGTTGTTGCAGCTGGCTCATGTTCAGGGTTGCAGTGTTCCACGGCCTGAGTCCATCAGGTGACTTGGGGGTAGTTTCCTGTTGTGGTTTTTACAGAGCACGCTGCTGGTGAACCTGGTGTGCATTTCCACTAGGTGTGTTCTGTCTGCTGTGAGATCCTCTGTGTGCTCATGGAGTCAGGGAGTCACGCCTTGTGTTCGGTTGTGTTGGGCTGCGGGCACTTGATTAATTAGGACCATGTCCTCCAGGCTGGAGATAGCAACCAGCCCAGGCAGCTCAGCTCCACCATCCCAGATGGAGCGTCACTGCTGCTGAGGCATGGTATGTCAGGAATGACGACATCCTTTTGGGATTTTTCTATTGGCTTCTCCCTTTTTAGCTGCATGGGCAGGGTTTGGCTATGAGGATCAGTCAACTTAATCCCTGGTTGTTGATGCAAATAAAAAATGTACACCTTGAAGCTGCCTTGGAATCAGCATTGGCAAGAAACTTTTCTTAAAGGACCAGAGGATAATTGCTACTGGAGTGAACTAGAAATTGTTAGGGCTTCACTTTTGTAAAACACAAGGACGATTTCAATTAAATCTCATAGAAGTTGTCTAAAGATGCAAGGGTGCTTCAGAATCTCTGTGCCAGAGAAGCCAGACACACAGGACCATGCACTGTCTGACTCCGCTTACACGAAACCTTCAGAACGGGCATGTGCAGTGTGGAGAGAACACGAGTGGGGGGTGGGGCTTGAGAGGAGGGGACTGGGCAGTGACTACGCAGATGGGGCGGGGGCTCCGGGTGGCAGGGAGATCTTTTATGCTGGGTAGGGGTGATGCCTGTTCATCACAGGTGTAGTTGAATCTACTGAATTGTTCCCTTTAAAATGGTTGACTAGGGGATGTCCCTGGTGGTCCAGTGGCTAAAATGATTGACTAGGGGTTCTCCCTGGTGGTCCAGTGGCTAAGTCTGTGGCTTACTCTGCACAAGAAGT
Source organism: Antilocapra americana (assembly GCA_007570785.1). Lineage (NCBI taxonomy): Eukaryota > Metazoa > Chordata > Mammalia > Artiodactyla > Antilocapridae > Antilocapra > Antilocapra americana. The sequence continues at coordinate 20,142,336 of ML664177.1, read as the reverse complement.
GGGTTCAGTCCTTGGTTGCGGAACTAGGACCCTGCAAGGCCATGTGGCACAGTCAAAGAAAAGGTTAACTCACTTTATGTGGACTTTACTCCTTAGTCTCTCATCGAGCCCTGTATGTATACATATTTACAGATTGATTTACTTATTGATCTCTGTGATTTCCCCTGACTGCGTTGAAACACCACTTATTCACATAGTGTTTGGGGCTAAACTGCTTTCCTGATTTCTCTTTTATAGATAGAAGATGGCGAGATTTTTGCAAGTATTAATCAGAAGGATGGGATGGTCAGTTTCCACGATAACCCTGAAAAATACAACAACCCTGCCATGCTTCACAACATCGACCAGGAGGTAACACAAACGCCAGTGCTCTGGGCTGATGTCTGTGATGTTACACTTGGAAGTACTGCTTCTGTGTTCCAGGATAATTTTAGTTTTAAATATGAGTAGTTTCCAACTAGTTGAACATCTTATTTCCTAGAAAGTTAATTTCAAAATGGACTCTTCCCGATTGTCTGGTTATAAATAAACGGTAGGTTAGCATCCTTGTCCAGTTTGTCAGAGCCTCCTTCAATTCCTGAAATGCTTGGAGAGTACAGCGTTTCAGTACAGTTTCATCTGTACCCAGTAGCCACTTATACTGTGGAGCCTTCAGTAACTTGAGTCTGGAGTTCCGGGTCAGAAGGTCAGGGGGAGCGGGCAGTGGGGAGGAAGGCTGGCCATGGTTCCTGCTGGGCAGCAGCCATGGACCAGGGAGCCGCTGCCTCTGCACCTCGGCCCGTGCTGCTCTCAGGGCCTCCGGGCGTGAGCTGGGTTCACGGGGCCGGCTGGCCTCTTAACTCTGATAGGCAAATGGATTCAACCAAACAGTAGCTTCAGAATATGAAAAGCAGTAAGTCACCAGAGTCTCTTTTTGGCAATTCCAAATTTTTTTAAAACCCTGAAAGCTGGAAGTATTTTTTGTAACTCATTTGGTGTTACAAAATGATGCATAATGTGAACATTTTTAGGTTTCACTGCCGAAGACAGTCATATGTTTAATTTAATTATGGAGTGGCAAGCGATGTGCACTATTTGTGCTGTGTTAACTGTCTGATCCCAAGTTCTGAGTCCAGAACCTATCTGGCCCAGGGCTGTGACCTTGTAGCATCCAAATAGTCTAGACTTAAAAGGATAAACTTGCCTGAACCCACCTGCTCAGCCTATCCACCTGCCTCCACACAGATGCTGAAGTGTATAGAGCTGGACGAGCGGCTGAAGGCCATGGACCAGGAGATCACAGTGAACCCCCAGTTTGTGCAGAAGGTGATAGGGGTCCCCTCATTAATGGAAGTATGCTGGAGGGAGCTGGGTGGTGTCTCCGTAATAGTGAAGTTCACGGAGATGTGGTCATGGAGGACGTTTCCATACTCCAGGCTGGAAGTGTGTTTAGGGGTGGGAGTGGGGGTCCTGGAACTGCCTCCCTGTTACACGGGGTGATATCCTCTGGGGCTGCTGGTGGGAAGCTCTTGCCTGGGCAGACAAGTGCACTGTCTCCCGCTTCCTTCCCAGAGCATGGGGTCACAGGAAGATGACTCAGGAAACAAGCCGTCCAGTTACTCCTGAAGCTGACACCCATCCTGAGTTAGAGAAGCCATCGCCCATCCCTGTGGCCCGACAGGTGTCGGGAGACGGCTGGAGGACCAGGCCCATCTCACCTGGACATAGAGACAGTGCGTTTTGTTTTGATGTCTTCAGTCCTGTGTGCTTTCAGTAAACCATTCTCTCTGTGAAGAAAGGAAAACATTTTCAAACTTTGAAGCCTGTTGTGGGTTTATTTATCCTCAGATTAATGTTGTTGCATTAAATCTGCATTTTTGTTTTAAATTATTTGAACATTGGTTCATCTTCTGTATCACCTTTTCCCTCTGAAAAGCTTTTAAAGAATATATTCATTCTGAACAGATGTAGATTTTGAATCTAAAGTTGGTATCAGTTGCCTTAAAAAAATAAAATGCTGAGAGGAGAAAAAACGTTTGGGAGAATCTCTCAGGCAGGATCCAATGTTTCAGAATTAAATTACCATGCATGTGAGCCATAGGATGCATTCTGAATTAAAGAGATGCCCTTGTGGTCTTGGGAACCTTCATGTGTGTGGCACTCTTCTGTTTGTGAGACGAAGGGCAGACTTGCCTGCTCTTTCTCTACAAGCATTTCCTGTCCACCCTCACAGCTGCGTTTGGATTCTGCTCAGGGTCCCCCCTATTCAGGACTCTGGGATGCATCTGACTCGGGTCCCCTGAGTTGGCCCCAGGATGATGTGGAGACTCTGAAAAGTGCGGTCGGATACAATGGAATAAGGTCCCTAAAGAGCAGCTCCCTTGTGGGTAATATTCACTGTTTATGATGTGTCAACTTGTGTGATCACTACATTTTCATTGTTTATAATAACAAACTCTGAAATCTCATGCCTAAGGAGTCACCCCAGTAGAAAGGCTTTGAGGCTGTGTGGTCCATCATGCCACCCACTGCTGTGCTGCAGGAAGGCGGCCACAGAGCGTCTGATCCATGAGTGCATGGATGAGGCTGGGTGCCAGTGACCCTGGGCTGGCTGTGACCCCCCAGCACCCCTGTCCAGACTGCTCCCCAACTCAGGTGAGCTGCTTCGTTTCCATGCATACTTACACAGGCTTGTACTTAGGAAATACTGAGTGGAAATTTCCCTTCTGTCAATGTGGTGAATTACACATAGTTCTGTTTTGTTAAAAAAAACTGGACAACTTCTGATTTACCCGGATCTGAGTTAAAATCACCTAAAACATGATCGAGAATTCTAGTAGGTGCCAGTTATGGCTGTTTAAGGCAAGAGTAACTCATGGATTCTGACGTGGACACTGTTGATTTTCCCCCAAGATAGTGCTTCACTGAAATACCACATCATTTTTGAAACTTTGATTTCCAGAGGGGCCCGGTGTTTAGGGCCTGGTCCTGTTTGCAGGGGCCCCTGCTATCTGTCAGGGAAGAGGGGCTGGGAAGTCTCAGCCCTCCACATTGTACCCGCCTTGTGTGTTCTCTGGCTACGGGGAGGGAAGGCGCAGGCTCCTTACATTGGCTCTGGACCCTGGAAAGGTGTCCACCTCACTGCAGCACCTGTGCCCAGGTGGTGATTCCAGCCCAGGAGGCAGGCCTCCCCTGCACACACATCTGGGGCTGCAGTCCACTGGGGACCTCCTCAACCTCCTAAGCTCTACAAATCCCTTGGTGAGACTTGTTTCCTTTTTTGACACCTGGTTAAAGATTCCATTGGGCTTCCCAGGTGGTGCTAGCAGTAAAAAAATACAAACCTGCCTGCCATTGCAGGAGATCTGAGAAACGTGGGTTCGATCCCTGGGTCAGGAAGATCCTCTGGAAGAGGGCATGGCTACCCACTCCAGTATTCTTGACTGGAGAATCCTATGGATAGAGGAGCCTGGCAGGCTACACAGTCCATGGGGTTACAAAGAATCTGACACACCTCATGTAGTGGACCTACTCATTTTCTTTGGACTGTTCACAAGTGTGTCTTCGTGGTACTCTCCAATGTTAAGAAGTACTCTGAATTAACTAATGGCCCTCAGAATTCAGTGCTTGAATAATGTGTGTTTCTATTTGTACTGGTGCCCAGTGAGTGCCCACTCCCCAGCTCCCCTCCCCCAACACACACACACACTTTGCCCAAGTGACAGTATTCAGCTTTTAGTCTAGACTTCATTAGGTAATTATGCTCGGTCTATAAGGCCTCCAGTTTGGGATTACCCATATAAAGTATTCTTTAAAGAAACTTCTAGTTGCATGTATTTTAAATGGCAGAAGGTATTTTCTGAGCCAAAGAATGGCACTAAATTGGCAAGCAATAAAGTTATGGAATTTTTCTGCCCTGCATGGAAGTCACCTTCTTGACAGTTGAGTACATTGGAGTCCCAAACAAGGCTAATGGCAAGTTACTGTGAACTAGCCTTAGTAACAGGATAGTGCCCGTAGAATTTTAACTGGTTGATGCAGTGTTAAAGGTGTGATTTGATTATATTTTGCAAGACATTTAAAACATTCAAAAATTAAGCCAGTGTTTTGAGTTAGGAAGGTTTTTTTTAATCTCACGTGTCTTGTGATAGGCCAACATGAGCCACAAATACTTAAGAAGGTGTTTAAGTTACTTCTAGATTAATTTGGTGAACTTGAGATGTAATTCAATAGGCTCAGTGGTAAAGAATCTGCCTGATAAGCAGGAGACCCAGAAGACCTGCCTGAAAAATTCCATGTACAGAGGAGCCTAGTGGGCTACAGTCCATGGGGTTGCAAAGAGTCAGACATGACTGAGAATGCACACAGGCAATCTAACCAGGGACAAATGCTTTCACTTTTTCAGCATGTAATTTGGCATGCCTGTGTGCTCAAGTTGCTCAGTCATGTTCGACTCTTGCGACCCAGTGGATTGTAGCCCACCAGGCTCCTCTGTGCTTGGAATTCTCCAGGCAAGAATATTGGAGTGGGTTGCCATTTCCTTCTCCAGGGGATCCTCCCAACCCAGGAATCCAGCCCATGTCTCCTGAGTCTCCTGCATTGGCAGATTGTTTACCACTGAGCCACCTGGGAAGCCCCACGTAATTTGGAAGAGGGTCTCAAAAAGCTGTCTTAGCTTTTTAAGTGTGGCAGTCATAGGTGCTCTATCCTTGATCACATTCCCTTCTCTGGTCAGCTTATATTCTAGTTCTCTCCTATTACTTGTTTTTCAAAGATGCAATTTTTGATTTGTAAATTCTAAGTTTCTGGCTTTCAACTTGAAACACGAGCCAATTTTTAAACGAAAACTTGAAAGTGAAGAGTTAGTTGCTCAGTAACATCTGACTCTGAGACCCCATGGACTGTAGTCCACCAGTCTTCTCTGTCCATGGGGTTTTCTAGGCAAGAATACTAGAGTGGGTACCCATTCCCTTCTCCAAGGAATCTTCCCAACCCAGGGATCAAACCCGGGTCTCCTGCATTGCAGGCAGATTCTTTATGGTCTGAGCCACTTCAGTCTCAGTTTAGTCACACAGTCGTGTCTGACTCTTTGTGACCCCATGGACTGTGGCACACCAGGCGTTCTTGTCCATCACCAATTCTCAGAGCTTGCTCAAACTCATGTCCATCAAGTCAGTGATACCATCTAACCATCTGGTCCTCTGTCCACTTCTCCTCCTGTCTTCAATCTTTCCCAGCATCAGGGTCTTTTCCAATGAGTCAGCTCTTCGCATCAGGTGGCCAAAGTATTGGAGCTTCAGCTTCAGCTTCAGTCCTTCCAATGAATATTCAGGACAGATCTCCTTTAGGATGGACTGGTTGGATCTTCTTGCAGTCCAAGGGACTCTCAAGAGTCTTCTTCAACACCACAGTTCAAAAGCATCAATTGTTTGGTGCTCAGCTTTCCTTAGGGTCCAACTCGCACATCCATACATGACTACAAAACTAGAAAAACCATAGTTTTGACTAGACCTTTGTTGCCAAGGTAATGTGCTTTTTAATATGCTGTCTAGGTTGGTCATAGCTTTTCTTTCAAGGAACAAGCATCTTCCCCCCTCCCTTTTTTTTAAAATTTATTTTAATTGGAGACTAATTACTTTACAATGTTGTGGTTTTTGCTATACATTCACATGAATCAGCCATGGGGGTACATGTGTTCCCCATCCCGACCCTCCCTCCCCATCCCATCCCTCAGGGTCATCCCAGTGCACCAGCCCTGAGCACTCTGTCTGATGCATCGAACCTGGACTGGCAATCTATTTCACATATGATAATATACATGTGTCAGTGCTATTCTCTCAAATCATCCCACCCTCGCCTTCTCCCAGAGTCCAAAAGTCTGTTCTTTACATCTGTGTCTCTTTTGCTGTCCCACATATAGGGTCATCATTACCATCTTTCTAAACTCCATATATATGCATTCATATACTGTACTGGTGTTTTTCTTTCTGACTTACTTCGCTCTGTATAATAGGCTCCAGTTCCATCCACTTCATTAGAACTGATTCCAGTGCATTCTTTTTAATAGCTGAGTAATATTCCATTGTGTACATATACCACAGCTTTCTTATCCATTTGTCTGCCGATGGACATCTAGGTTGCTTCCATGACCTGGCTATTGTAAACAGTGCTGATGAATATTGGGGTACATGTATCTCTTTCAATTCTGGTTTCCTCAGTGTCTATGCCCAACAGTGGATTGCTGGGTCATATGGAAGTTCTATTTCCAGTTTTTTTAAGGAATCTCCACACTGTTCTCCATAGTGGCTGTACTAGTTTGCATTCCCACGAGCATTGTAAGAGGGTTCCTTTTTCTCCGCACCCTCTCCAGCATTTATTGTTTGTAGACTTTTTGATAGCAGCCATTCTGATTGGCATGAGATGATACCTCATTGTGGTTTTGATTTGAATTTCTCTGATAATGAGTGATGTTGAACATCTTTTCATGTGTTGTTAGCCATCTGTATGTCTTCTTTAGAGAAATGTCTGTCTAGTTCTTTGGCCCATTTTTTGATTGGGTTGCTTATTTTTTTGGAATTGACTTGGCAGGAGTTGCTTGTATATTTTTGAGATTGATTCTTTGTCAGTTTCTTCATTTGCTATTACCCATACTTAAGGCTGTCTTTTCACCTTGCTTATAGTTTCCTTCATTGTGCAAAAGCATTTAAGTTTAATTAGGTCCCATTTGTTTATTTTTGCTTTTATTTCCCTTACTCTGGGAGGTGAGGCATAGAGGATCCTGCTATGATTTACGTCAGAGAGTGTTTGGAGCAAGCATCTTTTAATTTCATGGCTGTAGCCATCATCTGCAGTGATTCTGAAGCCCAAAACAATAAAGTCTCTCACTGTTTCTATTGTTTCCACATTTATTTGCCATGAAGAGATGGGACTGGATGCCATGATCTTCGTTTTTTGAATGTTGAGTTGTAAACTAGCTTTTTCACTCCTCTTTCACTTTCATTAAGAGGCTCTTAGTTATTCTTCACTTTCTGCCATAAGGGTGGTATCATCTGGGTATCTTAGGTTATTGATAATTCTCCCAGCAGTCTCCATCACGGCTTGTGCTTAACCCAGATCGGCATTTCACCATGATGTGCTCTGCATATAAGTTAAATAAGCAGATCGACAATATACAGCCTTGATGTATTCCTTTCCCAATTTGGAACCATTCCGTTGTTCCATGTCTGGTTCTAACTGTTGCTTCTTGACCTGCATACAGGTTTCTCAAGAGGCAGTTAAGGTGGTCTGGTATTCCCATCTCTTTAAGAATTTTCTAGTTTGTTGTGATCCACACAGTCAAAGGCTTTGGCAAAGTCAATAAAGCAGTAGATATTTTTCTGAAACTCTTACTTATTATTCCATGGCAATTTGATCTCTGGTTCCTCTGCCTTTTCTAAATCCAGCCTGAACATCTGGAAGTTCTCGGTTCACGTGTTGTTGAAACCTTGCTTAGAGAATTTTGAGCATTATTTTGCTAGCATGTGAGATGAGTGCAATTGTACAGTAGTTTGAACATTCTTTGTCATTGCCTTTCTTTGGGATTGGAATGAAAACTGACTTTTTCCAGTCCTGTGGCCATTGCTGAGTTTTCCAAATTTGCTGGCATATTGAGTGAAGCACTTTCACAGAATCATCTTCTAGGACTTGAAATGGCTCAGCTGGAATTCCATCACCTCCACTAGCTTTGTTCATAGTAATGCTTCCTAAGGCCCACTTGATTTTCAACTCCAGGATGACTGGCTCTAGGTGAGTGATCACACCACTGTGGTTATCTGGGTCATTAAGATTTTTTTGGATAATTCTTCTATGTATTCTTGCCACCTTTTCTGAGCCACTTAATTGCATGTAAATCTGAGCAATTGCAAAGGGCCCAGAGAAAATGAATGACTAGGTAAATCAGACACTTGTGAAAAGGGAAATATGATGACTCCTCTTCTTAGGCAGTTAAACAACTTAATAGTGGTGCACAAAGACAAAATTCTACCTTATCCTTCCCTAAAATCAAAAGCTGAAACTAGAGAACTTTTGCTAGTCAAAGGCATTTAATAAGCCTGGATCCATAATGGACTATTAAATTTATCATTAGACTAAAAAGTTCAGGGTTTAGCAAATAGCTAGTGTTAGATTAAAATATGAACCAGCTATCAGTTGAATTATAATTGGGGAGGAGACTTAATAAGTTCCTTGAAAGTGCTGTGATAAAAATGCAAACATAAACACTAGGTTTTTTTTTTAAGGAGATAATATTTGACAACTAATAGTTTTCTTGCCTTGCAACTAGCCAGACATCTTATATGCAGAGTTGATTGTCTAATAACTGCAAACCTCAATGTGATATACAAGTTGTGCTTGAGTTCCCCTTCTGAAATATTACCCGTCACTTGCTTTGCTGCCTCTCAGCGGCTGGTCAGACTCCTAAACTGTTACACATATACGAAAACCTTGATTTTACTGCAAGAAATGAAAGCTTGCATTACAAATTTTTATAACAAGGAAACTGTTATAGTATCCTTGAAATAATGATGTGATTAACAATGTTATATCCAGTTTGCTTACAAATGAAACATACCTTTTTTTTCTGAAACTGAAAACTAATTCAGGGAGGGACATGGTGGTTTTGACTCAAAGCCCACCTGTATTCTATAGCTACAGGAGGGCCTACGTTAGGGAGAGTGCACTCAGAAACATCAAAGGACATCTTCTCAGTGAGACTTTTAGTTTTCTCTCTTGGCTCTGTGGTCTTGGCAGCTGGCATCAATGAGACACCCCTCAGTCCAATGCTCAGCTATCACTACTCCCCAGAAAATCCTCGTAATTAGGAGTAGGAAGGCAGAGAAGCAGCAAGAAATCTTTAATTCTTAAGCCCATTCCAGTGGTGGAATAACATGTTCTGGATGGTGAATGCTGAGCAAGAGTACATCCAGTACTTTTGGTCACATTTCTTGAGACTCCTACCATGAAGCTCTGAGATTCAGCATGAGATTTCATTTGGTTGAGCAAAATTAGGCATCATTGCCAGCTATGCTTTCTGAATGTTGCTGCTGGGTTTTGATTGCCTTTCCCACTGATAATATGGGTTACATTTTCTGACCTCTAAGATGTCTCTTTTGTTGAATATCCTTAGAAGTTTATCCTCTTTGAGAGTCCAGTTTAGTTAAACCTTTGTATAATTCACTAATTCAAGGAATCGACATGTAGTTAAACAGATTTATAGATTTGAGAAAGCACCTCCAAAAGCAATGCTGGGAAAGATATTAATGGCATAAATGGAATCCATCTGTAGTTGAATGCACATTTTTACTGAAAATGACAGTGGTTGAATAAACCTGCCTTCACTTGGGACCTTCACTAGCCTATCACCATGGAAATAAGGATAATCTGAGCAAGGTGGTGTCCTCCACACAAAATGAGGAATTCCTGGGATTAGTTACAAGACAAGAAAGCAATTTTTTTTTCTTGATTTAAAACCTGACTGACCAATGTTAGTTTCAAGAACACCTACCACTAAGAGATAATGGGAAAAAGCAGGATTACTAAAAATTAAAAAAATTTTTTTTTAAAGATTTGTTTTCCTGATTAAAGCAACAGAATATGCAGTTGTATTTAATTTTTTATTTATTTATTTTTGGTTGTGCTGGGTCTTCATTGCTTTCCTCTAGTTGCAGCGAGTCAGAGCTACTCTCTAGTTGTGGTACACAAGCTTCTCATTGTGGTGGCTTCTCTTGTTTTGGGGCACAGTCTCTAGGCATGCAGGTTTTAGTAGTTGTGGCCCATGGCTCAGTAGTTGTGGCTGGTGGGCTTTTGTTGCTCCCACATGCTCAGGCATGTAGGATCTTCCTGGATCAGGTGAATTTACCACTGAGCCACCAGGGAAGCCTCATGGATTTTTTAAGTTATCTCCTTGTTAAATAAAAACAACCATGGCAACAAAGCTTTAGAAAGTTATTTACTAGTGTCGAAGTCAGTTGATCAGATCTGTATTAAGAATTGCTGCTGTAGCCATTTTCAGGGTGAATCCTGTTTACCTTGACAAATGTTGGAAATGTTTTCTTTTAGAAATGGGAAAGGCACAACTATACTTTGTTGTTGTTCAGTAGGTAAGTTGTGTCTGACTCTGTTTACCCTATAGACTGCGGCATGCGAAGCTCCCTTGTCCTCCACAAGGGAGGACTCTCCTGAAGTCTGCTCAGATTCATGTCCATTGAGTCTGTGATGCTATCTAATCATCTCATCCTCTACCACCCCCTTCTCCTTTTGCCTCAGTCTCTCCCAGCATCAGGGTCTTTTCCAATGAGTTGGCTCTTTGCATCAGGTGGCCAAAGTATTGGAGCTTCAGCATCTGTCCTTCCAATGAATATTCAGGGTTGATTTCCTTTATGCTTGACTGGTTTGATCTCCTAGATGTCCAAGGGACTCTCAAGAATGTTCTCCAGCACAATTCAAAAGCATAAGTTCTTTGGCGCTCAGCCTTCTTTATGGCCCAACTCTGACATCCATACATGATTACTGGAAAATCTATAGCTTTGACTAGATGGACCTTTGTCGGCAAAGTAATGTCTCTGCTTTTTAATACACTGTCTAGGTATGTCATAACTTTCTTTCCAAGGAGCAAGCATCTTTTAATTTCATGGCGCAGTCACCATCCACAGTGGAGCTCAAGAAAATCTGTCACTGTTTCCACTTTTCCCCCTTCTATTTGCCATGAAATAATGGGACCAGATGCCATGATCTTAGTTTTTTGAACTTCGAGTTTAAGCCAGCATTTTCACTCTCCTCTTTGACCTCATCAAGAGACTCTTTAGTTCCTCTTCACTTCCTGCCATAAAGTGGTATCATCTGCATATCTGAGGTTGTTGATATTTCTCCCAGCAAATCATGATTCCAGTTTGTGACTCATCCAGCCTGGCATTTTCCATGATGTACTTTGCATATAAGCTAAATAAGGAGGGTGACAATACGCAGCCTTGTCACCCTTGGGAAATATACTCCTTTCCCAAATCTGAACCTGAGTACCATCTAATGTGGCTCAATGCATGAAATCAATGCATGAGATCCGGGTTCCATCCCTGGATTTGTAAGATCCCCTGGAGAAGGGAACAGCTACCCACTCCAGTACTCTTGCCTGGAGAATTCCATGAATAGGGGAGTCTGGAGGGCTACAGGCCATGGGGTCGCAAAGAGTCAGACACGACTGGGCGACTAACACTTGCACTTTCTTTCAGCAGTGCCAAGTCCAGTTCTAATTGTTGCTTCCTGACTTGCAAACAGGTTTCTCAGGAGACACGTAAGGTGTTCTGGTACTCCCATCTTACCACAAGGTAAAAGAAGACAGAAAACAACGTGTCCCTGCTCAGGAGAGAAACCAGAAAGACGTGGCCCGTGAGTCAGTCACAGGTCCTCAGCTCCTGGCCGCTGTGCGCCCACTCACCTCGGCCAAACACGTGTTGAGCTGAAGGCTCATTGGACCGATCTCTTAAGGACAGAGAAGATTGTTGATCAGTCGCTGTCATGCCTGAATCTGCGGCACATGGACTCTATCTAGCCCACTAGGCTTCTCTGTCCATGGGATTCTCCAGGTTAGAATACTGGCGTGGGTAGCCATTTCCTCCTCCAGGGGATGTTTCCGACCCAGGGATCGAGCCCGCGTCTCATGACATTGGCAGGCGAATCCTTTACCACTGAGCCGCCAGGGATCGTCACTCCATAGCTACATATATTTAAAACTTACCGTGCGACGGCGGGCGAGGGCAGAGGGGAGAATCGCGCTTGCGCGCTCCAGGCCCCGGCCCCCGCGTCGCGCGGTTGTCACCCAGCGGCCGCCTCCTGCCCCGCCCCCGGCCCGCGCGCTCCACCGAACACAGGTTCCATAGGAAATGTAATGAAAACGGTGAAACCAAAAGAAATTACAGCAGCCTATATATTCGCGACGTCCTCTCTCTCTCTTCCTTCGGTATGTGCCGGGAGTCCTAGAATGGATCTCAGTTCAGTTCAGTTCATTCGCTCAGTCGGGTCCGACTCTTGGCGACCCCTTGAACCGCAGCACGCCAGGCCTCCCTGTCCATCAGCAACTGCCGGAGTCCACCCAAAACCATGTCCATCGAGTCGGTGATGCCATCCAGCCATCTCATCCTCTGTCGTCCCCTTCTCCTCCTGCCCCCAAGCCTTCTCAGCATCAGGATCTACTTTTCCTCAATTCTCTTTAAAAAAATGCTCTTTAAATTAACGCATCCTCCCCCTTCCTGGAATGGTTTCCTCCACCTCCCCCCGCTTCGCCCGCGCGGGCGCAACCACTCCGGGCTTCTCGGTGGGGGCGCGGCCTGGTTGGTGGAGAGGGCGGGTCTGGCAACCGCTTCAGGGTCCCGCCGGACTTCGGAGCTGCCGAGCCCGTCCGGTCTTCCCGGGACGCCGGTCTGGCGGAGCTCCGCGCGCCTCGGGTACGGGGGCGTCGGCCGGCCGGCTCCCCCTCCGCGGCCCTGGGCGGTGGTACGGCCCGACGGAGTCACGCGCCCTGAGGCGGGCGCGGCCCTTGAGAGGGGACTCGGTGAGGGCAGCCCGGGTGCGGGAGGGCGGAGATCCGAGAGGGGCGGCGCGGCGGAGGGCTCGGAGCAGGGGCGGCGCCGCAGCCCGTCGGGTTAGTGGGGACGCTGTTCCGGGTGAGGGGGGTGATCCCGCCGGCTGGGAGGTCGGGCCGGGGGCGGGGTGCGGCGGTCTGGAGCTGAGGAGGCCCCCGGCGTGGCGGGGGAGGTCGGGCGCGGCCTCGTCGCGGAAGGGGTGGGTCGCGGCGGCCGGCGGCACTGGGTCCCCGGCGCGGGGACCCTCGGGGTGGACGTGCTCAGGCGCCAAGTCCTTAGTGGTTGAGTGCCCTCGAGGGTCACACGCCCGTCCCTGGTACCGGACGCCAGGCCGCTGTCGGGGAGCTGAAGCGCGTCCGCTGCTGGGCGAGAGCCGCAGTGAACCAGGCTTGTCTGTCGAGTGTTGGTGGTCAGACCGTCCTTAACCCTAAGCGGTCCTCCTGCCGGATTGCAGGGACGGGGGGACCCGGCCGGGGTGCCCCGCGGGAGGGGTGCTCACGTTCCTGTCGCGGTGGGAGAGGGTGTGGGCAGGACCCTGCCCGACGGAGGAGGGTTTCTGCTTCTTCCTTGGCTTCTGGAAAGCTGGTTGGGGGAGGAAGGACTGCTGGGCATCCGGTTGAGATTGGAGTCGGAGACCTGGCCTGACGCTGCCCGAGGTAGGGTGCCTGCGGCCGTGGTTCCCTCCCAGGCCGGTGACGCTCAGCTTTAGGCTGGTGCTAAGAGAGGTATTTGGACCCATTGGACGTCACCTGGCTACTCGGGGCTGGAGAGGTTTTCTTGAGTCTGTGGGTCCGCAGCTGAAGAGCTAAGTTTTATCTCGGCTGTGATCCGAGGAGTCAGAAGTCCTGTCAGACAGGAGTGTCACTCAGAAAAAGTCAGAGTAGCCTGACAGTTTGATCCTGGATGCTTAGAACAAGCTTAGCGTCACCTCTGCCCACAGGCTGGGCTGTGGTCTGAAGGGTTAAATGGGCATGATGTGTAACCAAGAATAGGAAGGATGATGACTTTATATACTTAAATATCTTAAACTTTACAGGAACATAAATACTTGTGTCACAAGGAATCAGGCACTGCTGTAGACTCTTTGATCGCATCATCAACTTTCTATGGGCCGCTGCTTACAAGGCGAGCCCCTGCTGAAGCACTGAGAACTGTGGGGTCTTCATGTCCTCTTTCATGTTCTCATTTGAGGTTGGCTGTAAATAGCCTAATTTTTTTTTCCATGTCCACTGCTCTTAGAATTGTCTCTGATACTTTTCCTTGCCTAGGAAATGGCAGGTCTTAAGCTGAAGTATGACTGTGTTGACCTGCCTAATTCATGTGCAAATGGCCCTGCTGGTTTTCGCTTAGGTGGGATGGTGGCCATGTGGTCCTGATGAGTATAGAAGTTCATGTGGACACCCTCCACAAGTGTTCCACTTTCTGTGGCAACAACTGTCCTCTCTCAAGGCAGCTCCTAAATTCATTTATTTATTTAACACATGTTAACTTGGTGCCCACTATGTGCAAGGAACTGCTGAAGATGAGACAAAAGTATATGATCCAGTAAAATAAAGCAGGGAGAGGGGAGAGAGTGATGGGTGCACGTGAGCACTTAGGAGGGGCAATGAGCCAGTGGAGGTCTTGGGGTCAGGGGGGCATTCTGGACCCTTCTCCCCAGCCCTACCTCTTTGTCCTGCTCTCCAGAATTTCCATGGAACTCAAGGTCTTCCAGCTAAGTGTCCTCTTATCTTAAACTCTCTTCTTTCCCACTGCCCACCTTCCTCTAGAACCCCCCCTGCCCTATACTCTGGCTTGCTGTGCCTTCCAGCCACCCCGCCTCCTATCTTGTCCTCAGGTATTTCTTTTGGGTTGGCTATGCTGCTTCTGCCATGTACCTCATGCTCCAATGCAGTGACAGCTGAGTGGTTGACCACATTTTCAGTTCAGTTGCTCAGTCGTGTCCAACTCTTTGCAACCCCCTGAACTTCAGCATGCCAGGCCTCCTTGTCCATCACCAACTCCTTGAGTCCACCCAAACCCATGTCCATTGAGTCGGTGATGCCATCCAACCATCTCGTCTTCTATCGTCCCCTTCTCCTCCTGCCCTCAATCTTTCCCAGCATCAGGGTCTTTTCCAATGAGTCAGCTCTTTGTATCAGGTTGCCAAAGTATTGGAGTTTCAGCTTCAGCATCAGTCTTTCCAATAAATACCCAGGACTGATTTCCTTTATGATGGACTGGTTGGATCTCCTTGAAGTCCAAGGGACTCTTGAGATTTCTCCGACACCACAGTTGAAAAGCATTAATTCTTCGGTGCTCAGCTTTCTTTATAGTCCAACTCTCACATCCATACATGACCACTTGAAAAACCATAGCCTTGACTATACGGACCTTTGTTGGGAAAGTAACGTCTCTGCTTTGTAATATGCTGTCTAGGTTGGTCATAACTTTCCTTCCAAGGAGTAAGCGTCTTTTAATTTCATTGCTGCAGTCACCATCTTCAGTGATTTTGGAGCCCAGAAAGATAAAATCAGTCACTGTTTCCACTGTTTCCCCATCTATCTGCCATGAGGTGATGGGACTGGATGCCATGATTTTAGTTTTCTGAATGTTGAGCTTTAAGCCAACCTTTTCACTTTCCTCTTTCACTTTCATCAAGAGGCTCTTTAGTTCTTCTTCACTTTCTACCATAAGGGTGGTGTCATCTGCATATCTGAGGTTATTGATATTTCTCCCAGCAATCTTGATTCCAGCTTGTGCTTCCTCCAGCCCAGCATTTCTCATGATGCACTCTGCATATAAGTTAAATGAGCAGAGTGACAATATACAGCCCTTGATGTACTCCTTTTCCTATTTGGAACCAGTCTCTTCCATGTCCAGTTCTAACTGTTGCTTCCTGACCGCATACAGGTTTCTCAACAGGCCGGTCAGGTGGTCTGGTATTCCCATCTCTTTAAGAATTTTCCATAGTTTATCGTGATCCACACAGTCAAAGACTTTGGCATAGTCAATAAAGCAGAAATAGATGTTTTTCTGGTACTCTCTTGCTTTCTCGATGATCCATCGGATGTTGGCAATTTGATCTCTGGTTCCTCTGCCGTTTCTGAAACCAGCTTGAACATCTGGAAGTTCACTGTTCACATATTGCTGAAGCCTGGCTTGGAGACTTTTAAGTATTACTTTACTAGCGTGTGAGATGCGTGCAATTGTGTGGTAGTTTGAGCATTCTTTGGCATTGCTTTTCTTTGGGATTGGAATGAAAACTGACCTTTTCCAGTCCTGTGGCCACTGCTGAGTTTTCCATATTTGCTGGCATATTGAGTGCAGCACTTTCACAGCTGGATCATCTTTCAGGATTTGAGATAGCTCAACTGGAATTCCATCACCTCCACTAGCTTTGTTCGTAGTAATGTTTCCTAAGGGCCACATGACTTCACATTATAGGATGTCTGGCTCTAGGTGAGTGACCACACCATCGTGATTATCTGGGTCGTGAAGATCTTTTTTGTACAAATCTTCTATGTATTCTTGTCACCTCTTGTTAATATCTTCCACTTCTGTTAGATCCCTACCATTTCTGTCCTTTATTGAGCCCATCTTTGCATGAAATGTTCCCTTGGTATTTCTAATATTCTTGAAGAGATCTCTAGTCTTTCCCATTCTGTTGTTTTCCTCTATTTCTTTGCATTGATTGCTGAGGAACTGCTGTGGTCAACACAGACTGTTCCCACTTTAGCCTGCCTCCCAGGCCCTGCTGTGTGACACATGTCAGGTCCGCTGGGCTGTCACCATCTCACCTCTGTGCCTCCAGTACTGCTGCAGCCCAGTGGATACCCACACACACACCTTTATGATTTTCCCAAGCAGAGGACACTTGTGTCAGCACCCCCACCTGCCATCTACGCCTTCTTGGTGCCCACACCACCCTGCACCCCAGCCCTTCCAGGACTCTGCTTCCCTCATGACTTGGATTTTGTTCCGTGGTCCCTGGAGTGACACTGCACTTTGCCTCGCTGCCTGTCATTCTCTTGTCACCTTGACCAGCTCTTCCTCCCTCCCACGTCTAAGCTCTAGAGGCCCCGGGTCCCCCAGCCCTGACAGCCCCACTCAGCGCCACACCCCCCACAGCTGGCCTGTCATCCTCTTCTCCAATGGGGGCTCACCTCAGTACTGCTCTCTGCTCCTAGCTCCCGTGTCCCTGCTTCCTTCCTCGTGTTCCACAACCCACCCATGAGCAGCGTCTGCTTTTCTCCTTGGAGTACAGTGAGGCAGGGACTCTCCTCATCACCTTCCCCTGCCCAGCCTGGCCCAGGCCAGCTGGCTTCCCTGTGTCTACCTGGGACAGCAGCCAAAATGATTTTTTTAAAGTAACATCCAGACTTATTGTATTTCTCATCAGAATTCCCACAGGTTCTCTAATCTCTGAAAGATAGTTCGAGGTCTTATCATGGCCCTAAAACCCATCCCCTGCTTGACTTCTACCCTCACCCCCAGCTCTGCAAACATTCACACCCCTTCACGCCCCCTCCTCAGCCCTTGTGGTGCCCTCTGCTCTTTCAGCTCTCAGTCAGGATGTCTGAAGCAACATCCCGCCTCCTCCAGGGCTTCTCTGCCCTTGACCCCTGTCCTTGTCTCCCTGATGTTGTCGCCACATGATAGGAAGCAATAGCCCTGTTTCCTCCCCTCCTGGGAGGCGAGCTCTGTGAGGCAGCATCATGGCACCTGAAACACTGCCTGGCACTGGAGCTGCCTCACGGCTGTTCATGGAACAAAGATGCCCCAGGGCACTGTCACTCCTTGTCCCCATGAGCCCTGCCATAATGGTCCTGACCGAAGGGTTTCTATGTGATCCTGAGTTCTGTGTTTCTTGTTTGTTCTCACTCCACTGGCAGGGACGGTGTCTGTTTTGTGTCCCTGCATGCGATGCCATGCTGGTCCAGACTGGGTGCTTAGCAGTGCCACCCAGCCGGATGGCCTGCCCCCACTGGGCAGGGTCAGCCCTCTGGTCACCGGGCCCTGGAGTGGGCGGGTTCTGGGGCCATCTCAGGCATTTCTCTCCTCTCCCCACAGCCCAGCGCCATCTGTAGGGCACCATGAATGCCATTGTCGCGCTCTGTCACTTCTGTGAGCTGCACGGCCCCCGCACGCTCTTCTGCACGGAGGTCCTGCACGCCCCGCTGCCGCAGGGGGCCGGTAATGGAGATGGCACCGGCCGGGGAGAGCTGGTGGACGAGGAGGAGGGCGGCATCCAGATGAGCAGTCGCATCCGTGCACACAGCCCAGCAGAAGGTGTCAGCGCGGAGTCCAGCAGCCCGGGGCCTAAGAAGTCGGACATGTGTGAGGCCAGTGTCTCTTGAGGTCCCGGGGGGCGGGGGGGGGGACATGTTTCTTCTCTGCAGGGGCTTAGGCTTGACTTCCTGGTCATGGATGGGACCTCACAGCTCTGGGCCCTTGGGATGCACTTGCTGCCTCTCTTCCCTCTGGGTCTTTCCCCTCATGCCAGCTCTTGCTCTTTCCAGCCCCTCTGGGCCAGCAGGCGCTTGCCACCATCACAGAATCTGCCTTTCTGGCCTCCCCTCGGCACAGTGCTCACGTGCTGCTGACCTCCTCTCCTGTGCCCTCAGCCAGGTGTCCTCTTAAGCGCCCTGCCTGCTTCCTGAGCCCTGGGAGATGGAGATGATCAGGTCCCCAAACCAGGCTGATTCTTCACGTGCAGGCCCTGGGTTGGGACTGGAAATTGGGTGGCATTGGACCTGCCATGCAAGGTGGACAGAAATCCAGCCACGTTAGTTTGGGTCTGTTGAGAAGCAGTCAGCGAGCTTGAGGTTGATTGATTGTGGGAGGTTGAGAGGGAGGGAGCAAAGGTGGGGAGGGGCCAATGCTGTGAGCAGGTGACACCTGTGACAGGGAGGCAGGCAGGAAGGGGGCCTGGGCATTGGAATCTTGGGAGAGGGTCCTTGAGCTAGAACGGCTTGGGAGTGTCCTGCATCGTACAGGGAGGGCTCGCCTTGGGAACACATAGCCTTGGCACCAACGTGGCCGTGGCTTCAGAGGGGCAGCAGCCAGGGCAGCTGGCCCAGCCCGCTTCCATGGCAGAGGGTCTGAGCGAGTGTTTTCAGAGTGTGGCTTCTCCCGAGGCCCTGCCCAGTGTTGTGTCCAGATCAGAGTGGAGGCCAGCACTGGCTGTGTGAGCCGCTGCTCGGCTCCGAGCCTGTTTTGCTGCCTTGAAGGTGGGGGTGTTTGTGGTGACTGTCTTGGGTTCAAGCCTCGAGTTAGATGAGTTTTGGGTACTGAGCTCCCCAGGACTCTTGCTGTGGGCGTGTGGTAGGCTAGACCCAATGACCTCTGTGAGGGCCCCGTCTGGGTTTTCCTGTTCAGGAAACAGGGAGCTCCTCATTCAGGTGTAATTCTAGGAACCAGTTGTTTTTTACAAAAATAGATTCTTATGCTTGAGATTTGCACAAGGGGAAGGATGTGTGTTGCTTGCTTCCTGGCTAACTGGTTTTGTTTCTCATGAGCAGGGCTGCCGGTCACTTGCTGCAGGGCACCCCGGCTACATCAGCCACGACAAGGAGACCTCAATCAAGTATGTCAGTCATCAACACCCCAACCACCCCCAGCTCTTCAGCATCGTCCGCCAGGCCTGCGTGCGGAGCCTGAGCTGTGAGGTGAGCGCCCATGACCTGGGTCCTCTGAGGAGTCGTTCCCACACACTCCAGCCTGGGCAACATCAGTGTTGGTCGTGGGCACGCAGGCAGCCGGCAGTCCTGTCATGAAGAGCACAGGCAGGCAGGCCTCCAGAGTGAGCTGCAGGGCACCCTGGCTGGTTGCTAGCTCACCCTTGTAAGCATCGGGCCTGCATTCTTTGTTCTTCCTGGATGTACCGCTAATGTGTATAGTGTCTGTAGGTCATGTCGCTCCCGTTGGATGTCACCGCCATGTCACAGCCTCCGTGACCATCACTTGCTCTCTGACCAGGGAGTGAGTCAGGGTGTTTTCTAAGACATGTGACCACTGTTGTTGCGTTCATTCTTAGCTTGTATGTCTCTGTCACAGAGAATTTGTAGTTTATTCACTCATGCTTCCTGTCACTGTACCCACTTTCAGACCCTCGAGGCTTGTCCTCCCTCCGATATGTTCCAGATGAGTGCTGCTGGCAAATCTGAGCCTGGGTAGATCACATATTTGTACAGGAGTTATATATGACTCAAGGTAGAAAGAAATTAAGGAATCCAGTGACCCTTGGGTTCCACAGTAATGAACATTCTCTTTGGGGAGTTTGATCACAGGTGAGATGGAAGTGGAAGTTTCCTCTCAAATCCTCCTTTCCCACTCTCCCTGTAATCTGTGTTGGTTGGTTAGTGCAGGAAGAACTGTCTGAGCAGGAGTCACCTGTGTACAAAGGGCGGTGTCCTGGAGCGCTGTCCTTGTGTCCCAGGTCTGCCCCGGCCGCGAGGGCCCCATCTTCTTTGGGGACGAGCAGCATGGCTTCGTGTTCAGCCACACGTTCTTCATCAAGGACAGCCTGGCCCGGGGCTTCCAGCGCTGGTACAGCATCATTGCCATCATGATGGATCGCATCTACCTCATCAACTCCTGGCCCTTCTTGCTGGGCAAGATCCGCGGGATCATCGATGAGCTCCAGGGCAAGGCGCTCAAGGTGGCCAGGAGGCCAGGCAGTGGGGGCAGGGTGGGAGGGCTCTGCGCGGAGGGAACAGGAGTGGGGCGGCATGCCTGCTTCAGGGTCCTGACCACTGCAGAGTCGGAGTTGTGGCCACAAACTGGAGGCCAGCCTGTCTCTCTTGAGTCTTGCTGCCCTGGTTCTTGGTCAGCTCTGTCTTAACTGCAGTCAGACACTCTGGCGTGATCCCTGCTGATCTTTGCTTCCTCTCACCATCATTTCAGAAGCCTGTCCACTAATAATAGTGTGGCAGACCCTCATTCCACATGGACATCAAGGGCCACCTTGGGGGACAGGCTGGTAGTGCTTTGATAGCAGACAGTCCCTAAACCCCAGCAGCTTGTTGATGCTCTGTGTCCAGTTCAGGCAAGAGGGATCTGCTCACCGTGTCAGTCTGGTGGGTGAGATGGCAGCCGTAGGGGCCTGCTGCTCACAGGTGCCTGCTCTGGGGGCACTTGGGCCTGGAGGCCTGGCTCCTCTCCTTGTTGGGGGTGGTTGTGTGTCCCCCCTGGACAGGGTCTGAGCAGTGGAAGCCCCTGTGCCTGGAGGGGGAGCCAAGAGCACTCGGAGAGTAGCCCCATGGCCGTGTAGCCTCAAGCTCCACCTTGAGCGGGGAGGTTATGGGAGAAATTCTTAACTGATGCTCTTCTCAGGCGGCTTCTGATCGCATGGGGACAGAGTGTCCTGCTGGGTGGAGATGGTGGCCCTGTCTTTCCTCTGGGTCCAGAGAGCAGAGGGGCCTGGGTTGCCCACTAGGATTGTCCTGAAGGGCCGTCCCCTCCCTCCCTGGCTTAGGTGTTTGAAGCGGAGCAGTTTGGGTGCCCGCAGCGCGCCCAGAGGATGAACACAGCATTCACCCCGTTCCTGCACCAGAGGAATGGCAATGCCGCCCGCTCACTGACGTCCTTGACCAACGATGACAGCTTGTGGGCCTGCCTGCACACCTCCTTCGCCTGGTAACCAGACTCGGTCTTCTCGCAGCTGCTAGGGTGTTGGCCGGACTGTGCCCAGGTTAGGAGGACTGTCACTGGGTGCATCTGCGTGTGGCTCATGAGCCTGAGCTTGGCCCAGTCATCCTTGGCCCTGAGCACGCAGAGGTCGCTGAGAAGGTGCTACTTTTCAGGTGCTGGTCCCAGGCTAAGGCCAGTGGTCTCTCCTCTCCTGGGACAGCAGTGAATGCTTAAACTGCTCGGCTGTTGCAGGTCAGGATTTGGAGGGGGCTGACCTGGGCTGCTCTGGTCTCAGGAGGAGCTTCTGTTCCTCTGAAGCTGGCTGCCTCTTGGGGCTTGCAGGTTGGTCCTGCCATGGGGGGGCAGCCTCAGCCCTTCACCGTGGTTGGGCCAGTGACCTGGGGGAATGAGGTGGGCTCGGCGGCTCTTATGCCCAGGCCTCAGTGGCCTCAGACCTGCCTTCACCTGCTGTCGTTAGAGGGGTCCATCTGAGGCAGGTGGGAAGCTCAGTGTCCACTGTATAGAGGGAAGAGTACGGACAGACTTGTGGACAACCTGGAAACCACTGCAGTCTGCCCCCCCGCCACAGACTGTTTCTGTTCCTCCCCTGCAGGGTGTATTCCTTCCAAACACCCTAGGTTCTCATTCCTGTGCAGTGTCGCATAAGCCATGTCCTCATATGGAAATCCTTATGAGCAGCTCCTGAGAACCTGCAAACTAAGGGAGAAATATGTCTCCCCATCCAAGTGTACTATCTTTTAAAAATCATTTTAATTACGGAAATTTTCAGACAGACCTGATGTGTAATAAGTACTACCCTGGTTGTCTTGCTTTAGCAGTTATCAGTGTTGTAATGCTTTTTCATCTGTTCCCTCCCTTTTTTATTCTAGAATGTTTTTTAAGGCAAATCTTAGTTGTATGCCTCAGCCATTAAATCATCACATCCCACAGAGTGGGCTCCTCTGTCGCCTCCTCCAGCCCCATCCATGCTCGCTGTCTTGTGCTGCCTCAGGCTTGACCTGGCACTGGGGCCGTACAGTCACGGGCGCAGGTGGTGGTGGGTCTCTGTCAGGGGCAGCTCCTCCTGCACCCCTGCTCCCAGCTTTGCTGGACCCCTGGCTGATCGCAACCACTGGGTGGTGCTCAGCTGTGTCCTTATGCGCAAGTGTTCTGTTATCTGGTAGTCAGATCAGCATGGTAGTCAGATCAGCAGGGTCCATTGGTTTTGAGTCCTATTTTCATTTTAGCAAGAAGGCTTCATAGCTGATGCTCTGTTCTCAGGCTTCTGAAAGCATGCGGCAGCCGACTGACTGAGAAGCTCCTGGAAGGTGCACCCACTGAGGACACCTTGGTCCAAATGGAGCAACTTGCTGGTGAGCAGGGAGGCACTTACGCTGGGAGCCTGTGGGGTGGCTGTGGGGTTGCCCTGTGCTCAGCCCACTACTCTGTTCTGGCAGAGAGCTGATGGAGGGCACCCTGGGAGCAGAAACTGGCCCTTTTGCTCTTCATGGTTTTATTGGTGTTTCCTGTCTCATATTCCTTTATAGTCAGGTGAGAGTCTGTCCAGGCAGGTTGGAAAGGCCTGCCTTTACCCCCAGGGCTGTTGCTCTGATGGCGAGGGGCAGGGGCAGGGGTGGTGGAGGTGCGCAAGGCTCTCAACCTGCTCGCCTCTCTGGACAGGGCCTGCTCCCTGCCCTGCTCTGTAACAGTAGAGTGCTGTGCTTCACAGGACCCGAGGGTTTCATCAGGGCAGTGGCTCCCAAGCCTGCTGTCTGGGCCACCTTCCTCAGGTCTGTGGTCAGCTCTCCATATCTGGGTAGCCACCCGGGGGTCTGAGAGTCCACGTTTCTTTTGGAGATGATTGGATTTTCAGTGATGTAGCAACGTGGGGTGCATAAGACTCGTGATGTGCTTGATGAGCCGCTTCTTGCAAATGCTTGACCTTAACAAGCTGGAGCTGTTTCGAGGTTGTTCCTGTCATCAGGTGACTTGCATCTGAACAGGCTTCCCTGCAAGGGCGAGGCACTGGAACGCGGTCCACCATGGTGCTCTCATGGCGCAGTCGACCGTGGACCATTGATCGTAGTGATTATACATTTCTCGGCTGGTGAAGAGAGCAAGGGCAGTCTGTTGGTGAGGTCTGTTTACCCTAAGAGCCGAGAGTGTTGAGAGAGGTGCAAGTGTGCAGGGCTCACTGTCATGTCTTGGGTTGTATTTTTGTCAAAAGGGGAGCATAGGGGTTCAGAGCACAGGCTGGAGTCAGACAGATGTGCTTTCAGGTCCAGCTCTGGGATACGCATGTGATCTGTGTTGCCCATGCACTGCTCCTCATGCATGACAGGGAGTGAGAATACTGCATTCAGGGGGCTGCTCTGAGGTGAACTGAGATGCCAAGTGCTTCCTTTCTGTAAGGTGAGGAGAATGGTGCTGACTTCAGGGAAGGATGTGTGGAGCCCTCAGGGTAGTGCCTGCGTGCTCTGCTCAGCCTTGGCTCGACTTCTTCCACCAGCCGTGGACAGAACACAGACTGACTGCTCCCAGCCCCCCAGGACTCCAGAGGCAGCAAGTAGTGTAGCCAGCTGGCCTGAACCCGAAGTCAGTAACCTTCTGGTCAGTTTAACCACAAGGTGCCTTGGGCTGAAGTGGTTGTGTGACGTCCAGGGAGTAAAGGAACCCAGGGTTGCATGCTGTGAAACTGAGTTGTCGTCCGTTTTGCAGAATTGGAAGAGGAATCAGAAAGTTGGGACAACTCTGAGGCTGAAGAGGAGGAGAAAGGCCCTGCCCTGCCAGAGGGGGCAGAGGGGCGGGAGCTGACCAAGTGCCCAGTGGAGTCTTCCTTGCTCTCAGACAGTGGAGCTTGGCAGCCACGGAAGCTCTCTGTGTTCAAATCGCTTCGGCACATGAGGCAGGTAGGTGGTGGCGGGGGAAGGGGAGGGGATAGAGGGGTCAGACACCGGGACAGGAGTCCTCCGCCTCTGCTTCTGGCTCATCTCCACCCAGCACACCTTGTCCTTCAGGCCTGCCATGCTCAGGAGTGACCAGGAACCTTCTCAGTGGGTAACTGTAGATGACACTGGGCATCTGGGGTGTCTGAGCCCCAGGTTCAGTGAGGATGGAGGGGGTGTCTTTAAAGAAAGGCCAGCAGTCGGCTTTTTGTGAGTCTTGAATCTTGTGGTTCTGGAACCTTCTAAAGAAGTTGAACAACATTGTTGGTTTGCATGCAGCATGGATGCTTCACAGATTGAAAACAGTGGGCGTTCTTACAAAGAATCAGAGATCTGAGTGTCTGACTCTAGTAATTGCATTCAAACAAGGACTTGTCATTCAGTATAAGAGGGAGCCTGCGTGGCAGTGGGGGTAGGGGTGGGGCATGACCATTAGGGGTACTGGGGGAGGGACTACTGGGTCACAGAGGCTGACAGTTCCTTCTTAGACTCTCTCTTTTTATGTCAAGGATGAATTCTGTCAGAAGACAGTGATTTGTTTTTTGGAAAATTAAGTAAAGCCTGATTAACAACAGGTTCTCTGTGGGACTTCAGGATGAAAACCACTCACTCAGCTCGCTGCAGGCTGGGCTGATTCTGTGGGTGGCAGTTGGGAGGGGTCTGGGGTTCTGCCAGGGGTGGGTCCTGGAGGCAGGTCCTTGGGGGCTGGTGGTGTTGGGTGATAGGATGAGCTCTTTGAAACTGAGAGTTGTTGTTCAGTCACCCTGTCCTGTCTGGCTCTTTGCGACCCCATGGACTTCAGCATGCCAAGCTTCCCTGTCCTTCACTGTCTCCCAGAGTTTGCTCAAACTCATGTCCATTGAGTTGGTGATGCCATCCAGTCATTTTGTCCTCCTTCGTCCTTTTCTCCTCCTGCCTTCAATCTTTCCCAGTATCAGTCCTTTCAATGAATATTCAGGGTTGATTTCCTTTAGGATTGACTGGTTTGTTCTCCTTGTTGTCCAAAGGACCCTCAAGGGTCTTCTCCAGCACCACAGTCCAAAAGCATCAATTCTTTGGTGGCCCTTTGGCGGCAAAATGTCAGTGCCACAGGGTTAATCAGTTGATTAAAGCAGGAAAAAGATAAGACGGGCTTCTTAGGTGGCTCAGCAGCAGGAGACACAGTAGATGCGGGTTCAATCCCCGGTTCGGAAAGATCCCCTGGAGAAGAAAGTGGCAACCCACTTCGGTATTCTTGCCTGGAGAACCCCACTGACAGAGGAGCCTGGCAGACTGTGGTCCACAGAGTCGCAGAGAATTAGACACAACTGAGCAACTGAATGACAACAGAGACAGGATAGATCAGGGAGTCTCACTCCCAGGAGGGAGGGGTGGACGTGTGCTCTGGACGTGGATCCACACTGAACAGGGCAGCCCTGGGTGAGCTGGTGTGGAGACCCTGTTCTTCCTGGGGCCGAAGAGTCACAACCTTCGTTCGCTTTTGAGTGGTTCAGCCATAGTTAAGTGTGTAGAGAGAGAAGGCATGTTGCAGAAAGCTTAGAATGAAGAGCTTTAAGTTTTTAAGAATAAAATTGGGGGAAATATGTTGAACTGTGCAAGAGCTTTGGGGTCAGGCTTTCAGGTGTGAATGTAGCGAGGTCCCACTGCCTCTTCCTGTCCTTGGGCACATCACCCAACTCCCCCTTCCCCCTCTGGAGGTAGATGACTTCCTCACTCCTGGCCCGCCTGCTTTACTCCACAGGCAAAGTTTCTGGATGGAAAGCTGTATGCTGTATTTTTCAGGTCCTGGGTGCCCCGTCTTTCCGCACACTGGCCTGGCATGTCCTCATGGGGAACCAGGTGATCTGGAAGAGCAGAGATTCAGACCTTGTCCATTCAGCCTTTGAAGTCCTTCGGGTGAGAGGGTGTTTTTTCTCTCGTGGTGAGGGGAGACAGTACTGGCCTGGTGGATTTTATGAACTGGACTTCAGATGTGGGTGTTAGGACATGTCAGAGACTCATTGCCTGAATCTAAGATCTGTGTTTTTCTCCACTATTAATATGGGGATCATCTGCCCTTTCACTGCCGAGGGCCTGGATCCCATCCCTGGTTGGAACTGATTCCATAAGACACATACAGCTAGGCCCAAAATATTTAGAAAACAAAAGGTAGTGATTTGTGGCTTTGTTTCCTGTGAGGAATCTGCTGTGCTCATAGACTGCTCACATTCCATCTGCTTCCCCATCCCTACCACTCTGAGAATCCACCTCCACCAGGGGTGAGCTTGGCCTCCAGGGCCTCGCCTCTGCACAGCGCGTTCTCGATGGGCCCGCCACGGTGCGCCAAACAGGTGCCATGGCCGGGGTCTGGCTCTGAGGGTGTGTGCGCACCTTCCTCTGTCTAGGCCCTGAGGGCACGAGATCAGTCTCTCAAAAAGCTTTGGGGACGAGGGAAGAGACACACAGCTAAGCAGCTGGAGCATGAAGGAGGAGCTAACGCTGCTGAGCAAGCCGGGGTGGCGCTGTGTGGGAGAAGGCCTGGGGCCAGGAGACCAGGGACACCTTGGGAGGAAGGGGCTCTGCACGAGTGCTGAGTGCACTGGGATGTGGGGACAGACTCAGCTGGGGCAGTGCTCATCAACCCCGGGCCGTTGTGTCCCTGCAGACCATGCTGCCTGTGGGCTGCGTCCGTGTCATCCCCTACAGCAGCCAGTATGAGGAGGCCTACCGCTGCAACTTCCTGGGCCTTAGCCCCCACGTGCAGATCCCTCCCCACGTGCTGGCCTCAGGTATGTGCCTCATTGGTCCTCAGGACTCAGGGTGAGACCACACGGCTGGATGTCAGCTGTGTGTTTGAGGACCATGCCTGCTGGCCTCAGAGGCAAGAGGGCCAGTGTTGCAGGACCCACTTTCCCAAAGGCATTGGCCTCTGTTTTCTGTCTTTGAAACGGGTGCGGGTTGGGCTGGACAAGCTCATGGTTGGGGTAGCTTGCTGGGGTGTGGCTCTCCCTGTGGGCATGTCCCATCCTGAGAATGGTTCAGGAGTCCCACTGGACTGACCCCTCCACCCTGTGGTCTTCCTTCCTCTTTCTGGTCTCCTGTTTTATCTGCCATAAATTCGTCCCTGCTGCCCATCAGCACAGTGGCCTTTGCTCCGTTCACCTCCACCCTTGGGACAGACAAGCTTACTGCTCTAGGAAAACAGCCAGGAAGCTCATTAGTGTCCCTCTTGGGTTGAGGGCATTTGGGAATCAGCCTGGGCACCTATCCCCACCTTCTGGCGTGTCCAGGCTCCTCCGGTGATTCCGTGAGATGGTCAAACGGTTGGTCACAGAGCTGCTGTCCTTCAGCACTCAGGCTGGGCCATGAGTGCAGGAGGCAGTATGCAGAGCACATGCTCCAGTCTCAGAGACAAGCTTGATGTTATTACCACCATAGCCATGTGACCCCGTGCAAGTCACTTAGATTCCCTGTTTCCCTGCCTATGAAGTAGGGGTTAGAGCAGGACCCCTCTCACAGAGCAGTTTAGTATTAAGCCAACTGAGGTATATGCCATTATCAGTAGTTACTGTCACTTGATGCATTGTTAGTTTGAGTCAAAAGTGAACTCTTAACTGTGTTCACAAATGACAGAAGATTTTAAAGGCCCAAGTATTAACCTTGGGTAGCTGGAGTTGGTCTGATGGTGCCATGGACCATCCAGTTGGTCTGATGGAACCATGGAGTTCCCAAGATGGTCTGAGATGATTCGGAGCTGCAGAGTGGGATGGGCTTGTCATGGGGTGAAGGGGCACACTTGACAGAGCAATGTGTCTGTGTTTCCCCAGAGTTTGCTGTGGTTGTGGAGGTCCACACAGCCACTCGTTCCAGCCTCCATGCGGTTGGGTGTGAGGGTGAGCAGCCTCTCAGCAAGTACGAGTTTGTGGTGACCAGTGGGAGTCCTGTTGCCGCAGACCGAGGTGAGTGCTGCTCAGCGGGCTGCCTCATCCCAGAATGAGCTGGGTCGGGGGGGCGGCACTCAGGTTCTCCTGGTGCTGACCACCTCTCCCCCGCCCCCAGTCGGCCCCACCATCCTGAATAAGATGGAGGCTGCTCTGACCAACCAGAACCTGTCCGTGGACGTGGTGGACCAGTGCCTCGTGTGCCTCAAGGAAGAGTGGATGAAGTAAGCAGGCGCTGTCGCGGCTCCTGGAGTCTTGCTTTCTGGGAGGGCTGGGGTGCCAATAGCATAGTGATCTGCTGAAGAAAACCAGAAAGAGCTGAGGCTGTGGCGCTGGGGTGGTGCATCAGGGGAGAGGTTACGATGCATGTCTGTGCATCACCGCCTGTGCAGCCAGCTGGATGACCTTGAGCAGGTGACTCGGCACCTGGGCCTGAAGCTGCTCTGTGCTCTCCAAGGAAGCAGTTGTTTTTGATGGTTAATTAACTTGCTGCTGCTGCTGCTAAGTCACTCAGTCGTGTCCGACTCTGTGCGACCCCATAGAGGGCAGCCCACCAGGCTCCCTGTCCCTGGGATTCTCCAGGCAAGAACACTGGAGTGGGTTGCCATTTTCTTCTCCAATGCATGAAAGTGAAAAGGGAAAGTGAAGTCACTCAGTTGTGTCCAACTCAGCGACCCCATGGACTGCAGCCTATCAGGTTCCTCCGTCCATGGGATTTTCCAGGCAAGAGTACTGGAGTAGGGTGTTAATTAACTTAAAAAGTTGAAAGATCAGATAGTTCCCATTCTGTTACAGCAGATAACTTTATTCCCTCCTGCCTTCTTGGTAATTTTTTGTCAATTAATTAGCCAAACATCATTCTGACTTTAAATGGTGCAGTGAAGCTTCAGAACAGGCAGTTCCTTTCATGACAGGAAGGAATGTTTGGTTTTTTAACTTCCCTGTCTGGATGCAGCAGCATTAGAACTGGGCAAATGGGAAATGCTGGGGCAGGCGTGAGCTGCTGCTGTGCCATGAGGACTCCCCTGTTTCTGTTAAGCTCTGCTTATCAAGCTGTTGCTGGTCTTGATGCCTCTTAGGCCCCAGGACCAGAACTCTGCTGATGGCGCTATGGTAGCTGAGTGTTTGGTTTTGATTTCCTACAGCAAAGTGAAGGTCCTTTTTAAATTCACCAAGGTGGATAGTCGGCCAAAAGAGGACACACAGAAGCTCCTGAGTATCCTCGGAGCGTCTGAGGAGGACAACGTCAAGCTGCTCAAGTTCTGGATGACAGGCCTGAGCAAAACCTACAAGTCACACCTCATGTCCACGGTCCGCAGCCCCACGGCCTTGGAGCCTCGCAACTGACCCCACCATGGGAACGAGTGTCCAGGTGACCTGCTGGGAAGTGGCGATGGCCAACTTGCCGTAACACTCAGACACAGGTCTCTGATGGCGGTCACAGGTGGTCCTCCTGTATCCAAATGCCAACCTGACCCTGTTTGCTCAGAAGGAGTAGAAGCTGTTGGAGCTGAACTCTGCTCTCTGTGGGGTTCTGGGCACCATCCCACCAACTTTGAGTTGTTCCAGCCTTGAAGAGGGCGGTTGGAGACTTGTGACAATTTGTCCCCTGCGTTTGCACCCCCTGGAAGAGAAGAATGGACAGAAAGTGTGTATGTCCTGTCTGGTCAGCCTCGCCTGAGGTCCCTCAGCCTCACTGTCAGATCCTGTCACAGTTAGCGGTTTAGCCTTTCTGTTCTGAACTTCAGCAAGGGTCTCCAGGTTTTGTGTGCGTCGTGAGTTTCCCTGTAGCTACGGGTTTTCAGGGTATGTGCTAATCTGGAGTCACTGCCAATAACCTGGCTTCAAGTCAGGGCTCTGGGAATGGCTCTGGGTGGAGTGGATATTCCACGCTGATTGTTGGAGTGACTGGAATTCCTGTTTTTGAGTTATCTGACCACCACTTTTCTGGCTATTCTCTGCTGTGGTTGCTTTGAGAGTACCCTGAGCTTTGAGGACAAGCCCTGATCTTTTTGCACAAAGGTGACACTCTGCTGAAATGCCAGCTGGAGCCCTTTGACTGGCCTGGCTCACCGTGTACACAGCTGAGACAACCATCGTGGTTTGATTCCATATCACTCTGCCTTTGATTGCTTCTTTAAACGTCTACATTTGGCTGCATTTAATTTTGGTGTCTTTAAACAAGTTCCTCGTCCCTGTGTACATTTTTAATAAGGATTTGTGGTTTGGAAGGATTTTCCAGTAATTTTGCTGATTTGTTTATAGTTCTTGTGTTTAATTTATATTTAACAGGAAGACCATGTTTATATGACTAGGTATATGTATTGTGCAAGAACATCAAAATAATAAAGATATATTTTTATAAACTGTTGACTATGTGGTTTTTTTTGGTTTGTACCTCAGATTTTCTTGGGATCTGTCACAGAAAATAATATGGTTAGAGTAAGACCAGTAATAGAACTGTTTTGGAACTCTCTACTCTGCTGGAGGCTTACAATTTCCAGGGGAAGACTTAATAAATTGTGATTAATTTTCAGTCAGTTTTAGCTCTTTGTACAATTTCAGGTTCCCTTCTCCTACCTCTAGCCATGTGGCAGGACCGTGCACATGTTCTTGGATCAACTTGCATATAGCTCGGCGGGGAATGAGGGTGGGTGTCCTTGGGATGTCAGGGCTTTGTGCCTGATCGCTGCATCTGATCAGAGTGCAGATGAAGAGGGGCAGCCACTGTGGCTGTACCCCACCACCCCCAGATGAGGAGTCTGTCAGGGAATGATAGTGGACTGGAGACCTCTTTCCCCCTCTCAGGAGCCAGGTATTAAAGAGTAGGACACTCAAAAACAATTTACATGAATGAGAAAATTAAAAAGTTACTGTGCACATCCAGGGAAGGGCTCAGAAAAAAATCTGAGAAAAACTGAAGTTTACACCTTCAGCTGACCCTTGGCAAAAAGCCTACAAAGTAAAAATAACAACAAAAAAAAAAAACCCCATAAATCCCTGGGAAGGGGGACTTAAACGTACAGTGTTCAACAACAACAAAATCAAGACATACAAAGAAACTGGAAGGTGTGGACAGCATGTTGAAAGGAAAAAATGAATTCAACAGAATCTCCATGAAAAAGATTTAACGGCAGATATATTAGGCAAAGACTTTAAAACATCTATGTTAAAGTTGCTCAAAACAAAGATCCTCAAAGAACTAAAGGAAGATGTGGAGAAAGTCAAGAAAATAATGTGTGAACAAATGGAAAGTGATACAAAGACCAAAAAAAAAAAACCACATTACTGACTGATTACCACATGCCAGGCATTATTTTAGGGGTTAGAAATACAGTTCCCTGCTCTTTTGAAACGTCCATCTTGTGAGGAAAGTGAACAGTAAACAGTTTAAACAAGTGAAAATGTTTACTGTGAACGGCCAATACAGAGCAGTGAGAGAGCAGTGCAATACTGCAGTGGAGAGTGAGAGAGGGTCACTCACTCCACAGGGAGAGGTGAAACCGGGATGATAAGCAAGAGGGATCTGTTTTCTTCCTTCTTATGCCTTTTACCCTTTATTCTACCTCATGGATTTAAATACATACATGCATGGAATTGAGAATAAAACAGAAAAATCAAGAAAACTAAAGTTTGGTTCTATAAAAAGATGAACAAATTGACATTTAGCTAGATGTACTTAGAAAACATCAAGTTACTGAATGAAATGAAATGAAAGTGGGACATTACTACCTATTCTATAGAATCAAAAAGTATTATAAAGGAGTAATATGAGCGATTGTATGCTAAAAAATTAGATAACCCTGAAACATGCCGAGAAACAAAACTTGACAAGACTAAAGCATGAAGAAATAGAAAATCTGAATAGAACTACACTAGTAAGGAGGTTGAATCAGTAATCAAAAATCCAGTAAAGAAAAGCTCTGGAGCTGATTGCATCACTGGTGAATTCTACCAAACAGTTAAAGAATTAATACCAGTCCTTCTCAAACTTTAACCAAAATTGAAGGAGAGGGGACATCTCACAGCTCAGTCTATGAGGCCAGCAGAACCCTGATACCAAAGTCAAAAAAGATACAAGAAGAAAACTACAGACCAATACCCCTTCTAAACATTGATGCAAAAATCCCCAACAAAATACAGAATTCAGCAGCATATTAAAAAAAAAAAATCACAAAACTTAGACACCATGACCAAGTGGGATTTATTCCTGGAATGCAAGGATCGTTCAACATACAACCAATCAATGTAATATGCCCTGTCAACAAAATAAAGGGGGAAAAAAACCCACATAGTTACCTCAATTGATGCAGAAGAAGCACGTGAAAAATTAAGCACCTTTCTGTGATTAAAAAAAAAAGTTCCGCCAAATAGAAGGAAACTCCTTTTCACATTAAAACTGTCTGTGAAAAACCTGCAGGAAACTTAATACTCAACAGTGAAAGACTGAAAGCCCTTCCTCCAAGATCAGGAACAAGGCAAGGATGCACAGTCACCACTTTCATTCAACATAGTAGTGGGAGTTCTAGCCAGAGCAGTTGGATATCACCATGCTCTCTCTATCAATTCATCTGTGGATAGATGTTGAAGTTGTTTCCACATCTTGGCTATTGTGAATGCCGCCACACTGAACACTGGAGTGCTAATATCTCTTTGAGATCCCAAATTCAGTTCTTTTGGATAAATACCCAGAAGTGAGACTGCTGGATCATACGGTAGTCCTATGTGAACTTTTTGAGGAATCTCTATACTGTTTTCTATAGCAGGTGCACCATTTGGATTCCCACCAACAGAGTACACAAGTTCTGATTTCTTCACATCCGTGATAACAGCCATCTTAGCACATGTGAGGTGATACCTCATTGTGGTTTTCATTTACATTTTCCTGATGGTTA
The DNA here is from genome assembly GCA_007570785.1 of Antilocapra americana. Classification (NCBI taxonomy): domain Eukaryota; kingdom Metazoa; phylum Chordata; class Mammalia; order Artiodactyla; family Antilocapridae; genus Antilocapra; species Antilocapra americana. Next base: position 20,109,373 of record ML664177.1, on the reverse strand, counting down.
GTGATGCTGGGCATCTTTTAAAATACCTGTCGGCCAGCCATGTCTTCTTTGGAGAAATGTCTGTTCAGGTCTTTAGCACAGTTTTAGATTGAATTATTCTATTTTTTTTTTTTACTATTGAGTTGTAGGAATTCCTTATATACTATGGAAATTACCCTCATCTGATATGTGGTTTGCATAGACTTTTTAAAATGCAATTCTTTAGAGCAGTTATAAGTTCACAGCAAAATTGAGGGGAAGGTACAGAGTTCCCATATACCCCTGTCCCAAGACATGCTTTGTTACAATTAAAAAACCTACACTGACAGTTTGCATAGACTTTAGTAAATACTTTGTATTTATGGAGTCAGTTTACTCATTATCATAGTTTTCCTTTTTCTTTAATTCTTTGAGGGTGTTTGTAAGAGTCGTTTTTAAGTCCCTTCCTACTAAATTCAACTTCCGAGTCCACTCGAATCAGTTCCTTTTGGCTTCTGTTTTCCTGCATGCAGGTCACACTTTGCTCTTTCTTTGCATGTTGGTAAGCTCTGGTTGAAAACTGGGCATTTTTGATAATAAAAGTGCAGCAACTCTGGATTTTATTTTGTCTTTCTGAGGTTGCTGTCCTTCAGAAACTTAGCTGGACTTAAACTCCAGCATCTCTTCCCCTGCAGTGAGCAGCCCCTGATGTATCTGCTCAGCTTTTTATTTTCATCTGTTCATAGGGGGCACCTGTGAATCTTTCAAATATAGGAATCACTGGTGATTTGGAGTTAACCCAAATACTTGGAGCCTGCAGGCCTCACACCCTGCTTGATCTGTCTGTGGGTGTAGGACACTCTCAAGCCTCCATTGCTTTCACTTCTCCCTGTGCTTTCGTGGGTCATTCCCCCTTGTACGCTGCTCCCCAGTCAGCCAAGGCTGTGTGGAGACCATGACTTGACCCTTTCAAGAACCTCTTACTTGCGGGGTGTCTGTCAGATTTCTAATTCATCTCCTGCTCACCCCAACTTTGACTGCAAGCTTGGGCTGGTGAGGCTGTGTTTTCATAGTTCATTCACAACCGAGTCCACCATTTTTTGCCAGCAGAACTGTTAAGTTTCTGCAGACAATCCCAGCATAATTGAAGTCCATCCATGTTGTAGTAGTGTGTATCAATGGTTTATTTCTTATTATTGCTAAATAGTATTCTGTTGCATTGATATGCAAACATTTATCTGTTGAGGGACATTTATGTTTCCAGATTTGAGTCATTACAAGCAAGCCTGCTGTGAACATTTGTGTCCAAGTCTTTGTGTAGGATGTGTTTGTGTGGGATGCAGCAGGACGGCTGCACCAGATGGAAGGTGTGTGCTTCCCATTTTAAATAAACTTTTAATTCAGAATAACTTTAGATTTCCCCAAGAGTTCTGAAGATTGCACAGAATTCCATTTACCCCTCAACTCAGTTTCCCTTCCTCCTAGCCTTTTCCTTTACTTTCATTCCTCAAAGTGAAGAAACTGACATCGGTACATTATTATTAACTAAACTCCAGACTTTATTTGGATTTCACCAGCTTTTTCACCAATGTCATGGTTCTGTGTCCAGATCCAGTGCAGGGCACGCAGGTGTAAGGTCTCCCCAGTCTGTGCTGGCCTGTGACAGCGTCCAAGCTGTCTATTTCGTGCCCTTGGCAGACCTGAACAACACTGGCCAGGTGTCCCGTGAGAATTGAAAGCAGTCCTCTAACCCGGGCTTCCTGTGGGTTTTTCCTTATGACTGGACCCGGTCACGGCTTCGGGAAAGACAGCCAAGTCTCTCGGGGACTCAGACGTGACCCTTCTGCCCATTTTCCGCGTGTGAGGGTCACTCTCCTTGTTCCGCAGAGGGCGCCCCCGAAAACTCCCAGCCCCTGGAAGCACCCTCAGGACCAGCATCCACGGATCACGAGGGATTCTTCTGTCGGGCGGAGCAGTTCCTCTCTTTCCTTGCTCATTGACTCCACCATAAAGGATGCACATTTACACCTCGGGTACAAACCAGCGCTGCATTATTTACGCGGTCCTCGCATTGTTCCAGTTTGGCCCTCTGTGGGTTCCTCGCCACTGCCACCAGCATCCCGGAGAGCCAGGTGCGCAGGCGCAGTGGGCGACGGCGCTGACTAAGCAGACGCAGGTGGGCGGAGGGTGGTGGGCGGTGGGGGGGCACAGGCGCACTGGGAGGCAGGCGGTGACTTCGCAGGCAGGCGGGTTGGTGGCAAGCCCCCATCACCGCAGGCGGGAGCACGTGGGCCGAGGGCGAAGAACCAGCACGCAGGCGCAGTTGGCGGTTGATACACGTGACCTGCTGGCGCGCAGGCGCGATGGGCGGCTGGCGTACGTGCGTGACAGGCACGCAGGCGCAGGGTGCGGCGAGCACGCGTTTTACGTGGGGCCTCGGTACCTGAGGACGCCATGCGGCCATTACGCTGGCAGGTGGCTGTGGCGGCGGCAGCTGGCCTCGCGCTGGCTTTGGAGACGCTGCCTGCTGTGTTGCGCTGGCTGTGGGCCAGGCGGCGGCCGCGTTTGCGGCCGCGGCGCGAGGTGCTGTTTTTCCCATCGCAAGTGACCTGCACAGAAGCCCTGCTGCGTTCCCCGGGTGCCTCGCCCTCTGGCTGCCCGTGTAGCCTGCCCCACGGCGAGAGCTCACTGAGCCGGCTGCTGAGTGCCCTGCTGGCCGCCCGTGCCAGTCTGGAGCTCTGCCTGTTCGCCTTCTCCAGCCCGCAGCTGGGCCGCGCCGTGCAGCTGCTGCACCAGCGTGGCGTGCGCGTCCGCGTGGTCACCGACTGCGACTACATGGCCCTGAACGGCTCGCAGATTGGCCTACTCCGTAAGGCAGGTAGGCTGGGCGCTGGAAGCAGGACGGCAGGGCGCTTGGGGCAGCGTCGGAGGACTGGGGAGACACTCGCGTCCCTTGGCAGCCTTGCAGGGTCTGGGGAAAGTCCGCGGTGTCCAGAGGAGCTTCTGTGCAGAGTCTTAGCCCAAAACCTGGGCGTGAACCCCGGAGGGGGCCGAGGCTGGAAGCAGGTCCCGCAAGCAAAGCCTGTCAGGGATCCAGAGGTCTGTTGAGGGCACAGGTACGCGGAGATGCAGCGTCGGCTTAAAGACCAAACGGAGGAGAAGGTGTTTTCTCTTAAATTAACTAGTGAGTCTTCTTTTGGGGCATCTGAAATCAATATTTAAAATAAGGTAAGACATGGAACTGAAATGGTTGGTTAGTGAGCAGGTAATTTGTTTCTTCAGCTGCCAAACGGCAGGGAAGTCAGGTCTCTGGCGGATCTGCCCCTCACTGGAGTGGGAACGGTGAACCCGGGAGTATGAGTAATTGTGAAGATGTTCTAAGTTCACACATGCCTTACTTGGAAACTCCTGTCCCCGAGTGATGCTGTGTCCTGCGCGAGCGATTTGGAGTCTGAACCTCTTGCCCTTCTCTCGGTCACTGAGGCCCCTGCAAAGGTCATTTTTGCATTAACAACCATCTGACCTGCCCATTCTAGTGGTCACCGTGACAGTCACGTGGGGCTCTTGAAAACTGTCCTGGCTGCTCTCAGCTCACCTGGGATGGGAACACAGGTGCGTCCTACCCTGGTCTTCGCATCTGTGGGGGGCAGGATGGAGACTTGGTTTCAGTGTTGAGGACGTTGACTTCGGCTCTTCCTGGCAGCCTTGCGATCCTATGTTGATTCTGTTGTTGGGGAAACTTGGCTGTTTAGCACAGCCGTTTTATTGTAGAGAACCGTAGGACCTCAGATTTGGCAAGAACCTTGAAGGGGCCCCATGACCAGATTCCGGGTAAACCTTGACTCTCTTCTGAGGGCGTCCCTGCATTATTCTTCTCTCACCGCTCAGCTGTCTCCCTGTGTTTGTCTGGACAGGTTCCAGGTTCCAGGTCCACAAATGCAGAACAGGACAGTATGGCAGGGAGGTCTGGCAGAGCAGGAGCCCTGGAGGTGCCCAGGAGGGTTGTGGGCGGGGGCACAGACAGGTGCTCTGAGGAGTCACCTGCGTGAGGGCCTGTTTTGTGGTGCGGTGAGCGACAGGCAACCCTGTGGCTGAGGTGCGCATGTTGAGGTGGGCACACGAGGGTCCCTGAGCCTCAGCAGCAGGGGAGGCTGCATCAGCTGGATGGTCACGGGGCCAAATCTGAGGCTTTAGGTTTGGGGCCTGGTGTCTTCTGCGTGGGCCCCCTGCATTTGTCCCCTAGCTTCACAAGGTCCTAATTACAGGGGGGATCTGCTTCTGGGCCTCAGTGAGCCCTTAGGGGCACATGAACTTGAGATTAAATGGATTTTGCTTCAGTCGCCACTGGCTCATCCTGAAACCAGTAACTGTAGGGTGATGCGTGTCATATACACTGGGGGGTGGGGAGCCTCCCCCAGTCAGGGCTGGAGGCGTTTCCAGAGGAATTAACTCTCCTGTCCCTGCTGCCGGACAGCCCTCCTCCTGGGGCTGGTGGGCTGGGCCCCTGCCTGGCTCAGCCACTGTCACCACCCAGACCTTTCGGTGCCCACGACACTGGACACAAGCAGCAGTCAGTCCTGTGAACACATCCACGCTGGAGAAGGAGCCAGAACTCAAGTGACGGATAGCGAGAGGAGAGGCTGGGGAAGGAGTGAGGGGCTCCAGTGTGGGGGCGACCAGAGCCCCTCCCTGGCCAGCAGCTCAGTCGGTGGACAGGCAGCAGTGACGTCTCGCTCTTTGCAGGGATCCAGGTCCGGCACGACCAGGATCTGGGCTACATGCACCACAAGTTCGCCATCGTGGACAGGAAGGTGCTGATCACTGGCTCCCTCAACTGGACCACGCAGGCCATTCAGAACAACCGGGAGAACGTGCTCATCATGGAGGACGAGGAGTATGTGCGGCTCTTCCTCGAGGAGTTCGAGCGCATCTGGGAGGAGTTCAACCCCACCAGGTTCTCCTTCTTCCCTCAGAAGGAGAGGGCTCGCTGAGGCGGGCTCCCGGCCAGCAGCCCCTAGGCTGGAGTCCTGCTGAACTCTGTGTGAGGAAGGGTGGTTCTCTTGCATTAAGTAGTGATATTCCTTAGAGAGAGCTTGGGCTTGGCAAGGACAGAGACCGTCCTGCAGTGGAAGGGAGGTGCTTCGGACCGGGTGCCTCCATCAGGGCTGTTGAGGCAGCAGATCCGAGTCCCTTTCCTGATTCTGAGGCTTTCCGGGTCCCCCAACCCTCCCTTGCCCCCACCACGCTCCCTTGCCCTCCCCCACATCCAGCCTTCAGAACCTGGGTGACTAGTGTCCAGAAGCTGCTCCTGTTTGCACATGTTAGGTTTGTAATTTTTGATGTTTTCACATTCAGGGGAATTTGGTTGTCTGTAGATTTGACCTTCACCATGATACCTGAGGCCGTGCTCAGTATCCCTGAGGCAAGGTGGGTCCTGGGGTGGCCTCACTGGGCTGTCCTGATTTCTGGCGTGGATGTGACATCTTTGAAGTGTCGTTTCCCCCACCCCCTGCCAACATAGTGTGTTTCTCTCGATTTAAAGTTATCTTTGACTTAGGATGTTGGACAGGTAAACCCAGACAGAACTCAGCTGAAGTTGTAAAGCGTGGTTCTTGGGTTGGAAGTCATGTGGCTTCACGGTGACAGTGCTTCTCCCCAGAGCTGGGTCCCCCTGAATAAACTTGCTCCCGTTCCTGTCCAGTTGCATGTGTGTCTGCCTTTTTATGCAAATAGTGACTTTGCGGGGCGGGGATAGCATCCAGCTATTTAGGAGCCATTGGCCAAGATAGGAGTCTCCCAGAGAGGAGTGAAGACCTGGGGGTGTTCTTGGGGGACCCTGGTGTCTTCTGAGCAGCTGAGCTGACTCCCAGCCATGCTCCTCAGTGCCTGTCTGGCCCGTGAGGCTCAGTGCCCCCAGCCCCCTGTCTGCAGGACTTGCTTTCAGAAGTGCCAACCACCCAAGACTAGCCCCAGCATCAAGGTTGCTGTTGACAAAGTTGTGAAATGGTTTCATCCCACGTAATGTTTTATTTCATTTGACTTGATTTATATTGTTTTCATTATAGTCATCTTTGTGGTGGGAGTTTGAACCTAACATAAGTTTCAGGTAACGGGCGTTCTGTTCTGAGGGCCTGAGGAGGCGAGCACTGAAATCAGCCTGCAGAGTGGAGGCTGTCTGTCCCCGCTGAGGGTGGGCGACTGCATGAGGTGACCAGAGCCCCGCTGTGACAGGAGAGGTGTGAGGAAGGACAGCTGGGTCACAGCAGGGCTTGGGCCGAGCCCAGCGTGTCCAGTCCTCCCAACGAGATGGTGGGGGTCAATGCTGAGGCCGCGGGAGGTCCCAGGCTTCCCACGGGTGAGGGTGGCTGAGCTGAGCTGTGTGGGAGTGCACTTGGTACAGAAGGCAGTTCAGGCTGAGTCTGGGGCTTTGTACTGGGTGGCAGTTGTCCTGGGCGTGCTCAGAGCTGTGGAGGCATGCTAAGGAGCCCCTGGAAGTGTAGCTGACATGCCTCAGGGCAGTAACCGGAGGGCCAGAGGCTGGGAGGGGACTTGTGTAGTGTGTGTCCAAAGCTACATGCTTTGTCCACCAGATTCTGGCATGAACAGGACCTTTACTGGAAGTAGTCAACCCCAGGAGGCTTGGCAGTTACTCCCTAAGAGGACTAGAGGTGGCCTCCTCTTATTGCCCTTCCACCCCTGCCCCACAGCCTCTCATTCAGCCTGTGGCTTGGGTTCAAGCTCGTCATTTTAACCGTGGGACAGGGATGCAGCCTAACAGCATACGTGGAATGTTGGCACCGTTACACGTAAGATATTTTAAACTCGTGAGAACTTTGTGATAAAAGAAATTGTCCTGGTAGTAATAGTGTGGCTCTGTCACCCTCCCTGTACCTGTCAAATTCAGGAGAACGTTGGAATGAAACCGTGCAGCTACATTATTTGTGCTGAACTGCTTTTTAAAAATAGTTTTTTAATTCATTTTTGGCTGTGCTAGGACTTCGTTGCTGTGAGGGCTTCTCTTAATTGTGTGGAGCAGGGGTTCCTCTTCTTGGGGACACGGGCTCCTCATTGCGGGACACGGGCTCCATGTGTGCGGGCTTCATTAGTTTTGGGGCACAGGTTTAGTTGCCCCTCTTTACCACTGGGCCACCAGGGAAGCCCCTGAATTGGTTTTTAAAGCAACTATTTTAAAAATAACACTTCATTGAAATTCACATACCGTAAAATTCACTGTTTTAAAAGTGTGCAGCTGAGTGTATTGATAGTATATTAACAGATTATTAGCTGTCGGTGTGTTAACAGAGTTATTTGGTTGTTATTTACTATAGTAACAGGGTTGTGCAGCCATCAGTACCATCAGTTTTCAGAGCATTTTATTCACTCCAGAAAGAAACCCTGTTTTTGTGGGTTTATCTGCTGTGGATGTTGTGTATAATGGAATCCTACAACACTCGGTCTCAGTATGATCTCAGTGTCCCTCCTTTGTAGTGTTTTTGAGGGCCATCCAGTGTCAGTACTGATACAACAGTGTCAGTATTTTTTTACTTCTTTTTATAGTTGAAGAATAAGTCGCTATATGGACAGATCACATCATGTTTACCTGTTTATCAATTGATGGACGTTGGCGTCGTCTCTACCTTTTGTCTATTGTTAATATGATGCTGTAAATGCTCACATACAAGTGTTTGTGTGGACATGTTCTTGAGTCTCTTGATTATATACCTAGGAGTGGAGTTATTGGGTCATAAAACTCCATTTAACCATTTTATAAACTGCCAGATGGTTTTCCAAAGCAATTGAACCATTTTATATTCCCACCAGCAGGTATAAGGATTCCTTTTTCTCCCAATCATCACCAGCAAAAAGCTATTATTTGACTTTTTTAAAAGTTAGTTTTTAAAATGGAAGTTTTTAAAATGGAGGTATAATGAGGTACAATATTATGTAAGTCTTAGGCATACAACAGTGATTCATAGTATTTGAAGGTTATAGTCCATTTAGAGTTGTTATAAAATACTGACTAAATGTTGTATTAAATACACTTGTAACTTATTTTGTATATTGAAGTTTGTGCCTCTTAATTTACTACTCTTATCTCACCCCTGCCCCTCCTGTCTCCCCACTGATAACCACTAGTTTGTTCTCTATATCTGAGTCTCTTCCTTTTCTGGTGTTTACTAGTCTCTTTTATTTTTTAGATTCCACATGTGATACCATACAATATTTGTCACTTAGCATGATACCCTCCAGGTCCATGCATGTTTTTGCAAATGGCATTATTTCATTCTTTTTTTTAAATAGTAGTATTCCTTTGTATGTATGTACCAGAACTCCTTATCCATTCATCTATGATAGACACTTAGGTTGCTTCCAGTTTCTGGCTATTGTAAATAGTGCTGCTATGAACATCGGGGTGCATATATCTTTCCTAATCAGTGTTTCATTTGCTTTGAATATATGCCCACAAGTAGAATCACTGGGTCATATGGTAATTTTTAATTTGAGAAACCTCCATACAGTTGTCCGTAGTGGCTGCACCAGTTCACATTCCCACCAGTGGTGCAGGAGAGTTTTCTTCATCCCACATCCTCTCCAGCATGTGTTATATTTGTAGTCTTTTTGGTGATGGCCATTCTGACAGGTGTGAGGGGGTGTCTCATTGTGATTTTAATTTGCATTTCCCTGATGATTAACGATGTTGAGCATCTACTAATGTGCCAGTTGACCATCTGTATGTTTCATTTATAAAAAATTCAGGTCTTCTCCCCATTTTTAAATTGGGTGGTTTGTTTTTTTGATGTCAAGTTGTATGTACTGTTTATATATTTTGCATATTAACCCCTTATCAGTCATATTGTTTGCAGATAATTTTCTCCCATTCAATAGCTTGTCTTTTTGTTGATGGTTTCCTTTGCTTTGCAATTTTTAAACTTAATTAGGTCTTATTTGTTTGTATTTGCTTTTATTTCCTTTGCTTCAGAGACATCAAAAAAATATTGCTACAGTTTAGGTTAAATAATGCCACCTTTATTTTCCTTTAGTTTAGTGGTTTCTAGTCTTATATTTAGGTCTTTATTATTTTAAAATGGAAGTATAGTTGATTTACAATGTTATGTTAGTTTCAAGTGTACATCAAAGTGATTCAGTTGTGTGTATATATATGTGTGTATATGCATACATATATGTTGCTAACCTTTTCAGATTCTTTTCTGTAAGAGGTTATTACAAGATACTGAATGTAGTTACCCGTATTATAAGTCATTTAAAAAAATCTATTTCACATACAGTAGTGTTTGTTAATCCCAAATTCCTAATTTATATCCCCTTTGGTAACCAAGTTTGTTTTCTATGTCTCTTGAGTCTGTTTTTTTTTTTTTTATAAATGAGTTCATTTGTATTTTTTTTTTAGAGTCTACATTGAAATAATGTATTTGTCTTTCTCTGACTTATTTCGCTTAGCATGATAATCTCTAGGTCCATCCATATTGCTGCAGGTGGCATTATTTCATTATTTTTTATGGTTGAATAATATTCTATTGTTTATATGTACTGCCGCCTCTTTATCCATTCATCCGTTAATGGGCATTTAGGTTGCTTCCATATCTTGGATGTTTAAATAGTGCTGCTGTGAACACTGGGGTGTGTTATCTGTCTGAATTAGAGTTTTTGTCTTTTCCAGACACATGCCCAGGAGTGTGACTGTAGGATTCTATGATATCTTTGTTTTTATCTTTTTGAGAAAAGGACTGTCCTCAGTAGCGGCTGCACCAGTTTACATTCCCACCAACAATGTAGGAAGGTTCTCTTTTTTCCACACCGCCTCCAATAGGCCCTTAATCCATTTTGAGTTGATTGTTGTGTATGGTGTGAGGAAATGTTCTGGTTTCTTTCTTTCGCATGAGGCTGCCATTTTTCCAGCAACTATCTGACTTTACCATCGCCAGCCTGTTGGGAGTGAGGTGCTGCCTTCTTATGGTTTTACCTTGTATTTCCTGAAGGACTGATAATGTTGAGTTCTGTTCATGTACTTTTTCACCTTTTATACAGTCTTTGGAGAAATGTCTATTCAAATCCTTTACCCGTTAAAAAATAGTTCTGTTGCCTGTTTATTGTTGGCATTGAGTCTTTGTATATTCTGTATGTTGGTCCCTTATCAGAAGTGTGACTTGCAGGTATCCCCGCCCACCTGTGGGTAGTCTGTTCATGTTCTTGGTGGCATTGTTTGCAGTGTGTGTTATTTATTTTGGTATAGTTCAGTTTATCTATTTTTACTTCTCCTGTTTGTGCTTTGGTGTCTCAACTAAGAAATCACTGCCCATCCAGGGATCACAAATGTTTGCCCTTTTCTCTGAAAGCCTTATATTCAGGTCTGTGAAGCATTGGGGTTAATTTTTGTATGTGCTGAGATGTAGGGCAGCGGTCCCCAACCATTTTGGAACCGGGGACTGTTTCCATGGAGGACAGTTTCTCCGTGGCAGGGTGAGGTGTGGTCCAGGCTGTGGTTCGAGCCATGGGGTGCAGTAGGTGGAGCTTCGCTTGCTCTCCTGCCGCTCACCTGCTGTGCAGCCAGGGAGTGGGGAGCTCTGAATTAGGGGGTTTGACCTCATTCTTTTGCCTGTGGGTAGCTGCATGTCCCAGCACTGTTTACTGAAGAGGCTATCGTCCCCCCACCCCGAATGGTCTTGACATCTTTGTTGAAATCCATCAACTGTAAATGTAGGGGTTTATTTCTGGACCCTTGGTTCTGGCCCATTATCTGTATGTCAGTCCTCATGCTGGTACCACACCGTCTTGATCCCGGAAGCCTTGCAGTTGTCCTGGGACCCAGTAGAGAGAGTCCGCCGCTTCATTTGTCTTCCCCAGCATCGCTCTGGGCAGTTGTACATTTCCACAGGATCCTTGGGCCAGCTGGTCAACTTGAGGAAGGCAGCTGGGGTTTGTAGGGGTTGCCTTGAATTGTAGATGAAACTGCAGAGTACTGCTCTTCTGACAATATTGCATCTTCCAACTCATGAACAAGGGACACCTTTCCATTTATTTAAGTCTTTTAAAATTTCTTTCAATAATGTTTCATAGTTTTCAGTGTACAAGTCTTACACTTAAAAAAAAAAGTACCCATTTCAGATTGTTAGTAGTGTAGAGCAGTCAGTTGGTTTTTGTATATGAGCCTTGGATCCTGCACACTTGCTGAGCTCATTTTTAATGATTTCTTGGTGGGTTCCTTCGATTTCCTATACACGGGTCCTGCCATCTGCAGGTGGAGGTAGGCCTCTCCTCCTGAGCTGTGGCTGGTCTGCAGTGCAGTGGGCAGAGATGGTGAGAACACACATCCTTGTCTTGCTCCTGGGCACAGGGGACCTTTCAGTCTCACCGTCGAGTGTGATGGCAACTGGATTCTCGTAGCTGTCCTGAGATGTTGAGGGTGCGCTCTTCTGTGCCTCATTTGCTGAGTGTCTTTATCACTTTCCCACCGCCAGTTGACTTTTAAAGTCGCACTTACATTGCTTTACAGGACAGTGTGTGTTAAAGCCGAACACCGCTGCGTTAGGTCAGTGTCCCAAAGCCCTGTGTCCATTGGTTTGACCAGAATAATTTTTTAAATGGGTAAAAAGACTATTGAAATGTCTTGTCAGCAGATGGACCAGTACTGGAAATGTTCGCATCTCAAGTTTACTTTCGTTACCTTTTACAGATACCACAGTTGATTTCTAATAGTCAAATTTGAGTTTGTGTTTAGCTGAGTGAAATTTTGGATACCCACATTTTCACACATTTTATTCCAACAGTATTGCTGGGAGTGGGGGTGGGGGAGGCAGCTTCTTATTTTAAATTTATATAGCAGGTCACAGCCAGAACTTTGAAGATGCAGTGGGATAGAAACTTCAGACTGTGTCCCAGGAAGGACACATTCTTTGGTGAACTCATGGCTGTGGCTGGGTGTGCGTGTCTGCTAGGTCATAATGTAGGATGCGTGTTTTTTTAAACAGAAAGTAAAGCTGTTGCACATAAATCTGCTACTAAAGGGGCAGGTATGGGCAGTTAGTTCCTTCTTCTGGTTGGTATTTCTTTCCAACCTTTTGGTCCCTTGAAAGTTTCTATAACTGAGCCAGTGTGTCTTAACTAGATTATAGATGTAAAATATTTTTAACTATTCACTGTATGTGAACATGTGAAATCTCCTGATTTTAAAATGTTGACAACTCATCCAAATCTTAAAAAATTGGTTTTGTAAAAGTTAAACCAAAACTCCAACCTCTAGGTTCCTGACCCAGATTCTGACTTTTGACCTAAATGCTTGTTTTGCCTTGTGTCCTTCTGTTAAACAAAACCTCTGTTCACAGCATACAAAGGGTGATGCAAAAATAGTTTATTATGACATCGTTTATGTAAAGTTAGGTAATATTTACAGTAGAAATGATCAGCTACATCCATGGGAATCTAGCCTGTCACACAAAGGAATAAATATTTTGACAAAGTAACACTTCAGTTGTAGTGAATACTTGATCAGAAATTTTGTTTTTAAAAAAGAGCCTCAAACTAAATGGTAAGTTTTGAGTTGTCAGCGAGCAGCAAGCTGACCGGGCTCTTCTCTTCCTGGGGCCCCTGCTGCCCCCACAAGGGTTGGGCCTCCCGAGAGCAGGCTCTCAGGGTCTGAGTGCAGCCTGTCTGGTGAGTGTCCTGTTAGCATCAGCACAGAGCGATGCAGGCTTGTTCTCTGAGCACGTGCCCCCGAATGAACAGCCGGCGGGGGTAGGCATGGTTGTGGCCAGGGACCACCCACAGACGCGTCACAGTGGCAGCCGCTGTCTCCATGTCCCCATCCTGTCCGGGGACTGCCTGGGCCCAGCAGTCAGGCACAGCATGTGTCGTCTCAGAGTCTGGACTGAGACAGTCACCCTGATAGAAGTGTGTCAGTGAGGAAGATCTCTGAGGATTCTAATCGTTAAGGAGCCACTTAGAACCTTATATTTTATAAATACTACTTAGGAAAACTCTTATCACTTAACTGGTTTTGAATCCTAACAGTCAGTAGATACATTGTTATTACTAAGGTTAAACCCTAAAATCAATTGGCTGTGATACAAACAAACCCAAGAATGAGTTTTGTGTTCTTTGTACTCTGTCCCCAGCTTCCTATGAAATAAAACGCAGACATGTGTCCCGACTAGCTGAGGTGAGGGTGGGCGGCAGGAACATCTGCCGGACAGGCAGCGGGGCAGGAGGCTCAGCCCTGGGCCTGCGGGTCCACTTGGTAGAGGGACGGCAGTGTGAAGCCGCCACACCAAGCCCAGAGCCCGTGGTCTCCATCCGGCTGCAGTGCCCTGACACAGACCCTGATGCTCCAGGCTGCCAGCATGGCCTGGGTTACCGTGCACACAGCCTGGGCAAAGAGGGGCGCACCTGCGTCCTCCTGGTTGTCCCTCAAGACTTTGAGTGACTTTCCCAAGAACGAGGAACAGTTATTACCGAGATCTTTCAGAAAGGAACAGAAACACCTATTAAATGACTCAGACTTTATAAAAGATAGCTGAGTCATTAAAAACATCTTCTTGTCATGTTGGTGGGAACTGTCGTACCCAAGCTGTTTCTTCTCATCTTAAAAAGCGGTGCTTGTATAAGAAGAAAGAAAAAACTACCCACACAGACTTTGTCACAGAAGTCCATTGCAGTGACTCTGAGCACTGTTGACTCCGCTTGCTCTGCATAACATCCCAGTTGTTCTCCACACAGAGGAGCAGGGAGCCACCTGAGGGGCTGGAGGGGCCTGGAGGGGCGGGCATCTGTGTGTCGGGGCTGCCGTCCGCTCAGGGAAGGGGAGGCCTTCCCTTTACGGAGAAACTTGCTGTTCTCGAGAGACTGACAGAGTTCACGTCCCTCCTGGGTTTCCGTCCCGTCTTCTACCAGAGTTCCGGAATGTGTGGTTTCAGGACCTTCCTTCAGGCTGTGGAGGGTAGAGCCTGGCAACAGTGTGTACATTTGAAGACAGAAGGGCAACCCCGCGCCCCGAGAGGATGGCAGGCCTGCTGCAGCGGGAGTGTCCCAGGTGCCCTGCACTTGGGCCCACTGGGAGGGCGCAGTGAGAAGGTGGCAGTCCCTTTGCAGGGCAGTGGCCCTGTGGATGTCGGCCTCGGCTCACTCAGGCAGACCTTGAGGGTCACAAGTGTGCTTTTGTACAAACTGCCTCTCCAGCTCTTCCTGGGTCTGGATGCTGCGAGTGACAGGCTCCACGCCTCCTCCCGGGGGCTGGGCCTTCCCCTGTTCTCTTCCTCCCACCTGCCGAGCCTTAGCTCGGCCTCCACCGGTCTCCCCAGCATGGCCATCGCTTACCCCCACAAAGCCACACTGGTTCTGATGCCCAATGGCACAAGCCCGAGTGCCACACAGCAGCCAGCATGGTCACCCAGAACCCTGGCTTTCAGCCCTGCCTGTGGCTGGCGGAATGCACGACCGGAGGGGGCACAAGCCTGGCGCTTGTGGTGAAGGTGCACAGGTGCACGGAATGGTCAGGGACTCCACACTGTTCAGCTGTCCCCTTGGCAAGTGGGGTGGCTCAGATGCGGGTGCCTGCAGGTCCCCGGGGAAGGCGTGACCGTTTATAGGAAGAGTCGATGCAGTGGTCCCTCCCATCCTTAGGGACATGGGGACACTCTCCCTGGGGGGTGGGGGCCAGGAGCTCCCTGGGCTTGGGGTCACCTGTGCCTCCCTGTCCCCACCCCCCGGGGCGCCCTTTCTCTGCCAGCACAGAAACCCCCTCCAAGGCTGCCTCCGCAGCCTTTCCTTGTGTGCTTTCTTCTGCAGTCGTGGCGGACCCGTCTAGGACCTGGGGTGCCTGTAGGGGGTATGCCAAGAACACTGCAGAGCAGGGACCCCTGTGTCGAGCCTGCTCCCTCCAGCCATACGTAGCCCTCACCTCAAGTCGATGGCCAGCACTGCCCAGGGCAGAGGGTGGGGGTTTGGGGAGCCCCCGTGGCCTGAGCTTCTGCAGTGTGGCTCCTGGCCACCTCCAGAGAGGCGAGTCCTGCCGCCTGTGGGTGCGGGGGCGGCACTGACGCCCCTGTGGGGTGCTAGGTCAGACCCCACGGTCACTGATGGAAACACGGAGGCAGAAGCTCACAGGCAGACGGAGCAGCTCCGTGCAGACCCTGCACCCTGGAAGGAGGCAGCGGTGGCACAGTCTCAGTGCCCAGAGAGCCACACCCCACCATCGTCAGACCCTCGGAGCCCCCATCACCCACACAGGCAGCTCTGAGATATGTCTGATGAGCAGGGTTAAGGAGCTTTTGCAAACATGGACCAACAGCAACAATGCAGTGGCCAGCACAGGGTTGGAAACAGGGAAGACCCTGCAGCCAGGTGCTCTGAGCTGTCCCAGCGAGAAGACGGGCAGGGCCGTGCTCTACACGCCCGGGCCTCTGCCCTGCCTCCAGGGACACCCTGCGTGGCCTCATGTGTTCACTTCATCTAGAAACTGCACAATGATGTGTACGTTTTCACCCCCAAAGTACCTGCGTACCCCAAGGCTGTGGCCCTCACTCAAGCACTGACCAGCTGCCACGTGGGCTCCCCCTGGGGCCGTGTCTCTGCTCCCATCCTCAGAGGATTCGTTTTTACGGAGTGCTGGAGGGTGCCTGGTGGTGGTTAGAAACGCGTTACTCAGGCCACGGAGCACACAGAAGTGCGGGCGCCTGCCCGTGTGGGCGCCCCGGGGCCCTGGGCCTCAGCTCAGGTGAACCAAGCACAAGGGGGCACACGTCTCAATGGCCCGTGTGCTCTGACAGGGTCTCTGGTCAGCCTCCCCACAGCAAGTGGGGGCTTCTTTCCAGAAAGGTTAAGGGGTGAGTGCGCTTTCTCCTCCAGGGACTCTGAGGAAATATGCTGTCACTGTGATTCCAGCCTGGAAGCCAGGCTGCAGGGCAGCATCCACCTCATGTGAAAAGAGTAGGGTTCCTAGTGACCAAGAAAGAATGAGCATAGGAAGGAATGAGAGGGGGCCGGGTTTTGTGCAAGATTTAATAAAAAACAGACAAAAATAGGAGTGGCTGCTTTCAGCATTTCCCAGGCTGTGAAGGGTTTACCACGACGGTCTGGGGTGCGGCTCTAAGCGGTGTCAGTGGATGTGTAAGAGCTGCTGCCCTCGCCCCAAGCCCATGGGGCAGGTGCAGGCTCAGCCCTACCCTGGGCTTCCAGGTCCTCCCTGGGCTGTGAGCTGTCAGCACAGAACCCCCAGCACAGCCTCGTGGCCCCTCCTGCCCCGCCTGTGCGCGGGATGAGACAGAGCTAGCTTATCCCAGGCTGCTGGGCCGTAATACTGACAGGGAGCTGGGGCAAGGCGGGGCAGATTGCAGAAACCAGGGAAAGCTTGGATGAAGACCACAGGGAGTGGAGTGAGCCACCCACAGGCCAGTCTCTCATGCATCCGACCACAGTCAATGCAGACGACGACACCAAGAACAAAGACAATGAAAATGAAGGGGTGGACAGAAGTGGCACAGGGCTGTGGCCGGGAGGTGTGTCCAAGCTGCACGGGAGCAGCTAGTCGCGCTCCAGGTCCCGGGACTCAAAGAGCTTCAGGCGATCTTGCACTGTCAGGCCTTCCTTCAGACTCTGGTGGAGAAACAGACATGCTGTCAGCATCGGCCCTGCATGGCGCAGGTGGCCAGTGGTGAGGCATGGCGTGGGGCCCCAGAGGGTTAGTGGGTGTGTAAGGAGCGCCACGGCCCCCGAGGAAGTGGTGTTACTGGACAAGAAAGAAAAAGTCAGAAACAAGACCGATGCTGAGCTTAGGGCTCTGTCAACAAGCAAGGGTGAGACTGATGTCGCTGGAGAGAAGACCCTATGGAGAACAAGGAGGCACCCACTGTGCCCATGTCTGGCCCCGGGAGGCCCTGAGCATGCCCCAGGGTGGCAGCGTCCCTGCTCCTGGGCCCTGCTGGTCTCTCTCGGGGCTTGGGGACATGGAGGCTGTTCCTGAGCCTTTCAGGTCGGAAGCCTGCCCATGTTCGTGTGGACCTCGGTAAAGGTGAAGGACATCCAGACCCTCGTGGCACATGCAGGCTTCCCTGAGCATGAGGGCACGTCTGGGCCTGCTTTCCCTGGGGCCCCAGCTTCACCCAGGACAGTGCTGCTAGCCTGTTTTTTAATTCTGACGCCACCGAGTGGTCAGAGGAAGGGGATAAGCCCACATCCCACTGTGACTCCCCTTAAAGTGCACAAGGGCCTCACGTGCTCTCGGGACTCTGCTCCCAAGCATGCCTGCTTCAGGTCGACGCTGCCGTGTACACAGCAGCCAGTCTCACCCAGGGGCTGGCCCTGGCACCTGCCACCCACGCTGTTCTAGCTGGGAACTTCCTTGCCTTAGTGGCAGCAGACCGCCAACTCCCAAGGTCTGAGGACAGAGACCTCCGAGCCCTGTCACAGGTTGGGAGGGGTCAGTTGCCGCCCACCTAGCACCTCTGTGACTCCATGCACAGCCGCCCAGACAGGGCCCCGCCATGAGGACCCTGGGCACATCCTGTCTGCTTTCAGTCCGAGAGAAGACCAGATGCTCTTAAGACAAGGAGCTGCTGACCCAGTGGGGCCAAGCCCTCCTGTCCCTGAGGGAGGCAGTTATAGGGACCCCCTACAGGAAAGGCAAACATCCACAGAGCAGACCCTGGTTCAGAAAGCCCTGGGGACACGGTTAGTTTCTGGGTGACTTAATTCCTTTCTCCCCGCCGGGGGTGGGGGTGTTACAAACACATTGGGACAGAGGGCCACACAGGACCCGTGTGGCTAGCTGTTGACGGCATGTCACAGGCCCAGTGCCATCCCTGAGGAAGACAGCAAGGGCCTAGCTTCTCCCTGGGCCAGCAAGAACACTGTTCTCATGTCGAAAACTTGCCAAGCCAAACTGACTCAAATGTGACTCTAGCAAACCCTATCCCCCAGAGCTTTCCCCAACTCATTTGGTCCAGCCTTGCCAAGAGCCCCAGACAGACAGACCCTTGCTTCCTGCCCTCGCCTTCACCAGCGTCCAAGGCCTTCCCAGCACACCTCTGCAGAGGCCTTGTGAACAGAGATCTGGCCCTTTCTTCAGAGCCCAAACTCCTTTTCTTGCTGTCCTGCTTTCAGGATCTTAGTTCCTGACCGGGGACTGAAACTGAGTCCTGGCACTGAGAGTGCCAAGTCCTAACTGCTGGATTGCCAGGCAAGTCCTGCAAAGTACTTTATTTCCCCTGACACATGGTCTGCCTGAGAAGGCAGGCTTGCTGGAGCAAGGCTTCCTTGAGGGTCCTTTCATTTACCGGCACAGGCAGAAGGCCCACAGCACTCATGGTGAACCTGTAGCAACAGCAAGCCAGCCTCAAGCAAGGAAGTAAGACTCGTCAATAAGAAAACCAGAAACCAAAGAACAAGTCTGGGTTTGCTAAACAGAACTGCCCCCACGTTTAAAGAAAAAAGCCCAATCAAGTCTCTGACCAGTCTGAACCATGTCTGGTGTAAGTGACTCAGGACTGTAGGAAACTTAAGTGAAACCCAGCTGAGGACAAACTGCTCGAGTTTTCTTCAGCTCCTCCTGAAGTAGACCCTACAGCCTGCCAGCGAGCCGGGGGCACCTGCTATCAGGCCCCGAGGCCCCATCAGCATCCCCTCTGCCCAGCCCTTCCTGCTGCCCTCAGCTTCCTTACCAGGGAGTCAACAACATCAGGTCAGCCGAGCTGGTGAACCCACTCAGGGGGGAGTTAGGCCCTGTGGGAGCCAGGAGTGTGCAGGCGCAGTGTCAGAGTCAGGCAGCCAATGCTCAGCCCACACCTCCCGTCTCTGAGGTGCCTGGACCCTTGGGTCTGGGAAACACTCAGCCCCTAGTGCCTGTGGTCCCCTTGCTCTGCTAAGCATCTGCCAAGCTACAGGCCTGAGGCATCAGCCCCCTTGGCCTGTTAATCCTGGGGGTGGGGAGTGGGAACTACTTCAGCAATGGGAGGTTCTTGTCAAGCCCGCCTCCTGACAGACAGCACTGGTGTCCCAAAAGAACGTGAGTGCACATCATTCGACACACGCAGGATGAAGGGCTGACACGCCTGTGCCCCCCCGGGATGCGGCTCTGGGCAGCCCGCCAGGCTGGGGGAGCACCCCTCTGCTAAGAGGTTACAGTGCAGTTAACTCCCCAGAAGAGATAAGAAACTTCACATGGATCCTGTCTGTGCTGCTGAGCAGGAGGAACAAGAGTGACGGGAAAATGGGCTCCTGTGGAGGAGTGAGCAGTGCATGCAGGCAGCGCCCCTCACGGGCGGCAGGCGAGTGGCGTGAAAGGAGGTTTACCTACACGACAGGGGGGCCGGGAAGCGGGTCGTTTCAGTTATCCCATGAGACCTGCTCAATTACGGACTGTCAGGGGAAGAGCAAAAACAAGACACACACACAGTAAATCCTAAGTGCAACAAGCTGGGCACCCCACCCTCCGCCCCACTTTCCCGAAGAGGTGTGCACAGGGGGCAGGGGTCCATGTGGAGGGAAGTGTGCGGACGGTGTCAGTGTCAACTGTATGTAGATGTGATAGTCCAGATGGCAGGACAGCCCCCAGGAGCCCCGCCGTCACCGAGGAGACAGTCCTGCTGCTGTGCAAGGGCCACTTGGCCTGAAGCCCTGGCTCTGACCCAGCGGGATGACTTGAGGCACCCTAGGGACCCTCCGTGCAGCCCCCAGTGGGCTCTGCACACCCAGGGCGGGCCCCCAGACTCACCTTGGACCTGAGGCCTCTGAGCTGCCGGCCGACACAGGACCTGTCTGTCTTCAGGAAATCAGGGTTGCTCTTGGACTTCATGATGTCTGAGAAGACGAAGTGGGCACCGTGCTAGCTTTGTAAACCCTCCAGAACACACAAGTCTGAGGGCTTCCCAGCTTAGCATCATCACCCACGTGACATCTCCTTCAGCAAACCAGGGGAACACCAAGCCCATAACCGTAAGTTACAAGATCCTCAGAACAAGGCACACGGAAACCTGGAGGATGACTATGGCCCCAGGATGACTATGGCCCCAGGCTGGCCATGGCCCCCGCTGCCGCTGGGCAGCCCTGCTGCCTGGTCTCCTGAGACCCCGGGCTTTAGCTTCCTGTACTTAAGGCTCGCTCTCCCTCTCTCGTGAACAGCTGCATGGTGACTAGCAGGCCAGCCCCTGACCGTGGAAGCTGAGCCAGCTCTGTGCTCCTGTGTGAAGTGCCAGGTCACAGGATGCATGCACTTCGGGCTAACCCAAAGTCCTCTGGCCCCCAGACTCCTTGGAAGCAGCCAGTGTTACATCTGAGCTGAACTTTGCTGCCTGTGGCCTGCCTGCCTTTGGGAGAACTAACGCCCTCTAGCAGCAATGCAGACCACCGAGCAGGGGTCCTCACTGGCTGAGGGGGAGGTTCCAGGATCAGTGAGTTTGGACATGGCTTCAGTCCTTGCCCTGTGGCCTTGTATAGGTTTTATGGTGAAACTCCAGGATCATGAACCAGTGAGAGCCACTTTCAGAATGACGGAGTCCCTCGTGAGCTGGTGGTACCCGCCACGCCCTGCCCATTCAGCCAGGGAGAGTCTGACACAGAGAGGGCTCCTCTACTGGATCAAGGGCCAGAAGCCCCACCACCCAATTTCCAGAGAGAGAATCCAGAGTTGCAGGACTCACCGTATCCAGACACAGGCGGGTTCTCCGGGGACTTCTCACCCAGCGCTTCTGTGGCGGCTTTCAGCTGTTCCTTCAACCTGCTGACGTCACAGTCGGCCTTCGCCCTCACAATGCTGAGTTCTGTGTAGATATCTTTGTACTTGTCACTGGCGTACTTCTTGTCCTTGGGGACAGAAGGACAGCAGAGAGCGGTTAAAGACAGGCTGGACTAGGGATGCCTCCAGAAGCAGAGGAATCAGGTTCATCCCATCTTGTGGAGATGGAAACCAGACACAAAGTACAACAGGCATGGCAGGAACCCGGCTCAGTGCAGGCTGGCACTGCCTTGACCCTAAGGACAACTCTGTGCTTCAGGCTGGAAACCCCTGCCTTGGCTACCCCAAGTGACTCCGCCTCCAGGAGCACCTGCAGGAAACGGCCATGCACTGGGACCCTGGGCCCCACGAGGCAGGGGACAGGACTGGCCTTCCCTTGTGTCCGCTGCCCCTGCCCATGGACTACTGTCCAAGAACACTCGTGACGGTGAACATACTCGAGCCCCTGCGTGTGATCTCGACATGCGTGGCCCCACCCTCCAGGCCCTCGTGGGAGATGCATTACCCGCAATGCCGTCTGTAACTCATCCTTGAGGGAGCTTATCTCCTGTTTCAGGTACTGAATTTCTGATTCCTTGACCCTCAACAAGACCTAGAGAGAAAGGAAGGACGGAGCTGCAGTGTCACACAGTCGTTCAGTGTTTTGTTTTGGAGGTCAGCACTTGTGATGTAGTGGAAGCCAGGGAGGGGGGCAGGTGAGTGAGACTGGGTTAAATGTAAAGGTCCCTGAGGCCTCGAGAGGTCCCATGCTGCCTGGTGGCTAACTGTTCTCTCTGTGTCCTGGCATGACTTGGGTTTTCCCGTAAGCTGGGGCCACCCCTGATCCCACGTGCGACTCGTGTGCTGCAAGCTGGTGAAGGGACCTGGCTCTGAGCCGTACCTCTAACTCGTAGGCGTCTTTGCCCTGTGTGAGGGGCGACCCAGCGGCCTCGCCACCGGCGTCCCCAGTCAGCAGTGTCCGTAGCCGTGAGATTTCTGCAGCCAGGCGGTTGTTCAGCTCCTGGAGACAGCAACACAACCACAGGTGCTCTCAGAGCTGCCTGGGGCTGTGATCACGGTGCAGCCGAGCATCTGAGTTAGCATGTGAGCTGTGACACCTGTGCAGTAGCCGTATGCACGGGCCAGAGGTTTCCCTGGAACTGCCCTGGCAGGAGCCGTGCTCCCAGCCCCTCTGTCACCACAGCCAGTGTTGAGCAGCTCCGTTTGTCCCCCCGTTTCTACAGGATTGGGGCCTTTTGCTGCCCTCAGCCCTCACTTTGTGTTCCTTCTTTCAGGCCGACAGGTGGTCACCTTTGGCCACTGCAGTGACCAGGCAGGCAGCTGTGGGCCCCCAGGGTCTTGAGCCAGGGCCAGGCTGACAGGCCTGTCTGCTCGATGCCGTGGGAGGACGAGTGGTCCAGTGCACACAGAGAAGCTCTCTTCAGACTAGACCTACCTTGAGCTGTTCCATCAGCCAGTATTAGTGTGCTCCAGTTTTCTAAGCAGCAGGCACGTTTTAAGAGGATAATCTGACAAAATCCTATGTGAGCATTGTATGGTCTTGACTGGGACCTGTTTAAACATGGTCCCAGCCTTGGGGATGGGGCCCTGGACCCAAACCACAGTGACAAGAGAAACAGAGCCCGAGGCTAGCAGCGGCGGTGACTTCTGCCCACACCCTGGTGACGCTGGACATCGGGTGGTGCCTGCAGAGCAGGGCCCCCCTCAGGCTCACCTGGTTGTGAGCATTGAGCTCCTGGTTCTCACGCTGGCACTGTCGTAGGGCCTGCCGCTCGGCCTCCAGAGCCTGGGCCAGGTGGGCGTTCTCCAGGCACTTCTGCGAGTACTGCTCTGAGAGGACCTCCAGCTCACGCTGCACGGACTGCAGCTCCTCCCTGGGGAGAGGGTGCCACTCACTCCTCTGGCCACGCCCTGAGCCCAGCGCCCCCTTCATGAATTCAAGGGACGATGGGGCACCACCAGGCAGGGCAGCCCCGAGAGCCCCGTGCCCCGTCACAGCTGCAGGTGTGCAGCCCAGCCTGGGGGCTCAGTCCATCGCTTGGTAGTCTGAACTCTCCTGGGGTTCGAGGTTGGGAGAGTCTCACCCTTGCACCCAAAACATGCTATTTCAGATGGAGGTCAGAACTGGGCCATTTCCAGCACTGGCTGACAGCCTACACCAGCTCTACCTGGACTTGGAAAACTAAGGCCAAAGGGCTACAGGCCACCGCCAGCTGAGGTGAGCTGCTGCTGCTGCCTGCCCGCCTCTGCCGTGAATGCGGCTCTGCATGGCCTGCGGTGGCCAAGGGGAAAGCTCCCAGGGGTTCTGGTTCCCCTGAGGGCACAGCGTAAGAGCAGCTGTGGGGTGGACGCGCCTCACCCTGCCACCTTGGCAGAGAGCACTGGAGCAAGTGCTGTTTGAAGATGTGGGGGTTGTGGCCGCATCTGCACGCGGTCAGGGCATCCGCACTGTGCCCCCCTCCCTCAGCTTCTGAAGCAGCAGCAGCTGACGGAGAGAAGGGATCCAGGGGTCTCCCAGGTGGGTCCTGCAGATCTGACAGTGTAAGACCTCTTCTGCCGCATCTTACTCTTCATGTTTTACTTACTGGCTTCTATTCAGCTCAGTAATGGGACCACTTGCGCCGTGAGAGCAGTGCTGGGCCAGGGTGGTGTGGGGCACCTTGAACAGGAGGCTCGAGTGGCCTCAGCGCCTTGAGCCTCCACCTGTGCTCCTGGTACCCGTCTCAGAGGCTTGTACAAAGACAGGCGGAAGGCACCACCTGCCCAGCTGGCCAGCCCAACTCACAGGTACTGTCGCCGCAGGGCCTCAACGTCTGCGTTGACACTGCTGATCTGGGACCGCTGGCTCTTCTCCAGCTCCCGCTCCATCTCCTCGCGGTGGGCGTTCTTCATGGCTTCGATGGCTGTGGACAGGATGTGGCCCTCAGTACCAAGAGGCTTAGGGTGAGACCAACAGGAAGGGGACATCCCGCACTGCTGAGGCTTGGCCTGTTGGCAGTTGGGCCAGGATTCCCAGGAAACTCCCGACAAAAGGGATCAGGTGTGGTTTGGTTTTAATATTAAAAAAAAAAAACAACAAAAACTGATTCCATAAACGTCCAATATAATATAGAACAAGCAGGATTTCAGGTTGGCCTGTCTTCTCTCTTGGTGCTAAGACCCAAAGCTGCCATGGAGCACAAAGGAGGGAACACCGGCTGAGGCCCAGTGCTCAGTGCTAACGCTCCAGGCTCTGACGGACCAAGGCCTTGCAGCAGTGTCCGCTATCAGAGAAGCACCAGCAAAGAGGCTGACAAGGACAGCCCCTCCTATGCACAGGTGTGACTGGCTTGGGGCTCATGAGCTCCCAAAGGGTTCCTTAAGCCAGCTGTACCCCTGGAGAAGTGTTAGAGCTTGTGCCCAGCTCGGGGAGAGCCCATCACCCATCCTAGGGTGAGCAACTCCCACCTGAGATGGTGGCCGCAGTCTCCTCAGCCAGGAGGCGGTCTTTCTCCTCCCGCAGTTTCTCCAGCTCCCGCTGGTGTTGCCTCTGCAGGTCCTCGATCTTCTTCTGGTGTGTCTCTTCCATGGCTGCAAATCCCCGCTCACACGTGGCCTGAAAGGTGCATAAGGAGCTTTACCCACTTCCCTTCGGCTCCCTGAGCAAACTATGACTGAGCAGACCACAGCCCCACCCTGCCTGGCCCCCAGGGCAGGAGCTGCTCTCTGGAGCTGAGCCCAGCACCAACTCACTCCCAGAGCAGTTAGAAAAGGGTGTTTACCCGGTGAGTCCTGCCTGATTCCTGTAGTTGAGTTCCATTTCTCTGCCAAGAGCTGGTACTGTGGGGAGGAGGCTGCTGTGGAATTGAAAACAGCCCACCCTGGTCCTTTATGGAGTGACTGCCAGGCAGGACTGACAGGAGGACGACAGAGCATGGGCAGAGGCTGGCATGTCTGGTCTGAATTAACCACTGACATGCTCAGCACCACCATACCCCTGGTGTTGGGCACAGTTGTGAACAGAGATGAGTCTTGGTCAGCTGCCAGGAGCTGAGAGACCCAGTGAATGACAGTGACCCAGGTCATGGAGCTGGGGGTCCAGCCCTGCCACTGCCCAGCTGGCCACTCTGAGATGGTCATTAAACTTCTCAGGCATGCGCTGAAAGAATCAGATTAGGGTGTGGGCTTGGGGAGCTAAGAAGTGGTCCGACTACCCCACACACCCACCCTGTATCCCCTAGGCCTGGTGTATCAGGTTAATCTTCTGCATGGGGTGGGTGAGTGTGCCCGTGGCCGTCAGGGCTGGTCTCTGCAGCTCCTTTGTGGATGGAGACACATTGGGACCTCTCCAAAAGAGAAGGTTTCGCTCAGTAAGGCGCGGGACCCATGCTTCTCACTTCTCTTTCAGAGCTGCGAGAGTATGGCCACATCACCTCCGATGCAAGTCTGGGGGATCTTCTTGTGCCCGGATCCAGGAAGGATACCAGGAACCCAGTCTGTGTCCGGGCACCTCTGTCTGACTCCCACAGGAGCGAACAGGCCTTTCTGGACTCCCCAGTCAGCATTTTCACACTCAGGGTCTGCACTTCCCTGAGACAGACCTGCTGTCCACCACTCACTGGGCATTCCTTCTCACAGTGGCTTCCAGATGAAGCCCCTGTCTCCTCTTTGCAGCTCTCACACCCCTGGACACCTGCACAGTCCCAGAGCTGCCCTCCCACATCCTTTGGTTCAGCATGGCCTCTTGGTCAACACACGGGGGAGGGTCTAAGTCATAGTTTGATGGGGATGTTTTACAGTATTTCAAGATAGGGGTCAGAACTCTTCTTACAGAAACACTCAGGTACTTCCTTGGAGAGCATATGTTAATCTGTAAACACAATTCTAACTTTTAAGACAGTAAACCCTGGGGTCAGTCGGTTCCTCAATGACTACTGTGCAGAGCTGCCAGAAAAGGCACCAGCTTGCAGCTATAAGGAAAGGGACCGAGACCCTAGTCTCTCTCAAGTGACTGTTGTTAGCCCGGCACCCAGGAGAGCAGTTTGGTTGTAATTCCTGTGTCTCGCAGGACCCAAAGAGAACAGACTCAGGACAGAGAATGCTACCCAAGCCCCGAGCCTGGCCTGCATCCCCTCAGGGGCCCAGCATGCGCCCACATCAGCACAGGGGCTTCTCCCCCGCCCCCGGCCCCGACTTCAGGCCGACTACGCGAGAGGCCAGTTCGGGCCTCATCTAAGTTTCCTCCCATGCAGACCCTGAGTGTCAGGGGAAGCAGCTGGGATGTTACTTTCAAACGCCTTGCTAGTGTGCCTTGACCGCACGGGACCATGTAGCACTTTCCATCAGCCCTTGAAGCTTTCTTGGGATTCAGAATGGCTTTCAGAAGGTTTGGACTGACTTGGGAAAAGGCAGTGGAAACAGCCTGGCAGGTGCCAAGGTGCCTTATAATGCCCAAGTGCTTATCACAGCAGCCCAGAGCCACTTCAGCACTGGACGTGGTGCCAGCTAGAGAAAGGGGGACATCTGATAAACCTGGCATTTACTGCATTTGTGTGGTGAGAAGCCCAAGAGCAGGCGGCCCAAAGCCCAGGCAGCTCCACAGAGCTGAATGCTCCAAGGCTGGGAACATCACCTGGACAGGCCAGGGCCATGGCGTCCTACCCACCAAGGGGGGTGTGAAACAGGATGGATATGTTAGGGGAAGGTCACTTCTCCAAACCTGTGGAGGAAGGAAGGCTGCACTCCTTGAGAAAACAACCATTCCAGCACAAGGCTCCCCACTGGACGCGGCCCCTGGGGGGGAAGGTGGGAAGTGGCCCTTGACACTGTGTGGCAAACAACCCAACTTTGCGCTCCCAGGACAGTTAGAAGGAGAGGAACCTCGCCAAGTCCAGGTCTGCACAGCCTGGAGGTGGGGGTGGGGTGGGGTGGGGCTCTGCTGGGACCCCTTGAAGCCCACAGGCGGTCAAGGGGGAACAGCGCATCTGGAGCTAAGAACCCTGTCCCAGCTCCACCACGACCGTGCTGCTTTGAGACCTTGAGGCTCTCCAAGTCCCTCTGGCGCTCCTCCTGCAGCGAGGCCACGCCGCCCGCCGGGTCCTTGTGCTCCAGCTCCTCCCGCAGTACGTCCACTTGTGCCTCTAGCTCCTGGACGCGCTCCCTCAGCCCCGCCATGGACTCGGCCTCGCCCTTGGCTGGTGAGCCAGAGAGGGGCTGGCCCTGGTAGTGGCATAGAGTTTCCTGCAGGCACCGCAGGGTCTGTGAGTAGTGCTCCTGCAGGGCCCGCAGCTCCTCCTCATGGATGGTCTGGAGCTCCCTGACCTTGAGCTGGAACCTGGCCTCCAGGGCCTGCACCTGCTCCACAGGCCGCCCCCCCAGGTCCTGCTCGGCCCTGGCCCCGGCGTCAGGCTGGCCCTGGCCCCCGCCACATGCAGTCTGCAGCACGCCTTCCACTTGGACCACCTCCTCCTTGAACCGCTCTTGTGGGGCAGCCAGGCTCTCGCCGTGCTCGCCATGCGCCAACTCCAGATGCCTCTGCTGCTGGTCCAGCTGGGCGACCTTGGTCTGGAGCTCAACGTCCTCCCTTTGGGCGAAGGCAATCACATCCAAGTACTCGCCCTTCTGCTTGTGGAGAAGCTCCTCAGACTTCCCCTGCACGGCTCCCAAGGCATGCTCATGCCCCTGGTAGGGGGCCCCCTGGCCCAGCCAGGACTCCTTGTAGCCCCGGAACTCATTCTCATACTCGAGCCGGATCCTGCAGGCTGCATAACACACCTGAGCCTGAAGAATCGCATCCTGAACTAATAAAGAAGAATACTGGCCGAGGCCTCCCAGACAAGCACGGCGCGAGAGATGCTGGGACGCCTGGAGGAGCTTCCGACAGTCCCCGAGTGCCTCCACAGAGGGAAGCGAGGTTAGGGAAGCAGAAATCTCCCCCAGGAGACTAGCCTTATCTTTAAGCTGCAGGGCGAGCTCCTCCTGAATAGCAGCTAAGACCCCAGAACTCTGGCTGGACAAGGGACAAGCCAGGGAGCTGGCTGGGTCCTGATGACTTGGTGCTTCTACCAGTGGGCGCCTGGCCCAGGACACCTGGTCACCGTCTCTGGTGCCCAGTGGAAGCTGCAGGGCTTCCGAGACCTGCTGCATCACCCTCTCAAAGGCAGGGGTCCGGTAGGCCCCTAGGACCTCCTGCAGCATGCACTTGTGCTGCTGCAGGGCCGCCTGTGTCCCTTGGAGGGTCTCCTGGACGCTCCGGAGCCTGCGGTGGAGGGACTCCCTCATCGAGCATGCGGCAAGACTGAGCTCAGCCCTGACCCATGTGGCGTCCGCCAGGGCAGGGGCTGGGGCTGGGGCTGGCCGGGCACACGACTGCCTGCCTCCCGAGGTGCTGGCTGCCTCTCCGCCCAGCGTCTCCAGGTGACGGCTCAGGGACTCAACCTGGCTCCAGAACTCTCCATCTACCAGCACCTTCTTGGCCCAGGCATCTGCTGGGGCCCCTGGACAGACCACAGCACTTTCAGACTCCAGTGGCCACTGTCCTGACTGAGCGATCTCCAGGAAGGTATGTGACACGTCCAACGTCGTGTTCCGTAGCGAGTCTGCGATCTGGTCTATGAGGGTGGCTTCCAGAGCGATCTGCTCAGAGAGGAGCTGCAGCTCCTCCTGCTCGCTCAGTGTCAGCATGTGCGGCAGCTGCTGGGATGGTGCCTTCTCCTCTGAGAAGCATGCTTCCCCCATGGAAGCTGGCTGGGGACGCAGGGCCTGGACAGCACCCACAAGCAGGCTCTCCAGACCAGCCAAGGGTCCCGCTCCAGCGTCCCCTGGCAGGGACTGCAGCTGTTCTCGACAGCTCTCCAGGCAAGCGAGGGCCTGGCTGTTTTTCACCTGGAAGTTGCTAAGCTCCCCGACATGGCTCTCGACAGCCTCTGCCCTGGCCTGTCTCTCCTGCTCCAGCTGGGCGGCCAGCGCGGTGACCTGGAGCAGGCTGGCTCGGAGCTGCTCGCAGAGCCGTGCCTCGGTGCCAGCCCACTGCTGGTGCAGCGCAAGCAGGGCCTCTTGGCTCTGGCCCTGCTGGCTTTCCAGCCTTGCCGTCACACCTTTGAGCTTCTCCTCAGTGACATAGAGCTTGGTCTCCAGGGAGTGGATGATGGACAGGTAAGCGTCTGGGTCACTGGGCATGGGGAGTGAGCTGGGGGTAGCCTCCGATGACATACTTTCCTCTGAGGGTGAGCGCTCCTGACTGGTGTCCGAGGACATGCTGCTGGCCCCAGTCTTCTCGCACCCATCAGGGTGGGTGTACTTCTGACATTGGATCGTGGAGAATCGGATTCTTTGCCTCTTAACACCAGGTGCACCCTGGTCAGGTTTTGAGGACACTTCTGACTGCAGGAGCACTGTGCTCTCTTCTCTGCTAGGGCTGCTGTCCCCCAGCTCCTCCCCTGGGGCCACGTCCTCTAGCCCCGAGCAGGGCAGGCCTGGAGGCATGCCAGCCGTCTGGCACTGCAGGCCCACACGAGCAAGGCTGTCCTCGGCATTCTCCAGAGACTCTGTGGCCAGTTGCCGTTCGATCTCTCCCTCTGCCTGGAGCTTCCCGTCTGCCTCATCCAGGCTGCTCTCCAGCAGAGCCTGCTGCAGGCCCCGACCCTCCCTCTCCAGCACCTTCTCGTGTGCGTCCTGCAGGCGCCGCAGCTCCTCCTCCTTCTCCTGGAGCCGTGTGCGCGCGCCCTCGAGCTGGCCTGCCACCCTCCTGAAGGAGTGCTCCAGGCTCTGGTAGTCGGCTTCCCTCCCCCTCAGCTTCTCCTGCAGTGTAGCCACATCCCCGTCGGACAGGGTGACACGGCCCAGCAGCTCTTGGAAGCGCTGCTGTGTCAGATCGCGCTCATCCTGCAGGCTCTGCACATGCTCGGCCAGCTTCTGGATGCTGGCCTCCTTCATCTCTAGCTGTTCCTCCAGCCGCTGTACCGCCTCGCTGCCCTCGGACCCGGTGCTCAGCTTCTCCTCCTGCAGCGCCTCCACCCGGTGCTCGTGCTCCTGCAGCCGCCCCTCAAAGGCGCGGGCCCTGTCCTCTGCCTCCGCCAGGCTCCGCAGCAGCTCCTGCTTCTCCCGCTCGCAGCTCCCCAGCAGCAGCTCGTAGTTCCTCTGCAGTTTCTGCTCCATCAGCCTCTGGGCCCGCTCACTGGCGTCCAGCTGCTGGCTGAGGTCGGCGATGCGCTCCTGCAACAGCTGTACCTCCTTGTGCCGGTCCCGCTGCAGCGCCTGCTGCCGCTCCAGGTCCCGCAGCTCCTGCGTCCTCCCCAGCAGCAGGGCCTCTGCACTCTGGAGCTTCCGCTCACTGGCGCGCAGCTGGGCGTTGAGCGCGGCCTCACTGTGCTGCCGCTCCTCCAGCTGCTCACGCACCTTGTCCTTCTCCAGCTTCAGCTCGCCTTGGAGCTTGGCCAGTGCCTGCTCCTTGACGGCAAGCTCGGCAGCGGCGTTGCCCAGCCGCGCCTGGAGGTTCCGGATCTCGGCCTCATGGTGCCGGATCGCATCCTTGGCCTCCCCGTAGCTGCGCTTCAGGGCCTGAATCTGCCGTGTGATGAGCTCCTGGCGCTGGCACTGGGCCTCCAGCTCGCCATGCAGATCCTGGTTGACTCTGTGGAGCCTCTGCCAGGTGCCGGACGGGGAGGTGGCCACTTCGGTCTTAAAAAAACCGATGAAACACGGGTTAGTAACACTCGGCCTCCCAGTTCTGAGTGTCACACCTCTGGCCAGGGTCAACCACAGAAAGGCTCCTTTGTGGGTCTGTCTTTTATCCTTTGCACAATTTTTTTCCCCCCATTTGGAAAAGACTAACAAATCATCTCAATTTTTTTGGTAAGCAGCTGTTTCCAGATAAACAGAAAACATGAACAATAACATCAAAACAGCTCTAACTGCACAGCTTCTAGGAGAAATAAACCAAACAAAACTGAATAATGGAGCACAGTGGTAAGCAAACGAAGACTGCGGGGGGACGAGAGACTCTGGCAGGAGGCGCGGGCAGGAGCAGAGCAGAGCATCATTTGTTTTGCGAAACAAAAGGCACACGGCTCTAGACCACAAACCCCACAAGAGCGCAGCACCCGACACGCTGCCCCTTCCTTCTGGGACAGGAGAAGGAAGGGCGGCACCGCTGGTGGACGTCAGTGAGGTGACATCCGAGACACTCCTGTGGGAGGTGGCACCCGTCCTCCACAGTGACAGGAAGAACTAAACTCTACCTGCAAGAAGACAAAACGAGGGGGAACGGAAACCATGGAGTAAAACATGAGAGTTAACAAAACAAACCTCTGTGGAGTTCAAAATAACAAAGTGAAGCATGCAGAAAATAAAACAATTGAAACAAAACTCCTCAAACTGAAAGGCATGCAAAATAGACAGAACTACTTAACGGAGGAAAAAACAAGAACATGAAGGGAGTGAGAACAGCTCAGCCTGAGAACCGGCCTGCCCATGGCTCCCTTGAGGTATGCTGGCGGGGAAGCCACAGGTGTGACACTCAGTTACGTAAGTTAAGAGACACTCCACGGCCACACATGCCAGCTCCTCCTCCCAGCCGGCAGCACGGCGCCCACCCGCCACCATGACCCTCCTCACCCTTAACCCCAGAGGCCCTCCTCGCTCACCCAGACCTGAGATGACGAGCAGTGTGAAAGCAGAGGGAGAGTGAGAGTGGCCGCCCTCAGGGCTGGCAGGGAAGTACTAACAGGTCTGGCCTGGGGGCGGGCTCATGCAGCCATCAGGTCAGACACAGGTGGTTTCTGAGGCTAGCAATGTGCAAAAGCTGCTGCCAGTATCTTCTCGGCCGGAGGTCGACTGGCAGCCCAACCAGGGTTTAAAAAGTTGTTCCCTAAACCTGCAGGGTCTCTGCACAGATGGCCCAGAAAGTCCTGGAGTGACATGTGCAGGAAAGAGGGGTGTCCCCTCACCAGGTCCCAGGGCCTCAGGGTCTGAACTGGGCATGGCAACAATTATGGCTGAAGGACTGAGAGGAGGGTCCAGGGCACACGGGGTGCCTAGGGCTGAGGCCAAAGCTGGGGAAAAGGAAAGCAGAAAAAACGTCCACCAGAGGGTGTTGTGGAGAGGGGCAGGAGGACAGACTGCCCCGAAGGTCCACCGGACCAAGGAAACCAGTGTGCCACGGTCTGCAGATGCAGAGACATATCACAGTGACTCAGGGGCCCAGATAATTGGGGGGGCCCTCTGGGACTGTGTCTCGGTCTGCACAGACAAGGAGCCTGGTGCTGAGGGGCAGGGTGCAGGACTGGACTGGACCACAGTGCCCTCAGCCTTGGATGATGAGACTTGCATTCTCAGTCCCACCGTCCTGCTTTGCTCTTCCTAGAGCTCATCTGTCTGTCATGTCTTCCCACCACATATTTGCTAAGGGGGCAGTGGAGTACTGTATTCCAGAACTGGAGCAGGGCCTGGAGCACTGTGGGACTGGCAGCTCACAGCAGCCTGCCCTGCCCAGATGCCCTCCTGCCTGGTGAGACACCCGCGGCTCCCTGAGACCAACTGGCGGCCGGCACTCTGGCACAGAGACCTATGCGGGAGACGATAGGTCTGGACTCTTGGCTCGGGACTGGGCAGCCATGTTTCCCCCTCAAACCTCAGGCTTGGCAGAAAGTAAGAAGTGGAGTCGCTAGGCAAGTGGACAGTCCCAGGCAGCCCCGTGGGCAGGGCACAGACACGGCCGGGGAGGGGACCAGGCCTAGCTCGGACACGGGCGGATCCTAAGGAGGCACTCGCCTGTTCCTCAGTTTCTTCTATAAAATGAGACTAACACTGTTCTCGTGAACTTAGAAATGACTTGCTAACATGTGACATAGATCAATATATGTTGGGCTCTTTGAGAGCTGAAGAGAAAGACAACCAGAATTACTTTATTAAAAAACAAAAGAGCCTCAGCTATAGAGGGTTCATCAGATCCTCCCAGTGTTACGTGAGCAGCAGAAGCACACTGTCCAGAGCATCTGCTCCTGCAACAGAGGGCCCTGGAGCCTGGCACTGGTTTTTGCACATTCCTAGCCTGCCTGGGTCCTGCACATGAAGCCCATGGGTGCCCAGAAGGTGGCAGCCCCTCAGCCCTACCTGCAGCACATAGCCCTCCCGGGCGCTCTGCTCCCGGCCCAGAGCCACCCTCAGCTGGTCCTGCAGCAGTCGGTTCTGTTCCAGAAGGTCTGAGGCCTCCTTCTGGCTCTGCTCCAACTGTGGACAGAAAGACACACATGTGAAGCAGGACGGCAGCGGTGGTCAGGAGCAGCGCAGCACGGTCCTCGTGGTCCTCCCGGTCCGGTGTGGTGGAGCTCGCCGGCAGGTGCGCTTGTCGGGTCTACACTGCACCAACAGTTCAGCTCAGGCTGCGAATCTGCATGGGCACCACTAGCTTCCAGCTGCTGGGGGCTGCACCAGGGCAGGCCCTACAGGAACAAGGACTTCATGCCTGTGTCTGAGGGAAGACCACCCACTGGGTCCTTTGGGTGTCCTCAGCATGGCCAAACAGGCCTGTGCCACTCCAGGCAGGCCCTGTGCCAGGCTCTACCTCAGCTCCTACAGAACCCCTTCGACCAGTTGGACACGATGGATTTTGTATAAGATCACATTGGTGAGGATGGGTCCTCAAGAAGCAACTGGCCTCTCACTGTGGCTCCTAGCAGCTGTGAGTCCAGCCATCGCCTATTGCCCTTTTCTAGCTGTAGGGCCCTGGTCAGTGGGGAGCTGGGTGTGCAGCGGGCTGTGCTGACTGGCAGGGGGACCTTCGTATCAAATCCTGCTGTCTGAAACAGTCTCAGAGTCCAGTGTGTGTGGCCTGCTGATCTGCAAGTCCAGCTGTTTAGAGCAATCTGACTTTGGACTGTTAATTTACTGTGTTTTGCCTCTATTATTGTATTAACAAGCATAGGAAAGTGTTGATGCTAGTGGTAAATATCAGCCTCATGAATCTAACAAAATAAGATGAGAGGTGAAGGCAGGCCAGGTGCCCAGCCTATGGTTTCATCAGCCCCCAAAGTAAAGAGCACATCTGAATCAGCAGGCAGGCCGGCCATGCACACCCCTCAGGGCTCACCCAGGGTACCATGCTGCTGTGCCCAGACAGGAGCCTACCTGTTCACCGTCCCCTCCGCTAGTGCACCCCAGAAACAGGGCAGGTAAAACACACACCCCACCCCACCCCCACCTCTGGCTCTCAACGGCAGTACCCACGCCTCTGGTCTATGGAAACACCTGCTGTGCATCTCCCCCCGACTCGACCCTCCCCCCCAGTACTTATCTGGGACCTGTCTGGGTGCCTGATTTGCTGAGGGGTCTACAAGCCCTTGGGCCCAGGCCCATGGCTCCTACACTGTTGGGCACAGAGGGGTCCAAGGAAGGGGGCTGCATGGAGTCAACCTGCCCGCCCACCTGCCCTGGCCGCTACCTCCTTCTCCAGCAGTGAGGTCAGCTCTGGTGTGGAGAGTCGGTCGCTGCCATCCTCGGAGGACAGGTGCAAGGGGGCGATGGGAACCTGCTTCTCCTCCCGGAGGGGAGTGGTCTCCACCTGATGCCAACGCTGCTCGATCTCCACATGCACATTCTGGGTCCTGAGTTCTGCAGCTGTGGGCGGTCCCAGGCCCCGGTCGACCTCCATGCGCAGGGCCGCATCGTCTGTGCTGGGTCCCTCCACATCCGGTGTCCCAAAGCGCTTGCGCCGCTCCTCCCGCCGTCGTGCGCGCTCCCGCTCCAACTCCCCGGTCTCCGCCTCGGCCCTCGGGCCACTGGCCCTCTCCTGGGCCAAGGCCTGCTGGATAGGGCGGAACTCGGCCCAGTCGAAGGTCTTGGAACGGCCCTCACGCCTGCGCTCACGCGCCCGGCTCCTCTTCTGCTCAGGGTCAGGCTCCCCAAGCTCCCCATCCTGCTTCTCCAGCGCCCTCATCTCTGAAGGGGAGCCGCTCCGGGCCTTCACCTGCGGCAGCGAGCTGCAGGGGCGGGAGACAGTGGTCAGGTAGGGCCCGCACCACCAGGCCCAGCCCCTGCTGTCATTAAGTGCTTTTCCTGCTTTGTTGCAGTCCCTGGAGGGAATCTGGAGGGGCTCTGAGCCATGCCGGCAGAGAAGGAGCCACAGACGACGGCCCAGAGGTTTCCTGCCGGATGATGCTAGGGTCTGATACCCTGTCAGATTTTCTGGGCACAGCCATCATCCAAATGAGGCCATATGGGAGGGAAGTATGTGCTGGGCCGGTGGTGACAGAGGGAACGGGAGCAGCTACTTTCCTTAAGGCTTGTCAGTTTTTAATAACCAGGTAAGGAACACAGTCAGGTCTGTTTTAAAAAACCACTCTGGTGGTTGGCATGGTGGCCCTGGGACCACCTCTGGGCCAATGAGCTGGCTGACCCAGGTGGTTCCCACGAGCCAGCACCACACGGGGGCTCACTGGTCAGGACTCGAGAAGACTGGGTGGACCACCTGAGCCGGACGCTGGAGGACACCCCTGCCTTCCCAGCACCGGGTGCACCCCCCGCCCCCGACAACCATAAGTTGTGGCTGTCTGAGGACAAGACCCCGAGACCCGCCCTCAGCCTGAGCAGAGTGGCCTCTGGTCCCACCCAAGCTCTCAGCACACACAGGGTGGGAAGCCCCTGAGTGGCAAGGGCTGGGGCTGGGGGGCTCCAGGGAACACAGACAAGGAGCCTCCAGAAGAGGTACCCTCTGTCCTGGTGGCTTCCAGGTCAGGACCACATGCTTGGACACACTTCTCCAGGATGGACCTTTCAACAACACCCAACTGCAAGCTGGCCCAGGGTCCCAACCATGTGATGGTCAGGACGACACAGCCCCTCTCTGCCACTCTCTCTGGAGAGGAGGCCCCTGCGACCCCACCAGATCAGGGCTGCAGCACTTGGACTGAGCTACAACTTCTGGTGTCTACACCTTTCTGGGACATGGCCTAGCTGCACCAAAAAAATCTATCCTTTCCTCAAAGTGTAAAAGCCCCCACACAGAGCAAACAGTGAGGCAAGCACCTCAGCTCAGACCACTGACACTGGAGTCTCTTCCTGTCAGGAGGACTGTGGCCCTGACGTGGAGGGGAGGCGCCTGTCCTGAGCCACCTGGGCCTGAGCACATCTTCCACACTGCTTCTGAGGCCAGAGCCCCACACCTGCTCTCTGACACCCCGAGGCCAACATCCCCCAACCTGGGGCTGGACCGGCCGCGTGGGGTCCCTCAAAGAGCCCAGAGAGGGCCTTGGCCTCTGCTCCTGGTCATACGGACGCAGGAACAACCAAACATTCTGTGTGTCTAACGAAAGAAGGAATAGAGTCAGCACAGGATAGAAGGAGTAGAAAGGAGTCCCTTTAGGATCCCTTCCTGACTCTGTTCAAGAATGTAGGTCACCAGTCGGGAGGCAGGACTTGGCAAAGGTGTGAAGCCACCCCCAGGAAGAGGCGTGAGCACTCTGTGGGCACGAGAGCCACGTTCCGGGCATGGCCTCCAACCTAAGAGAGGCACTTGAGAAGCATTGGGACTATAGGAGGGAGAAGTGTAAGGGAGAAACTCTTAGGACCAGTGAAGGCACTGAGGCCAGGAGGTGAGAGCAGCAGAATTCTGGGTGTCACAGAAACAGCCGCATGCAGAGATCCTGTCCTGTCTGCTTTTTGTGAAGTGAGAACAACAGGTTTCTAACCATCACGGCAGGAGGAAAGTGTGGGGCAAATGATGAGGTTCCCAGAGCATGGCTATCAACAAAGGAACATCCCCAGCTTTGCCCCCCGCACCAAGAGCTCCAAAGGGACATCTGTCCTGGTTGCACAGACATCCTTCAGATGCAGGAGTGAGGCATGAAGACCAAGAAAAGGCAACGCTGAGGTGGCCTGTGGACACAGCATCTGGTGCTGCCTTTGACCAACCAGGGCTCAGTGGCCAGAGATGCCCTGCACCCAGGGCCCAGGGAGTTCATGCACTGGGCAGGGCTGGCAGGGGGTGAGGCCAGTGCAAGTAACAGACAGAGGGACAGGGCAGCTGCGCTGAGCCTCCTGGGCACCCGACTGACTCACCTTGTCACATCTGGGGCAGTGGTTGGGTGGACGTGCTTCATGATGGTCTGGATCCAGTTCCTCCGGATTCCGGATGTCATGGCAGAGAGGGTGAAGGCGCCTTCCTTTGTCTGCATGGAAGACAAGGTGTTAGCCCTGAGTGCCCCTCGCTGCCCACAAAGGGCTCGCAGGAAGGACTCACCCCCAGGATGTCCATCCCAGAGGAGCTGCTCTTGATGGGAGGGGCTGAGGGAGATCTCAGCATGAGGCCCAGAGAGCGGACTTGGCACCACCCCCAGCACCGTCCACAGAGGTGGCTAGGGGTCTAGCTCACTGAGCATGCCTCTCCTCCCTGCAGGACAGGGGCACAGGGAATCACTGGAGCCCCCAAGTCACATCTGGAGTGTCCTGCGAGGTGCCCTGCAGCCCAGTGGACTGGGGGATGGATCTCTCCTTCTAATGAACCCACTGGCCTTCAGGTCTGAATTCGGTCTCCTCTGAGTTTGGTTAACCTTGGTCACTGCCACGTGCTGTATCGAGACCCAAAGGTCAGGAGGGGAGTCCCAGCCCAGGAGCCCAGGGTGGCAGCTGGCAGGCAGCTGGGTGCCCGTCGCACACCTCAGGCTCTCAGGAGGGAAGAATTAGCTTTTCCCAAAGACAGGTCTGGGCTTCCCTCATGGTTTAGTCAGTAAAGAATCTGCCTGCAATTTGGGAAACCTAGCAAGTAAACACAGCACAGTACACAAAGACAGGTCTGGCCTCTGCCCTGCACCATTGTGGTGCAGAGTAGGGGCTAGCCCGGCCAGAAGGACCAGGTGTGTGGTAGGGAGACGCTGTGGCTGTGTGATGTCAGCTGGCCTCTGGGGAAAGGGCTGGGGCTTGCCTGACCACATGGACAATGATCCAGTTGATGGGTTATAAAGCTGCTATGAACACCCTGGACATACTTGGGCCTGGTGCCAGGCCTAAGCCCAAGCAAGCTCCCCAGGCTGGAAGTTGTGTGTGTTATCAAACGTCAGCGCCAACAGGGAGACTGTCCCTGAGGATGTGAAAGTTTCCTGTTCAGTGCAGTTCTCCACGAGGTGCTTCCTCAGGTTGATCCCAGTCTGTACCCTTTGCTAGAGTGTGTCCACAGTTCTAAGGAGAGTGTTCCCTGTGCTCTGAGTCCTCCTGGCTAGTTACTGGACATGTAGGGTGTCCAGGGCACCCTCAGACTTGCAGTGGGCATCAGCCAGCTGGCACAGCCAGGGGTCTGTGCCCTCACCTCCAGTCTGGCTAACCCTGAACCCCCATCTTTGATGAAGTGGCCAATGAGAACTGTTCCATCTGTCCAGTCAAATAATTTTTTGAGACTGGGACAGCACCTTGCACACTGGAGTCCTTCACAAAATTGTGGGGCAGAAAG
Organism: Antilocapra americana; assembly: GCA_007570785.1. Classification (NCBI taxonomy): domain Eukaryota; kingdom Metazoa; phylum Chordata; class Mammalia; order Artiodactyla; family Antilocapridae; genus Antilocapra; species Antilocapra americana. The sequence continues at coordinate 20,071,259 of ML664177.1, read as the reverse complement.
ACTCCAGTGATTGGCCATACTGATGGGCAAAGAGTAAGTGCGTAAGAAGCTAGCGCCCTGAGAGCTGAAGAAGCAACACCTTCACTCTTACTCCCCATACCCCACCTCTTTCCAGCTGTCCCTGTTCTACTGAAAGAAAGACCCTCTTGCTACAAAGGCTCTGGACAGCCTCAAGGGGGAGAGGCTGACGTCTGCTCTCTGCTGAGATCACAGAGTGGGGATGGGGTGAGGCGCTAGAGGACAGAGAAAAGGAGAGGGTGAGGTGCCAGCCCATCCGGAGCACGGCCCTCCGCTCACACCAAGCCTGCCGCCCAGCGCCACCCTGCTCACGTGGATCTGGAAGCCATAGTTTCTCTGCACTGGGTACTCTGTGACATCGCAGCACGTAGACAGGTCGATTTCCCCATCCAAGTCGGCTGCCTGCAGAGGAGGTGCGAGATTCCAAAGGTAAAGGTCAGTGTCCCGTGAGCTTTATGGCTACTGGACAGGTATTCTTGCAGGTGCTGCCGACCACACACCACGTGGAAGCATCCATGCCACTCCCCACCCCCATCCTGCCAGGGACACCCAGGCCAGGGTTCTCAGACCTCCTTTACACTCTTAAAAACTGAGGGCCCCAAAGAGCTTTTGTTCATGGGGGTTTTATCTATTGATGTTTGCCGTATTAGAAACTGGAAAAAAAAAAAAAAAAGAAAGAAAAATTTTTACTCATTTAAGAGCACAAACCCATTTCATAAATAAAAACTATTATTTTAAAAAACCAGCAGGACTTCCCTGGCAGTCCAGTGGTTAAAACTTTGCCTTCCAATGCAGGGGGTGTTTGTTCAATCCTTGGTTGCAGAGCTAAGATCCTACATGCCTTGTGGCCAAAACCAAAACATGAAACATTAGCAATATTGTAACAAATCCAGTAAAGACTTTAAAAATGGTCCAGATCAAAACATTTTTGAAAAAAAAAAAACCAGCAAGAGATTTTTGCACCTGCCTTTAATGCCTAACTTCCGAGGACAGCTGGATTCTCACATGGGTCTCTGAACTCAGTCTGCTGGTACCTTTTGGCTGAAGTGTATGAGGAGGGCCTGGCCTCCCACAGACTCAGGCTGGAAAAGGGAGGTGAATTTTAAGTCTTTTCAGACAGTTGTGGCTGTTCTTCTTTGACAAATGGTAGTTTCTTAAAGGTGAACTGCACAGTGGAATCCTTCTGTCCTTGCTGTTATGTTAAAACCCATGGTTCTGCCCTGCTCCGTGAATGGACCTCTGACCCACGCATGACCTGGTGATACCACGCCCCGTGTCCTGGGAGAGTCCCCAGACACTGATGTTTCCTTGTTCCGGAGCAAACGCTGGGTCTATTGTCATCACTACCTACTTCATCAGGAAAGCCTAGGCTCAGGGATGCTGTCAGGAGAGCAATGATGAATACAAGGTTTCCAAAGTTCCAGTTTTTCTTAAAAGCTCAAATTGAATCATTGATAGTTCTGTTAGTAGTTTTCCTTGAAGGAAGAGACTCTGTTTATTTAATCGAGTGAGCATCTGTGCGCTGGTGTTCGAGCAGAGATGGGGGCCCGCAAGGGGGGAGGATGGCAGAGGGCAGTGCGGTTGCAGCGGGTGTTCCCCATGAGGTGGCCTCATGCCTGGACAAGCAGCACAAGGGACTGCCAGCTTCTGGCGGGTGCTGAAGGCTGAGACTATTAAGTTAGCACCTTTCCTGTCCCGTGAAGGCCCTTTCTGTAAGGCTGTAAATGAGTGGCAGTGGAGGACACACTGGCTATCTGCTCCTGCAGCCTGGCTGGCTAAGGCACCCATCAGCACAAGGGAAGAGCTCAATGGCATTGTAGTCTTACAGCACTATTTTTGTTATAAGACGCTGGACAGGTCTCCAGGGGTCCCTAAAGCACACTGTGAGAACAATCAAGCACTTGCGTGTGCTCCTGTGGCCCCTGGCGCCCATGCTACTCCCCATCTGTCTGCCCACCAGCCGCTGTTGCCTGCACTTAAGAGAGGCACAAGAACCACTAACATCATTCATGTTTGGGAGTGTATCTCCCAATGGAGATTCCTGGAGTGGGAAGCAAGGGAAGAGGTGCAGGAACAGAATGCCAAACTCAGAAGTATTTTTGTAGGTGAAGAAAAAGCTTTTCTGTTTGGTATTCAACCGTGGAACCAGGGCTCTCAACCAGGCTGCCAAGTTCTCCTGCCACATCCCATCCTTGTCCAGAAAACAAGGGACAAGATATATTAGTTTGGTTCTTTGCAAGACAGTTCACCACAATATTTCCATGTAGAAAGAACAAAACTGCTCATCCTGAATTTTAAAATGAGACATCTTTCAGTGTTTTTCAAAGAATACAAACAAGAAAGCTGCTGAAGCCCCCCATCCCAGGTGCTGAAGCAGGGCTTGGAAAGCCTACTTCCAGAAGCCAGTCCCAGAACATCAGACTCTGCACTAGGGCTGGACTGGGCCACCCGTCAGCATACAGCGTGGACCTGAGACACTCACCTCCTCAGCCCCTGAGTCCCTGTAGAACCTCAAGCTTTGATCAGCAAGGACAAACCAGTGCTTCTTCCACTAAAAAAGAAGGGGAGAAGTCAAGACTGAATTCACACTCCTGCTCCGAGGCGCTCCACAGCCAGAGTCCTGGGGGACCTCCCTGAGCACAGGGAACGCAGACAGTGGGCAGCCTCTCTGGCTGGGCACACACAGAGGACTCTGCTTGGGCAGCCTCTCTGGCTGGGGCACACAGAGAGGACTCTGCTCAGGCCATAGGCAGCCACGTGCACACTCCACCCACAGGAGTGTGGCTGCAGAGGGGAGCCAGGCCCCCCAAGCCCAAGGAGGCAGCCTGTGAGTCGCGGCCACCTACTATCTAGCCAGAGGGGCACCCACCTGCTGCCAGCAGGAGTGACCTAATCACAACCAGCCAGACTCCCCAGTCTTCACTGTGAGGAACGACAGGGGCGCTGAGGCTACAGGCAGAGCCAAGGGGGTGGATACAGAGGGGAGAGAGAAGGAGGGAGCGGAGGGAGATCCAGAGGGAGATCCAGAGGGAGGGATCTCCCTCACAGAGGGACCTGGGAGGCCTGGTCTCCACCCCAGCAGCCACTAGTGGCTCACTCTTTCTGCTCAAATCTGCCAGCTCCTCCCAGGCCTGCGGCTGCATCTCAGCTGCTGCCTACCACCTCACAACCAGGGAGCCTGTTCTTGGGGAACCTGGGCTCTCAGGAAACCTCTGGAGAATGTGGCTAGGTGGGAAACCCATGTTGAAGGGCATCCCCAGGCCTGAGGCTGATGCCTACCAGGCGCGGGAGAGCAGTCCACATGCTGGTAGCAGGCAGGCTGGTGCCCCCACTGCCCAACACACCCCTACTTCTGAGTAGACAGGGTCGTGGTCACAGTCCTGGAGGTGGTGGACAAGGGCCAGTGCTCACACACCCACAGGGACAAGACCAACTGGACCTCGCACCTGCTTCCCAGTGCCTGGGGCTACAGCAGTTCCAGCCACTCACCTGGCCATCCTCATACTGCTTGGTCAGCCAGCCTTTTTTGAAATTCAGCAGGTCAGGCTAAGAGAGAGGAATAAAGAACAGCTCAGAGAAAAGCAGCTTGGTGTGTGGTTCTGTGCAGAAGCGGACTGACGAGGCAGGCATCTCTCTCCTGATGAGGGGCCCTAGGAAAGGGGCTTTTCCACGTGCCAGCTGAGCACATGTGGCTCCTTGCCCTGGCAGGGGCTGCCCAAGCCACTTTCAGGGTGCACATCTCCAAGGAGGGCAAAGTTGTGCACAGGGCGCAGCTGCAGCCCCCTCAGCCATGAGGAGCGCAGCAGGGCCGCCAGGAAGCAGAGGATAGTCCAGACAGAGCCACCCGGCGTGTCGCGTGGAGGGAAGATGAGCAGTGATGGCTGCGACTGAGAGGCTCACAGAAGCCCCGGGAAGAGTGACAGCACCTGGGGTGAGCACGACGCAGCAGTGAGCTGCCAGGACCCTCCAGCCACTGGCCTGCCAGCATGACCCTGAGCCCCCGCTTCCCGACAAGCAGCAGAGCCAGGACAGCAGGTGCTGACAGCACCTGCGAGCACCCGGAGGACCCTCGCAGCCCTGGGTCCGGCTGGTGTCTCGTGTGGGCATGGGCAAGGCCAGGTGCACAGAGATGTGGCACTGCAATGTCCAAGGACCCACGGAGGGTCAAGAGAACACGTGCCCTGGGGCGGGACACCCATCAGCCATGGGTGCCCTGGAGCCTCTGCTGCAAAGTCCAGACTCCAGGTGAGAGAGCATGTGCCCTGGCCCAGCTTGGGAGCCGCTGGGGGCTCCACGCCTGGAGGGGTGGGACCAGCCCTGGTTCCTCAGGAGACTGAGGACGAAGGCAAGAGGGACCCATGTGAGCCGCTGTCTTCACTCCTGGGGCTCTGACCTGCTTTTCGGGGCTCCCTGAGGGGGCGGTGGTCCTGCCAGACCTGTCTGACCACTCCCTACTTCCACCCTACGGCCACAGCTCCCAAGCCCTGGAGCAAAGGCCAGACTCCCTCCACAGTGACCCCCATGAACAAAAGACACGGCCAGCGGGAAGGGGGCTCCTGCCTCCAAGACGTCACAGAGACAAACACTCAAAACGAGAAGAACAGAGGTTCGTGCTGTGGCCACCGAGTCAAAATTCTGCGGTCCTGGCGGCCTCCTCTGCCGGAGATCTCAGAGCTCAGGATGCCCACATAGCCCAGAGAGGGGCAGAAACACAGCATCTGCTTCTCACACAGACACGACGGCCCGTGCACAGGGGGCAGCCAGCACGGACACCAGCAGACAGAGCCCCGTGACAAGCAGCAGGGGCGACATCTCCAGGCCTCGGAGCACAGGCGCCCGGGCTCACCGTCAGGGAGGACTCCGTGGACCTCCTGTCCAGTGACTTGGCTCTTCGGTGTGGAGACAGGGGGGAGGCCGAGGCGTCTGGGAGAGGAGCTTCGCTGGGGAGGTCCTGTAGCAGAGAGCAGCCCCGTCAGCACCAGCCAGTCCCTTGTCCGCTAGAGCCGCAGGAGGGCGTGCTTCAGGGCCGTGTTGCGGGCAAGGAGCGGGGCTCTGCTGTCTGTGCCTCGGCACCTCTGCCCCCACAGACAGGACCTGCGTGCAAATGGGACCCACGCCCAGACTCCTGGTCCTGAGCCTCCAACTGCCTGCCAGGGCTTGAGCTGCTCTAGTGAACAGAGCAGCCTTTTCTCGCAGATGTACCAGCCACTCGGCTCTCCTGGTCCCCACTCTCCCTGGGCCTCGCGGGTTCACAGAGGGAAGAAGCTGGGCTTTGTGCAGGGAGCAGGAGAGCCCAGAGAGAACGGGAGGAAGACAGAGGGTGGACTTAGCGGGGCCCCAAGAAGTAGGGACCCTGGAGAGGAGTTTTAGAAGCGGAATCCACCTTGGAGAGTCAACAGAGAGAAGTGAGGGCTGTGGCCATGGCCGGAAAAGACAAGAAGGAAGGAGGCCAGACGGCCTCAGAGAGCAAGAGAGCGGCTCCAGTCAGGACCTGCGACCCAAGATGCATGAGAGCAGAGATGGATGGAATTCCGAGAGGAAAACGCAGAAGACAGGCCTCACTCTCAAGAAGCTCACTCAGGGAAGAAGGTGAGACGCAAGAAACGACCAGGACATGAGAGCAGGAGGCTGGGCAGAAGTGCAGCCACACGTGAGTGGGCTGCACGGAGGGCCGTAAGCTGCCCCTCCCACCGCCTGCTCCGCCCCAGTACTACCCAGAGCCTGGACACTCACCCGCTTCCTAGGGAAGGCCCTCTTCTCGCTGCGGCCTTGTCGAGTGTCACTTGAGGCTGAGAGCCCAGCAGACAAGTTGGTTTCCATGTGCTCTGCCTTCTCTGTGTCCAGGGCCTCAAACTTCTCTATTACCTGGGACCTCCTGCAAGAGAGGGAACGAGGCCACTGAGGGGGGAGACAGGGTCCCCAGAGCCTGAGGGGACACGGTCTGGAGTCTGAGGGGCTCCTGCAGGCAGCACCCCACGCCAGCTCACCCCAGCTCCTGGGCCACCCTTGTGTGGGGTGCTGGCCGTACACACCCCTCGTTTGGCCAGCTCGCCTGATGCCCTCACTTCCTCTCCCACCTCCACATGGGGCAGCTCTTGGACATGGCCCTGCCCTCTGCCTCCCAGCCCCACACCACAGACGCTGCACAGGCTGTCGTGCTGACACACTTGGCCCTCACACGCCAGTGCCCCCTCCTGAGCCACAGACTGGTGGAAGGCAGCCAGCACCTCAGGCACCCCTTCCTCACCACGTTCCTCAGCAGATCGGATGCAGCCCCCACCCCAGGGCATCCAAAATTTAGCAAGAAAAAGACCCATGAATTAACATTGTTTTTGCCAACAGTAAAAAGAATCAAAACCCAAATTAAAAACAAAGCAAGTTGATTTCGTGTGAAAGGGCGGGCGGCATCATCAGGCCATCTATGGCTGGAGACGAGCTGAGATGGGAGCGAAGCAGGCGGAGGAGGGGCGAGGAACGTCACAGCGACACAGCAGGAGGAGTGGAGAGGGGCAAGACCTGGAAGAAAACAAGGCTGGAGAATGAATAAACAGAAAGAACTGCTGGTAAAAATCAAATATGGTAAATCAAAATCATCCCAAGAATTAAAGCAAAAACCCAAGAAGATCACTGAGAAAGGAGACTGTCCTGTCCCCGCATCATGAGCATCCGCCTGGTGGATGCACCCTCGTGAGCTGCCCACGTGTCCTCAGGCCAGAGGCCTGTTCCTCCTGAGATGTCTCACAGGGACGGCTGTCCTTGCATGGGACTAGCAGCAGAGTCGAGGGCAGCAAGTGAAGGGCCGCTGGGCCCAGTAGCCTGAAGCCTAACTTCATGAGGAAGAGGAGGGGAACCCGGAGGCCAGCTGGTCCTTGGGAGGGGACCAGCAGAAGGGGCTCTCAGGGGTCCTTCCTCAGGAAGGCAGAACTCCTAGGGACTAGCTCCCTGTGGAGCCATCTCTGCTCCCGCAGAGTCTCCTGCAGGCCAGCAGCAGGGGCAGCGGGGGAGCGAGCGAGCGAGCGCAGGAAGCCAGGCGGCGTGGGAGCGCCTGGGAACCATGGGGAGCTCTCGCCGGCGCTCGGGCTGGCTGCCTACCCGAGGTGCCCTGTCCCAAGTGTCCTGCTAGGTTTAGAGGACAGACCCACTCATGTGTAAAACAAGAGCTCTTCCAACCAACCTCAGGACCAGAAAGCCCCACATGGCCTCGAGGTGCAGGGGCCAGTGAGTCAGGCCAATTGCATGCTGCGGGCCGGGCCAGCCACGAGAGAGGTCAGAAGAGGGAGGGAAGTGCCGCCTGCCAGGGGTCTGGGGGAGTCCACCTCAGGTGACTGTAAAGTGGGGCCTTTTCAGCTCAGATCCCTGTAGTCCTATAGCTGGGACAGCAAAGACATCCCGGTGAGCCTCCTCCAGACTCCCAGCCAAGGGGCAGGTGGGACCTTGGCAGCTGGGCCTGGTGTCAGTCACCAGGGGTTCAACCAGCCACCCCTCCACACTTGCTCGGCACAGCTCACCATTTGAGAAACACTGGGGAGGCTCTGGGGCCAGTCCAAAGACTACTTCAGGGCCAGGACTGGTCAGGACACCCACCCTGAGGCCTCTCAGTCAGGCTTCCAGCAGCCGCCCCCTGGGTATGGTGGCTGGTGTCCTGCCCACCTGGGGCTCTGTTCTGCACCACAAGACAAGGATCCAGTCCAGCACCAGGAGCGGCTCAGGACCAGAGAGCAGGCCTTGGACAGGACAGCAGCCAGTCAGAGGACACGAGAGCAGTGAGAAGTGATGTGACAGTGTTAGGATGCAGAGAAGAGGGCCCCAGGGGAGCCGCACCAGGCAAAAGCCCCTCCCCATGGTGGCAGAGCAGGCAAAGCGAAGCCCCTGAGGTGCCATTTGTCTCGGCCATAGCCGGGAGGGAACTCCAAGCCAAGCAGGTGTGCTGAATGTTAATTCTTTGGTCCCCGCCAAACCAAGGTGTGGCTGCCTGCTTAGGGGCCTTCAGGACGCAGTGAGAAGCTCCCTTGCCCAGGCCACTGGCCTCCTACATCTAGCAAGTCCCTTCACTTATACTTAAGCGCACTAAGGACAACCTCGGCCCTGCCCCAGCTCTGCTGTCCCAGGCTGTTCCCGTGAGGAGGAGCCCTGGCATCCCATTTCTGCCCTGCGTATAGAGTGCTCACACACCTCAAGGGGTTACTAGTAAACCAGGCAGAGATGCTGTTTGGAGGGCGTGTCCCCTAACCCTCCAGGACTGAGGCACCTTCTGTTTGCGTCTGTCTTCAAGTGTGTTTTTCTAGTGCTGGAGGGGATGCCTGGGAGGGCAGGTGGGTGGGAAAGAATAGGGGAGCAAAGCAACTGGGGCTCTGCAAAGGGTCATCCGATGTCCCCACTCGCTCCAATTCTAAACTGGGTCTGAGGGTGGGGCCGGAGGACACAACACTAACAGTGGGTCTGAATCGCCTCCTTAGAAAGCAGCTTCTTTGGAAATGAATGAAAACCTCGATTTTCTCTTCCCGGAGCATGTTACAGGCTCTGGAATCATGCTGGGAGGTTTGAACCCCTGCATAGCCCACCACACGCCAGGGTGAGAACCCTGCTGCTGGAGAGAGGCTCTGTTTACACGTGGGGCTGGAACCTTCTACTGGAAGGGGCACTGGGGCACTCTGGCCCAGGCCTCGTCTTGGGAGGCTTCAGAGACGGAACTACGCTCTTCCCCTCACTCTGCAAGTGCAGGGCCCTCCCTGCCTCAGACCACAGCTCCACCTGGCCTTGGCCCATCTCCAAATCCGTGACAGAAGGTCACAAAATGTACGAGTGTGTGAGTGCACATGAGGGTACCTGTATGAGAGAGCATGTTGAGTGTGCACCGTAGGGGCTACAGGAGTGGGCAGAGTGTGTGCAAGTCCCTGGCCCTCCAGTCCCCCCGGCCCTTACCTCCGCTCGTTGCCAAACAGACGGGCCACCTCCTCCCTGCCAGGGCTCCGGGCCCGAGTCCTGCGCTCCAGCCGCCTTCTCTCCACCTGGAAGGCTTCTCGGTGGCTGATCCTGATGGCCTTAGGGACGTCGGCCAGGGTGGCATACTGCCTGCTGGCTTTAAAGGCATAGGCACGCCCCGGTCTCTCTGCTCCCCGCCCCCCAGCACTGCCGGAGTCCACGTGGGCAGGGAGATGGCTGGCCACATCCAAGGAGTTGAAGGAGCTGCTGCAGACGGTTCGGGCAGGGGGCTGAGGACCTGGGGGAGGAAAGGGATGGCCAGGCTCTCGAGAGGGTGGGCTGGAGTCGCTGTACCTGTTGGTGGGGGCACCCGGGCTGGGTGGGGAAAGTGGTGGGGGCAGCTGCTGCTCCTCGGCCTTCACGTCCTGCTTGGTCTTCTCCAGGGAGAAGTAGCCGCTCTCCACCCGGACTTTGCGGCCACAGTCCACGCGGTCACCACCTGTGGTGCTTTCCTCTGGAAGACAGGGGATGAGAGATGTGCTCGGCCTGCTGCTGCCTCTGGTTCTACAACCTTTGGAGAAGGCACGCAGGTCCAAGGCCACCCCAGGGTAGAGCCCTTTCCCAGGAAAGGAACGGGGCATCCTTACCTGCCTCTCCATAACAGGTACCTCCCTGCCAGATGGCCAGGCGTCCCTAAGCTCTAGTCTGGGGGCTCAGGTGGGACAGCAGGATTCCCCAGAAGGGGCATCCCACCAACAACCACTTCCCACTGAACACCAAGGAGGACCCAGGGAACGTGGTTAACACTCCATGCTGCACTGCAGGGGGTGTGGTTCAGTTCCCTGGTTGGGGAACTGAGATCCCCAATAACACACAGTCCAGCTGGAAACTGAGTACATCATGACAGAGAGTACATCATGAGAGGCCAAACAGCCTCTCAGTGCGTCATTAAGGGGGTAGGGAGGAGCAGAGGAAGGGCCAGTCCTGGGCACCCACGGCTGGGGAGTACCGAGTGGCCTTTTGTCCAGAGCCTGAACAAGGTGCATCTTGCCTGAGTGAGCACAGTCTCAGCTGTCCACATGTCTTTTTTTTTTCCTTTTTTTGGGAGTACCAGGACCAACGATCACCAGCTGCCCCCTCAGCAAAAATTATGCTTCCGAAATCTTTTGATGTCGATTCCGCACATAGAGCAAACAAGCTGCCCTACGAGTGCCACTCATGACAGAAGCCCTTTTTTGTCCACATGTCTTTAGTGGACAGCTGGAAACGGGGAAGCCAGCCTGCCATGCAGAGCCCTCTAGGCCCAGACAACGGAGACCAAGTGCCACCCCACTCTGCTCTGACAACTACAAGCCCTGGAAGGAGACAAGCGGTTGTGCCAGCTGTTCCTGCCAGCTGTTCCCCTGCTTTAGCCAGCACCTGGGCAGGGTGCAACAGTGGGAGGAGGACTGGACAGCCCTTGCTGCTGCTCGCAGGACACGGTGGGCTTCAGATAACCAGGCCTTGAACACAAAGCAGCCATGGGGAGCAAAGACTCCTTTGGACACAGAGCTCACTACAGAGCATCTCGATTCTCATGACACCAGGCTGGGGCTCAGGAGTGCCTGCAGGCTGGAGGGCCAGCAGACACACATGGGTGCCCGAGCCCCAGCACCAGCTCGTCCTGTCAGGAGGCCCATCCTAGTGCTGGGAGGTGGGGCACCAGGGCATGCAGGCACGGGGGCCACCCCGGCTATCACTTACCATCTCTGCCCTCCAGCCCTGGCTCCCTCAGAGTGCTGGCCGCAGGAGGCTGGCCCTGGCTGGGACTCTGAGCTGGACTTGGGCTGCTCCCATCTGGCTGATCCTTGGCCCTCATTTCTTCCTGCCAGAGTGTGGACTTGGTGGTGGGGACTTTCTCAGCACTGGGGATGCTGCTGCTGCTGCTGCTGCTGGTAACAGCCATCTTGGCCGGCCCTGGCTCCTGCAGGGGAGAGTGGTGTCATGCAAGCCTGGGAGCACCCTGCCCGAGCCAGCGCACGGGTCTGGGCTGCCCGAGTACCTGGCTACCAAGGTCAGCTGCAGTGTCAGAGGCCCAGATGCCAGAAAGCAAGGTTCGGCACAGAGATGTCCCAGCTGGGCTGAAAGCCTTCTCTCTTCTGCAGCCCCAGCCAGCACCCAGAGCCTCTAGGCACGCAGAACAGGAGCCTGGAGCCCAGGTGGGAGCCCAAGCTGGAGCTGGTGCTGCCCCAAGGGACAGCATTTGTGTACGAGGTTCTTAGCCAGAGCATACAGAGAAGTGTAACTCCACACTGTAAGCCTGTGGCACCTGCCCATGCCCCGGGCCCAAGCCCCTGCCCACCCAGGCACTGGGGTGCCTGCTCTTGACCCGCCACCAGCAGGATGGCTCTGGGCACCCCCCAAAGTGAGGCATATTTTGGCGGTCCTTCCCCAAAACAGACTGCCTGCTTGGCTCTGACTAGCACCACACCTTCCAGTCCTCACCAGCCACCCCAAAACCTCCTACAAGGGGAGCTCACCTCGGCTGAGAGGAGGTGGCAACCCACACTCGCATGGCTAGTAAGAGACAGGGTGGGGCTCTGAGCATATGGCACCCCCAGGGGCCCCTGGGAGAGGAGAAGGACCCAGGACGGGGGCTGCCTGTTGGGTGGGCACCTGCGTCCACAGTGAGACAGCCAGCACTTTGCCTAGTCCAGAGCTTCCTCAGTTCCACAAGGGTCTCAGGCCTCCTGGGACAGATGAAGCCGGGATGGCTCTCCCACAGACCTGGGAATGCCCACCACCCCTTCTGTCACAACCATCAGTAGCCCTGCCTCCTTGGCTGGAGTGCTCTGAGCCACAGTGGAAGAGGTAGAGTCCTGGAAGAACGCGGCTTCTGACAGTTCCCCAAGGCTCCAACAGAACCAGCTCCAACGACCCCAGCACACTGGCCCTGCAGCCCCCGAGCCTGTTGTCAGTAGCGCCCTGGCTCCACACCCCAGCAGCCATGCTGCCCTGAGGAGGTCTCCCTAGGTACCCTGCTGTGCCCCCACAAGAACCTGGGGCCCACGCTCTGAGGCTGGGCATGGCTCTGCGGGACTCAGGGTAGAGCCGTGTGGGCATTACCAGGAGACCGTGCTCGACGAGTCCATCCCCTCTGCGGAGGGGGACCGGACCAAGGAACACAGAGGCTGCCAACATGGCTGTGGAGGAAGGACAGCACTGTGCCCATGGGAGTAGGGCCCTGGCACATGCAAGCCTTCCTGATGCTGGGGTGAACCCAGCACTGGGCAAGGTGCTGGTGAGGATCTCCAAGAGGAAATTCCAGGCCTGAGATGTGAGGGTCAGTGACAGGGCTTCTAGCACCAGGCCTGCCTCCCGGGCCCCTGACCTTCTTAGGACTCAGCCCAGAGGAAAAGGGCCCTGGAGCTGCCAAGGTCCCTGGTGAGTCTCCTGTGGTGGCCGTGCTATCTCCTGCCTGTGTGCCCAGCCTCACCGAGTCGGCAGGGGCAGAGGGGCAGGGCAGGGGCTGGTTTCTGAGTCGTCACTTCTCTCCTCTAGAGCACATGGGTGGAAAGTAGACTTGGCAAGGACGGGGCCAGGGCCACACGGCACCACACCCATTCCCCACACTGTCACCACTGGTGGGGGCATGCTGGTGCTCACACCAACAGAGCCCTGTGCCCATGCGAGGCGGGGGAAAGGCCCAGGGCCCCAAGGTGCTCCTCTTTGTGTGGCCAGGACCACTGCAGGCCCAGGGCTGTCAGTACCATAAAGAAGTTAGCCGAGAGAGGAAAGAGAAAATGGGGCAGGAAGGCAGGCCCAATCCAGGGGCTTCTGCAGCCTTCACATGCTAATAAGCAGGCCCCTCTTGAGCAGGTTTCCCAAAGAAAGCCACCTTTTCTACCCCTGGGTTGTGGGAGCTGGGCAGAGGGCCAGTAAGAAGGAGGGTTCTGACCCAGAGTGGGCATGGCAGCAGGTCTCAATGGGTAAACAAGATGCCTGAGAAGAGGTGGCAGCTCACAGCAAATGTGTGGGCCTGAGGTGGGTTGGACCAGGGCCTGACTGGAGCCTCAGTCACAGTGAGAGGCCTGGTGTTTTATATATCCCTGAAGAAGACTGAGAAGCAGGGGCCAAGAGCCCAAATGGGTGAGCAGACGGAGGAGCCAGCTTCCCAGAGCTCCACCCAAGGATGTGTGCCCCTAGCCTGCACACCAGGCTGGGTGAACACACAGCCCCTGGCCTTGCCCAAGTCCCAGCTCTGGGGTCTAGGGAGATGGAGAGGGGAACCCCTGGTCACACCCTGAGTGGATGACCACTGCTCTCTAGGCATTTGGGTACCAGGACGCCCTTCCTGAAACAGCCAGAGCAGGAAGAGGCTCCTGGGAACCCATGCCTCTTAGGCTCCAGCTCTACAGGTCTGGGCCAGCCCGTCTCCCCACTGCCCTGGGCTCGGCTGCAACCCAGCCGCCGGCCAAGGGGTGTCTGTTCTCCCCCACAGCCCCATTCTCAACCTCCCTCTGGCCTGAGGGGTGCCTGCACACTCCATGGCCCCAACTCCCAGATGCCTCAATGCCCTCCTCTAAGCAGGACCCTGGGCCCCCTGCTTGCCTGAGTTCCCAGAGGGCAGGGTACAGCAAAGGGACACCCCTAAACCCCCTGTTAGTTTGACCAAAACTCTGGGGCCATGAGAAGAAGGCTAGGTTTGGGGTCTTTGGTTCTTTTCTCTATAGGGGCCCCTAAGGCATTAGTCTTTCCTCCCAGCTTCATCTCAGGTTGCCAAGGGGGCTGGCCCAGAGACCCCTAGCTCTCCTGTGGAGAGGTCCCACATCCGTCCTCAAGACTAACTCATGGGGACAGTCCTTGATGAAAACTCATGGATGCCAGAAACCCGCAGCCTCTGGCACGATGCTCAGGGAGCCAGAGGCAGAGCAGAGGAGGCTGGGGCCCTGCGTGCCCCAGGGGCCAAGATAACATCTGGCAAGTGGGTGGTGTCCCCACTCAGAGTGTAAAGTAATACAGGGGAGAGACTGTTCATGGGGATGGGGACAGCAGAGAAGATCCCCTAGTCTGGCTAGTGTCTCCTGCTGTGCAGCTGCCCAATTTAGAGGCAGGAGCTCTGCCTGACACTGCTCCTGAGGCACCGCTGAGAAAACACATGCAACTCTAAACACTGATCCAACCTGGGGTTCTCTCAAACTAGAAGTTTTGGGGGATTTCCTGTGTCTGCTGTTTCCCAGAAGGAAGCTCCACTTTGCGTTTCCGGGAATGACTGCGATTGCATTTTGCCAACTTCCTGCCAGGGACACTACCTTCCAAGAGGGTGTCAGCCTGGGATCCCCTCGGGGTGGGTGGACAGAGAGCAGACGAGGACCGTCAGCTGAGAGCAGGCCAGGGGAATCTGAGGGGCGTGCAGGGAGGGGGACCCTGGCCAGGCACACCACCCTGTCCTGCCCAGGCTGCCCCTCAGGGAAGCCCAGAGGAGCCGGCAGGGACTGCTGAGCCCAGGGGTCACCAGGTTCTCCATGGGAGTGCTGTCAGGCCCCGAGTCTGCATCCTATTCTCTTGCAAGGGTGTGGAGGGGCTCAGGCAGGCAAGGCAAGTGCGCTGAGTCACAGGTAAATGTGGGGCAGAGGGTACACATTCACAGTTGATTGACTTGTTCGAATGAGCGGGGTTGGGGCGTTGACCCTCCAAGCACTCAGATATCCAGCACGACTTAGGTTGGCCCACTGTACCCACAGTTCCACATCCATGAATTTAACCAATTGAGGATTGTACAGTCCTGCACGATTTACTGTTGAAAACAGTCCACACAAAGTGGACTCCCAGAGTGCAAACCTGTGTAGCTCCAGGGTCATTGTACTGAGCAAGCAGGAGGGGCCTGGCACTTCTGCCACTGCTCATAGTAATCTGAGAACTTGATTTTAACAGGCTCGTTTCACAAATCAGTCCACTGAGGCCCTGAGCCCTTCTGGTGCCCTGAGCCCCTGCAGACCAGCCAGGGAAGGGGAGCCCTGGACCCGGGGGACTGCCCCAGCCACCTTCCATTCTGGCCTTGTGGGAGCTGGTAGAAGCATAGAATCAAGGCTGTGCCAGTGCTTCCCATTTATGGTTCCCCTGAGAGCCCCTCACAGCCAGGCACTGCAGGACCACCCCTCCTGGCCCCCTGCCCAGCTTGCTGTCTGCAGAATTGTCTGTGCAGAAGGTGGAGCCAAGCTAAGCCTCTCCTCCCGGCATGCTCTTGGCTCCCAGCAATTGGCAGGACGGTCAGGGGAGGGATGGGCAATGTGCAGTGACGCCTCTGGGGGAAGCCCCACAGCAGGTCACCCTCTCCAAGTAGGGTTCCTGCCCTGGGGCTTGCAGAGGAGTATGCAGAAGGCAGCCCATAGACTCAGAGAAGGAAGGCGAAGACCCCTGGGCTGAGGGCTGCCTCAGCCCTGGCATGACCCCTTCCTCCCCTTGCCTCCAATTCCAGGCTGGGTCCTGAATCCCCCAATCTCCCAGGGTGCTTTTTCTTTGCCCCAGCTCCACCGAGAAGATGCCTCACCTGTGGTGTTGGGGGCTCCACCTTCCGCTTCTTCTTCTGGTTCTGCTTGTTGGTCCTGGGATAGACTGTGAGCATCTCCAGCCACCTGGGAGAGAGGAGAGCATGGCACCAGTCAGACCAGAGCTGCCACTCCAGGGCAAGAAGTGCCAGCAGCATAACTGGGACATGGACAGGCTGAGCCGAGACCACGCCCAGGCACTGGCCCTGCAATGACCATGGCACCAGCAGAGTACACTGGTATGGTGGCAGGCTGACCACTGGCCTGGTGAGGACTTGGCACAGTTTTTGTTACCAGCCTTCCTCTGGGGCTAAGACTCCATTCTAAAATTGCCCTCCTGGAGTGCAGCTGGCTAGCACAGACACACTGCGACTGGGAAGCCCCAAGGACCACTGGGGCAAGAACCTAGGAGTCATTGCCAAACTTTCCCATGGTGGTCACTTCTGGGCACTATGCAGCTGACCTCCCACACTCTGGAGGGGCTCACCTCACCCCTGGGGGCACCTTGGGAGCACCTTTGGGGAAGACCTGGCAGAACTGCCCAGGGACTGACACCAGGGCCCGCACACTAGAAGGTCCACTCTGGACCAGCAGCAGGGAAGGCAGGAGGAGCGTGGGCTCAGATGTGGCTCCCCTCAAACCAAGACCCAGGTGGCTCCTAGCCCTCAGGGCTTTGGCCTCTCATCTCTGGAACCAGGGGGGCCCTGCTTGCCTCTCTGGAGCTCTGCAGTAGCTGGGAAGAGAAGGAGGAGGTGTAGTGGGAGGAGGAGGTGTGACGAGGGTGAGGGGCAGTGCTCTTTCCACAAGGGACAGTACTACAGGGGACGCTGGGCCAACTCTGCCCAGACACAAGGGTCTGTGGGGCCTGCAGCCAGCCTGTGACAACAGCCTGACGGCAGTGGCTGAACTGCTGACAGAGGCAGGGTCTGCACTGCCGCAAACTGGCTGAGGCAGCAGCAAAGACCAGCACCCCAAGCCCCGGGCAGGCGGAAGAGCTTGTCTTTAGTTCTCAGAGATGCTCCTTTCATGTGCTTGCCTGTGGGGGTGCCGCTGGGGTGGCTGTGCTGCTGGCAGCTGGGAGAGGGGTTGCATGTGGAGTGCACCTCTCCAGCAGTGGAGCTGAGGCCCAGTCAGGTGAGAGCAGGGATTCTGGGCCTGAGAGGGAACAAGCGAGTGCCCTGCTTGAGGTGACCTGAGCACAGGCGCTGCTCCCAGAGCCTCGAAGCCAGCAGGAGGCGACAGCTCACTCTGCATGGCAGATGAGCAGGCTCCAAGGGCTCACCCATGTACCCTGAGGAGTTCGAGTGCTTGTGGGTTAACAGACTTGCTTTCTAGCCTGCCAAAGGGAACAAATTTCCTTTGCAAAGTTCACACCAAGGACCCCGCCTGCAGAGGGCCCCTCTCCAGGCTCTACCTGGGAGGAGAAAACAGACTGCTTGTGAGGTCACGTCATCATCCAGGGCCTGGGAACAGGGCTGCAGCAGGCATGTGTAAAGCAGTCAGGGAGCCCTGAGCCCGTGAACACTGGCCCTGTCAGTCTTGACTGGTAACGCTGCCAGGCTGGGCAAATCTGTGTGCCTCACATGACAGGGCCTCGAGGAGAAAGGAGAGAAGACCTGCACCACAGCCACACAGCTGACTGGACAGAGCTCCAAGTGAAGCCCCTGCCAAGTGATCAGGTTCCCTTCATCTCTGGCCTTCTGTCTCCAGCTGCAGAACCACTGACACTGGAGGAGGGAATGGCAAACCACGTCAGCATTCTTGCCATGAGAACCGCATGAACAGTATGAAAAGGCAAAAAGATATGGCAACGAAAGGTGAACTCCCCAGGTTGCTAGGTGCCCAATATGTTACTGGAGAAGAGGAAAGAAATAGCTCCAGAAGGAATGAAAAGGCTACGCCAAAGTGGAAACAGCGCCCAGTTGCGGATGTGTCTGGTGGTGAAAGTAAAGTCCGATGCTGTAAAGAACAATATTGCCTAGGAACCTGGAATGTTAGGTCCATGAATCAAGGTAAATTGGAAGTGGTCAAGGAGATGGCAAGAGTAAACACTGACATCTTAGGAATCAGTGAACTAAAATGGACGGCAATGGGCAGATTTAATTCAGATGACCATTATATCTACTACTGTGGGCAAGAATCCCTTAGAAGAAAAGGACTAGCACTCAGAGTCAACAAGAGAGCCTGAAATGCAGTACACTGGTTCAGTCTCAAGAATGACAGAATGATCTTGATTCACTTCCAAGGCAAACCATTCAATACAGTAATCCAAGTCTATGCCCCAACCAGTAATGCTGAAGAAGCTGATGTTGAATGATTATATGAAGACCCAGAAGATCTTCTAGAACTAACACCAAAAAAAGATGTCCTTTTCATCATAGGGGACTGCAATGCAAAAGAATGAAATCAAGAGACACCTGGAGTAAAAGGCAAGTTTGACCTTAGAGTACAAAATGAAGCAGGGCAAAGGCTAACAGAGTTTTGCCAAGAAAACGCACTAGTCATAGCAAACACCTTCTTCCAAAAACACACAAGATGACTCTATGCATGGACATCACCAGATGGTCAACACCGAAATCAGACTGATTATTTTCTTTGCAGACAAAGATGGAGAAGCTCTATACAGTCAGCAAAAACAAGACTGGGAGCTGACTGTGGCTCAGATCATGAACTCCCTATTGCAAAATTTAGACTTAAATTAAACAAAGTAGGGAAAACCACTATACCATTCAGGTATGACCTAAATCAAACCCCTTAAGATTATACAGTGTAAGTGACAAATAAATTCACAGGATTAGATTTGATAGACAGAGTGTCTGAAGAACTACAGACAGAGGTTCGTAACACTGTAGTGATCAAAAGCATCTCCAAGAAAAAGAAATGCAAAAAGGCAAAATGATTCTCTGACGAGGGCTTAAAAATAGCTGAGAAAAGGAGAGAAATGAAAGGCAAAGGAGAAAAGGAAAAATATACCTATCTGAATGCAGAGTTTCAAAGAATAACAAGAAGAGAGAAGAAAGCCTTCCTAAGTGAACAATGCAAAGAAATAGAGGAAAACAACAGAATGGGAAAGACTAGAGACCTCTTCAAAAAAATCAGAGATACCAAGGGAACATTTCATACAAAGATAAGCACAATAACGGACAAAAATGAAATAAACCTAACAGAAACAGAATATATTAAGAAAAGGTGGCAAGAATACACAGAAAAGTGAAAGTGTTAGTCGCTCGGTCATGTCCAACTCTTTTTGACTTCATGAATTGTAGCCTGCCAGGCTCCACTGTCCATGGAATTCTCCAGGCAAGAATACTGGAATGGGATGCTGTTCCCTCCTCCAGATCTCCCCAACCCAGGGACTGAACCCACATCTGTTATGTCTCCTGCATTGGCAAGCATGTTCCTTACCACTGGCACCACCTGGGAAGCCGAGAATACACAGAACTATTACAAAAAAGATCTTAATAACCGGGATAACCACAGTGGTGTGATCACTCACCTAGAGCCAGACATCTTGGAGTGCAAAGTCAAGTGGACCTTAGGAAGCATCACTACGAACAAAACTAGTGGAGGTGATGGGATTCCAGCTAAACTATTTCAAATCCTAAAAGATGATGCAGTGAAAGTGCTGCACTCAATATGCCAACAAATTTGGAAAACTCAGCAATGGCCACAGGACTGGAAAAGGTCACTTTTCATTCAAATACCAAAGAAGGGTAATGTCAAAGAATGTTCAAACTACTGCACAATTGCACTCATTTCATATGCTAGCAAAGTCATGCTCAAAATCCTTCAAGCTAGGCTTCAACAGTACGTGAACTGAAAAATTCCAGATGTACAAGGTGGGTTTAGAAAAGGCAGAGGAACCAGAGATCAAATTGCCAACATCCGTTGGATCACAAAAAAAGCAAGAGAATTCCAGAAAAACATCTACTCCTGCTTTTCTGACTACACTAAAGCCTTTTGACTGTGTGGATCACAACAAACTGTGGAATATTCTTAATGAGATGAGAATACCAGACCATACTACCTGCCTCCTGAGAAACCTGTATGCAGGACAAGAAGCAACAGCTTGAACTGGACATGGAACAACAGACTGGTTCCAAATCGGGAGAGGAATACATCAAGGCTGTATATTGTCACCCTGCTTATTTAACTTATATGCAGAGTACATCATGTGAAATGCCGTACTGGATGAAGCATAAGCTGGAATCAAGATTGCCGGGAAAAATATCAACAACCTCAGATATGCAGGTGATATCACCCTTATGGCAGAAAACAAAGAGGAACGAAAGAGTCTCTTGATGAAGGTAAAGAGTGAAAAGGCTGGCTTAAAATAACATTCAAAACACTAAGATCAGGGCATCCGGTCCTATCACTTCATGGCAAAGAGGGGAACAATGGACATAGTGACAGACTTTATTTTCTTTGGCTCCAAAATCCCTGCAGACAGTGACTGCAGCCATGAAAATAAAAGATGCTTGTTCCTTAGAAGAAAAGCTATGACCAACCTAGACAGCATATTAAAAATCAGAGACATTACTCGGCCGACAAAGGTCCATATAGTCAGAGCTA
Source organism: Antilocapra americana (assembly GCA_007570785.1). Classification (NCBI taxonomy): domain Eukaryota; kingdom Metazoa; phylum Chordata; class Mammalia; order Artiodactyla; family Antilocapridae; genus Antilocapra; species Antilocapra americana. The sequence continues at coordinate 20,051,220 of ML664177.1, read as the reverse complement.
CGGTTTTTCCAGTAGTCACGTATGGATGTGAGAGTTGGACAATAAAGAAGGCTGAGGGCTGAAGAATTAATGCTTTCAAACTGTGGTGTTGGAGAAGACTCTTGAGAGTCCCTTGGATTGCAAGGAGATCAAACCAGTCAACCCTAAAAGAAATCAATCAGTCCTGAGTATTCATTAGAAGGACTGATGCTGAAGCTGAAACTCCAATACTTTGGCCACCTGCTGCGAAAAACTGACTCACTGGAAAAGACCCTGATGCTGAGAAAGACTGAAGGCGGAAGGAGAAGAGGACAAGAGAGGATGAGATGGTTGGATGGCATTACTGATGCAATGGACATGAGTTTGAGTAGGCTCTGAGAGTTTGTGATGGACAGGGAAGCCTGGCATGCTGCACATTATGGGGTCTAAAGAGTCGGACATGACTGAGAGACTGAGCAACAACGAAAATGGCTTATGCTCTTAAAATCCATGACATTCTAAGAGGAGGATTAAGAGAGGCAGTGAAACTGGTCCTCTTGTCTGCCCCTGGCATTAGAAATGAAATCCTGCCTCTATCCATGGGAAGATGATTAGCAGGGAGCTGGCACCCCAGGAAGAAGCCACCCACCCCTCAGCAGCATGGGTCTGGCCCCTGCTCCACACCCACCTCAGTGAAAACAAGATCTCACTTCCTCCCACAGCAGCCTTGACCAGCTGCAGCTGATGGGGCCCCAAAGCCCAGCCCATCACTCACAACCACCTCCATTTCCCGAATGCAGGGTGCCCGACATCCTAATTCCTTCTCCTCCTTGTGTAGTGATCAGCCCAGCCCCTCAACCCCGAGAGTTCATTTGACCTTTGCACCTTAGAGAATGACAAGCTTCCCCACGACCCAGTGCCGAGCTCCTGACTGGGCCAGGGGCACCTGCTGGCTGTCACACACCATGTCACATACTGGGCAGCTGAGTGCACAGAAGAGCAGGGCCCCCAGGAGGCAGATGTCACGGGGCTCAGAGCGTGGAGCGCAGCCCCCTGCACTGGCGGCTGCCTGGACATCTGGGTCGCTCTACTTTCCAGGGCTTCCCCAAGCCTCCACCCAGGGCATGCTGGGGCGGGGGAGGGGGGGGTGGGGGGTGGGGGGGGTGGGGGGTGGGGTAGCCCAGAACTCTGTTCTGTCCATGCAGACAAGTAAAGCAGTGCGTGCGGTCACCCTGTGGTGACTCCTGAGTGCAGGCACAGGGGTCATGAGGGAGACATGGCCTCTGCTCCAGGGCAGACCGCTGGCTGAAAAGGACAACACACCTGGGCAAACCCCAGCCTTCATAAGCGCCAGCTGACAGAGCCACATGCCTCACAGCGGAAGGCTTCCTGGGGGCCTCCCAGCCTGGAGGATGGAAGGGAGGGCTGGGGAGAGGCAGTAGGGTACGTGCGTGACAAGCAGTTCAGTGGTGCAATGCAGGGACTGCGGGTGGGGGGCTGAGAAGGGCCCCAGGACCTTTCGGACAGGAGAGCGGTGAGGCCGGATGAGCTCTGGAGACCGAGCCCCTCATGGCTAAGTGAGAGGAGGCCAGAGTGAGGTGAGGATGGAACGGGAGACCAGAGAGAGGCCGGAAGATGCGCTGACACCAGCAGAGGGAGGTGGCAGGGGAGCGAGGCGTGCAGGGGCAGCTGGGCGACTGTGGGTGGGGATGAAGCAAAGGTGGGTGAAGAGAGAGGCTCAGTGGCCACAAGGCGCAGACAGTCCCAGGACCCCTGGGAGGTGGGGCACCTCATCTCAACACACGCACAGCAAACTCACCCACTGATGATCTCCTTGGTCTCAGCCCGGATGAAGTGCTCCTTCTCAGGGGTCAGAATGCACAGGGAGAACTTCTGGCCGGTCCGGCCCTCCCCATCCACCACGTCCGTGCACTGGTTCATGTTGATGGTGCCCTGTGGGAGGGTTGTGGGCTGCAAGAGGAAGACAGGGCAGGAGTCACTCTGGGGGCAGAGGGAACGTCCCTGTCTCCCCAGATCCTTCCAGACCCTCCTGGCTTCCCCACAATCACGGGCTTCACAGTGTGCAGACTCCCCTGCCACGCAGAGCTTGGCCCTCACAGCCCCACGTCCTACTGACCCACCCCTGGGGGGAAGCGGTGACAGGCCTGCTCTTCTCAGAGGACAACCAGCTGGATGTTCCTTCCAACTACAGAAGAACAGCCCATGAGGGCTGGGGGAGGGCGGGGGCTGTGTGTGGCGGGGAACAGGCAGGCGACGCCTCTTGAGGACAGCTAGGGTGACAGAGGCAGCCGGAAGCCTGGTCTTAGAGGGGGGCTGATCCAGAAAGCAGTGAGAAAAGCTATAGGAGGTGGTTTTGAAATTGCAAGACTATTTTCAAAGGCTAGGAGGGGCCAGAGAGAAGCACACCTTGAAGGCGGACTATGGGGCAGGCAGACCAGAGCCATGCCCCTGGGGTCATCAGAGGTGGGCCTCCTTCAGGGCTGCCCGGCTAGGGCTGGGACAAATTATAGCACTTCCCCCCTTTTCTATCAGCCAAAGCTGTGAGATACTGATGTTAGGGAGAGAAATCCAAAAACAAGATACTGAGCGGATGAGTGAGGACCCTCCTGGAACACAAGGAAGCTTTGGGGAAGGAGGCGGCGGGCTGTGGTGGCCAGCACACCAGGCCCAAAGACTCCGTGAAGGGAGGGGAGCCCAAGTTCCAACTCCCACCCTGCCTCCACCGCCACCACAAGGAGCCTGCCCCAAGGGCCCAGCACTCCCAGGCTGGTCCCAGAGAAGCAGCAGGGGCAGAAAAGGCCCACATGGTGGCTGTGCTTCCTTCCTCCCACCAGCCAGTCCACTGCTGCAACACAGAGAAAGGGGGCCTGGTCTGAAGATGAGATGCCGAGCTCAGCTGACCCACCGCCAGCCAACTCCCTTTTTGTTCCCTGGGGCCCCACCCAGGAGCCAGACCCCAGAGGTGGTGGCTTTCCGGAGTCCTCGCCCTGACACGACCACCAGCTCACTGGGTCACTGCAGGGCAGGGAGTAAGTTCCCCACTCCAAGAAGTCTTTCCGTGGGGCCTCTGGGATCCGCCCGTCCCCTCTGGATGAAGGCAGCAAGGCAGGAGGGCAGCCGTGCGCCCAGAGAAGAGCACACACCTCACTGTGTCTTCAAAGTGTGTCTGTCTCAGAAGTGCCCCCAGGTGGGCATGAGAGAGGGGGCCACACCCATGCCAAACTGAGCACTTCCTGAGTGAAGTAAAACCTTGTAGCACCTCCCCTGGAGGCTCCTGACAGGTCCTTAAGCTGGAGAAGGGAGCCTGGTGAGTGGTCCTCAACCAAGCAGCTGAGGAGGGAGGTGGCCCAGGTCCCCCACGTCCCTCAGGATGAATGCTGTCTTCCCACCTTCCTGCCTCAGCTCCAGGCCCTGCTTCCTTCCCCTACATCATGCTAGTGCCCAGCAGAACCCTCCCTGGGTGGTGGCCTCTGCCCTCTCCAAAGGCAGACTCCCTCAGGCAGGACACTTGATCTCCACTGGCCCCTTTGAGGCAGGGCAGCAGGAAGGAGCAGGGCACGGTGCGGAGCAAGGCGTGAGTGCAGGAGCAGGCAGGCCCAGCGCTCTGCTCTGCTGCCCCTGCCCTGCATGAGCCCCTCCTCCCGGCCCTCCTGCTGCCTGTGAGGGTGCGCGGCCCTGGTGCACTGCCTTGTGTCACACACCACACACGGGTGAGTTCAGCGGGGGCCATCAAGTGCATCATCAGAAGTCCTAGCGTTTTCTCCTCACCAGACCACCTAGAGGTCTCCAGAGGCCACTGCCCCAGGGCTCAGGGCCTGAGCTGCTCCCTGGTCCCTCTGCACAGCGGGTATTCACCTGGTGAGGCTCCCTGTTGGCCCCGCAGCTCCTGTCATCACGGGACTCAGGCACCAACTGCACCCTGAGACTTTCGGCAACCTCTCTACGATAGGAAGGTGCTACCACCTCCACAGAGTTTGCAGAAGGGCCACAAAAGACAGAGACATGACAGGGGAGGGCTGAAGGGCACAAGCATCTCTCCACCACCTCTAAGCCAGGATCACCCAGTTACCGTCTCTCTCATCCTTCCTTAGATATGACCTCCCATGGGGCAGGTGTGACCTCATCCTGTCACACACAGAGAAGACGGAGCAAGAGACAGGAAACCTGGGAAACCTGTCCAACAGTGCCCGCCCCACTCCAGCCCGGGAGGAAGCAGCACAGGAACACCCGCACAGGCCCCTTCCCTGCTAGACTTCAACGTGCCTCCCATACAGTATAGGCTGTACCCCAGTACTGCACGATGGGCCTGTGGCTCAAGCTGTCCTGGCCTTGACCACATGGCCTACCAGCATGCACACGTCCCACTGTTTGCAGAGCAAGGTGCCCCAGGCTCAGCTCAGATGTACCTACCCTGATCCTAGAATCGGCCATTTCTCCAAGGATCCCTGGTTCCTTTCACTGGAGAACAGAATTAGAAATCAATACTGAGGAACTAGGCATGCTCATTGCTTTTGGGGCGCTGCCGCCTCCAGGCCTTCTCAGATGACGGACAAGGAAGCACAGGTGCGTATAACCCGTGCGGGGTCACGTCTACAGTCACCCCCGCTGCCCCACCCGTTCCTATCTACAATTGCAGGATCTCTCTCCTGAGTGTGTGTCTCTGAAGCTAAACATACTGGTGTCCTCCACTTGAATCCAGGACCACATGGATCATTCCAGCCTCTCCCCTCACTTGCCTGGGCCCCGGCACACCCAAGTGGCCCAGACTGTGAACCAGGGCTCCAAGGCAACTTCACCACCGTGCACAAGGCACCCAGCATGACCCCTTCTCCTTCAGTTGTACAGACTCCAAGGGCACACACCACCTTACACACTCCCACCTGGACTCTGCAAGGAAGTCCTGGAGAAGAACCCATCACAGCTCCTTGTATATCTGAGAGCCCTGTGGGGGAACAGACACTAGTTCTACACTTCCTGCCTCCAGCACAAGTTTCGGAGCCCTCTCTTCCAGGGCATGCTGGCTAAAGAGGGAGGGAGGGAGGGCACCAAGGGGAAAGGCCAGGGGCTCAAGGTACCTCCTAGCAGAAGCCATTTTTCCAGCCAAGAGGAAGACTGGGGCTGCTCATAGAGAGTGGGGGCAGGGGGCACTGGCACACAGGCAGCAGGGCCTACTGTGGAGATGCACGCCACAGCTCTGGTCTGCAGGGTGCTGTGCCCAGGAGAAAGGCAGTGCTAGTTTCCTGCCCAGCGGCTCCAGGCAGATTGGGAGAGAACACACTGTCGTCTGCTATGGGTGGGCTGGAAGCCACACAGCCGTGCACTCAGCAAGCCCTCCTGCAGGGCCACCTGCTCACCCTGGTTCTGAAAGACCCCCGATGCTGAGATCTGACGCAACCAGAAGAGACTCCTGGTGACCAGGAACCACCAGAGAGGCTGGAGAGAAGGCGAGTGGTCCTAAATGGTAAGGTCTGAGTGCTTAACGGAATGGTTTTCAACTTTTGCTGAATAATGGAATACCTGGAAAGCTAACTAAATGGAGGTTCCATGCCCAGATTTAAATTCTCTGGGGGTGGGGCTTGGACATCAGAATTACCAAAAAACCCCCTCATGCTTCTAACACCGAGGCTGGGAACAACTGCCTGGAAAGGAGACTGGTCTGCTCACTGTCACAGCAGGCCCAGCACCGCGGGCTGGCTGGCCCAGGCCCTGGCCAGCTGCACTAGGTCACTAGGCAGCTTGTGGCTGGGCCAAAGAGGACCTGATGAAAGCATAGCAGAGGGGAGAGGAGAGAGAAAACACAGCTGCTGCGAGCCCGCAGTGGGTGAGGGCCACTGGGGTTCACAAGAGAGGGGACACTACTGGAGACGTGGCATCGTCAGGCCCCAGCAGCCAAGGCTCGGGTTAGCACCCCCAAAGGCCCTGCCAGCCACAGTGAGAAAGAAAACGAAGCCTCAGGCAGCTTGAGGGGAGGAGGGACATGGGTCTTCTCCTCGGGTGACCCTGTGAGGCCCTCAACCAACTGGGAAGGTGAAGACCACGCCAGGCAATGCTACCACCCATGGAAGGTGAGGGCCACGGTGGGGCTGCCACACTTCCTGTGACGAGAGCAGAGTCCCTCTCCCCAGCCAGGCCCAGGTGACCACACACAGGCACAGGCTCCCGCCCCCACCGCCCCGGCCCTGAGCGCCGGGTCCAGCTCCTCTGGCTCCTAGCCAGTGTGAGCGTCCGGTTGGAACACAGGATGGGGGGAGTTTATTGCCACACAGATCATGCAGGCGGATCACACGGGCACTCACACACGGGTGCGCGCGCGAGCACACACACAGACACACCCCTCCTGACAACCACGCTGCTGACAGACATGCACCCCTCCTGTTAACCACGCTGCTCACACACACACACACACACCCTCCTGTCAACCACACTGCTGAGCCTTGAAACCAAGTTGGGCTGGTGCTACTACAGAATTTGGCTAGGCAGGACCCACACAAGGTGGGTGCCCAAAGGACTTCAAATAGCCTTTTTATGGAGAAATTCTCTGATTTATTCCAAGAATCCACACAATCGAGAAAGTCTGCTCTGAGCCCACACCACATCAGAAGTCACTGGGCCTCCCCTACTGTCCAAGTTTTAAAACACAGGGGAGCAGAGCAGTAATGAGATTGTCCGGCAGGGGACTCCCAGCCTGGATACAGGCCAAGCATGGCCACAGCCCCCCAGCCCTTCTCATGCCCCCCAGGGACCCCAGGCTCCAGGGACACTCGGGCACCCACAAGCTCACCTGCAGCAAGACTGCCCAAGGGTCCAGGGCACACATACTGTGAGACCACGACTGATATCCCCAACCCGTCTCAAGATAGGCCTGTGCCCAAATGCCATGGTACTGAGCAAAGCATCCTGCCCTCCCGTCTCTGACCCACAAAACCCGGCGGCAGGACTGAAGCTCCGTCCTGTGAAGGCTCCTAGGCTCTTCCCAGGGATCCGTGGGGCTCATCAGCAGGAGGGGTTGGAGCCTCCTGGAGTGAGTCCAGGGCCCTGGAACAAGCACCCTGTTCTTCCCAGACTCAAGTATTTCGCAGTCCGTAAGTGAACCCACAGGCACCGATCCTCTCCCTCAGCGTAGGAAGCCTGGACCACATCAATGCCGATGCCCTCCTGCTTAAACTTCCCAACAGTGGGAGAAGAAGGAAAATCTCCAGAGAGAAGGGGCTCGACAGCAAGGTTCTCTGCCTCATTCTCTGCTTGCAAAGACTTCCAACTGCCCAACAAGGGCTGTGAGAAGCGGAGGCCTGGCCGGCTGATGGGGCCTCGTCTAAGAAAGCACGCTCTCGCTTGTCTCTCCTCCTGGAAACTCCCAACCAAGGGCTCAAAGGTGTGCACTTCCTGGGCCCTGCACTGACCCAGTGATGTTTTAAGGTCCACCTTTACAGTCTGTTCCCATCTCCTCACCTGCTCTAGGTCCAGTTCATCTGCCCCACTCCCGCCCTGGAGCCCCGCCACTGCCACTGGCTCTCCTGGCACCCACACCTGGTTCCTGAGAGCGGGTGTCTGCCCCCAGCAAGACCTCAGAGAAGCCTCTCATGGAGGCCTGGGAGCACCCGAGTTCTCCGGTCCCATTAGCTGCCTGGAGACACAGAGGATGGGGAGGGAGAGGTGCTACCAGCAGCCGCCACCCAGCCACAGAGGCACGCACCCTGGAGATGTGTGTTCTGCACTGCCTCTGCCCTCCCAGGTCTCCTGGAACCCTCAGGACCCTGCGGTGGGGGCCGTCACCACTGTAGAAAATAATTTCAAAAACAAGGAAACATACACAACTGGAGTCCCAGTTGTCCATGCTACTGTCAAAATGGTTCTAAAATTTGTTTCTTTTAAAAAAACACAGAAAATAAACACTTTTAAAAATCCGGATGTACTATTTCAAAACGTTCATCTCTGAATTAGGCGACAGATGTCCCTAAACCTGAGGGGAAGGGGCTCCTTTGGGGAAGCGGGCCTTTGTTTGACAGCAGAGACAGACCCTCCCCCACCTCGCCCCTGCAGCAAGACAGGAGGGCGGCGGGAAGACAGGCCATGAAGCGGCAGTCTCGTCCACAGCGTCCAGTATCCACGCTCATCCTGAAAAGCACTGTTCCTCTCCCCACACCACTGAGAACATGCAGATGTAGTGAGGCTACAGAAGTAACCACAGTCAGCTAGCAGGCGGAGCTAGAAGTCAACCCACACACAACAACCCAGGTGTTTTCTGACAAACTGCTTGAGGACCGGCCAATTCAGTTTCATTTCATTTTGACGGGTTCCAAGAGGGGAAAGTGCAGCCTAAAAACCTGTGAGCCTGGGCGGCCTGTACCGGTGCTGTGCTCTCCCTGGCCAGACTGATGGCGCTTCGGACAACCTGGACCTCAAGGCAGAGTCCCTTCAGGATGCAGGGACACAGGTCTCCAGGCTAACTGGCCATCACCCTACACGCAGGATGCTGCAGGGCAGTGGCAGAGCCTGGCCAGCGTCACTGGAGGGCCTCTTTATGAATTGAACATTAGTGTCCCCTCAAAACTCCTTCACTAAAGCCCTATCCCTCAATGAGACGGTGCTGGGAGGCAGGGCCTCTGGGAGGTCCTCTCTGCTCTCCGGCACGTGAGGACACAGGAGCAGTCTGGGACCTGGAAGACAGCTCTCACCAGAACCCGGCCATACTGCACGCAGATCTTGGACTTGAGAAATAAACCATGTTGTTTGTTAAGCCACAGCAGCCCAGACGGAGCAGGTCAGCCTCCACTGCAGCACCCCTGAGGACGGGTGCCCCTGCAGAAGGACATCCACTCCACTGTCTCCTGAGGGCTGTGTAACAGGCTGGCAGCAGAGACATCATACCCAGTGGGAGTAACTCTGAGCAAGGAAACCAGAAAGGGCATCTCGTCATTTAAACTCCAGAAGTTCACATTACAGAATTTTCTGAACTGTCAGATTATCATCTCATCTTTGTGCTGTCCTGTTCTCGCAAAATCTGTACAATGAGTATGTTACTTTTATGACTGGGAAAAAACAGCTGTAACAGCACACAGCTTTTGTGGCATTTGCTCCCCTGCATATGACCACTCCCCTTGGTATCAAGATCCAATCCAGTCTTTACGTATTTTTAATTGTCTACATTTTAGCCACAGATTTGCTTCATTTTAAGAAATCTTAATCAGCAAATTCAAAGTTACAAGAAAAGCAAATGCAGGGGTGACTTTTTACACTAGGGTTCAGGGCAGTGGGTTTAGACTTCCCTGTGGGAACCAGTGAAGGTGCAGTCTGGGGCAGCAATGGGAGAGAGGATGTCCATTCTTCCTGCGACTGGCGGGGGTGGGGGTGTCCCATCCTCCCACGACTAGGCAGGAGCTTGGAAAGAAAGGGCCTGTGAGGAAGAGGAGGGAAGAGAGGGAGGGCTGAGAAACAAATGGCTTTCAGCTGGCCCCAAGCTTGCAAGGCTTGTGCCTTTGACATGGCTATTTTTGGGTTTCTGAGTGGGGAGAAAAAAAGAAATTCTTCCCACCACCGCCGAGCTTGGCAGCCCCTTTGCCCTGGCTCCCCTCCCTGCCCCTCCCCCTCCACAGCCCCTCTGGGATGGAGGAGGCCCACCCTGGAGTACTTCTCTCCCCCAGCCACCCCTTACTACCCCCATGCTCTGAGGAGGATCGGGAGGCCTCACCCACTTGCCTGTCTCTTTCTGTGGAGCTGGGAAAATGGGGGAATAAATGAAGCCTCAATTAGGCACGCATCCAGGGTTTGGGGGTGGGGGGAGGGGCCAAGGCTCCAGCCCAATCCAGGAATGCCTGAGAAAGCTGCAGGAGCCTCCGCAGCCTCCCAGGGTGGAGGCTTCCCACAGACTCCTTTTTGGTCCACACTGACCAGGCGGGCAGGGGCCTGGGAGCCCGCCCTCACTCCCACAGCAACTCACTGCAGGAGGCCCACCGGCTGCAGAAGGCTGGCCTCCCTCCGCCACCCGACGTGGGCTCCTGTCCCCTCCCTTTCTTCCTTTCTGGTGCCCTTCCCAGAGCAGGAGGCAGGACCCTCAGAGTGTGGACCCGGACCCAGGCGGGTGGCAGCCCTCCAGGCCGAACAAAGGCAGTTTTCCCCTTTTAACTGTGGAAACCCAGCGTTTCTTATTTATTCCACTCTGAGCCTGGAAAGAGCAATGAAAACGGAGATCTTATTTCTTCCCCGGGGGAGGTGTCGGGGGAGCGAGGCAGATTCTGCAGGGAGGAGACTGGAGACTGGGAAGGAAGAAGCTCTGTACAGATATTTTTAGAGCATGGGAATTAAGCAAGCGGACATTCTGGGGCCGGAAACCTTTGTCTCCATCCAACTCTGAAAGGCCAGTGGGTGACAGAGAGAAGGGCTTGGGGCGACATGCAGCAGGGAGAATGCATCGGACTCCCAGGAAAGGAAGCAAGCAGAAGCAGGGGGCTCTGCAGCCCCTTCCCACCCCACCCCACTCCTCCAGGCTGTTGCCACGCTTTATAAACCAGGCAGATGTCATGGCCACACAGCAGCTTTGTGGCATGGAACACTGGTGCCTGGCTCCTGGCAGGGCCGCCCCTCAGTTGCCTGCACCGGTCCCCTAGCTCTCAGAAGCATGGGGAGGTGCAAGAGGCTGAGGTGTGATGCCAACCACTCCAACTTCCTTGTGATGCCGACCACTCCAACTTCTTTTGTGGCTGGTTCAGGTCTAACTGTGGAGGAATGAAATGGAAGCTAAAATAAGGCTTTTCAGTTATCATCAGGGTTCCAATGCATCAGGCTGTCTCAGTTCCTAAGACTACAGATATGGTCTAACCATCTGTGGGCTGCCTCACTCAGAAAGCAGCCCTCTGCAACTGCCAGGACAACCACACAAACCTGGGAGATCCGGACATGAAGGGAGGAAAAAGGAGAGGACAACCTCCTCCCAACTGAGGAGCACAGGGTTTCCAGAGCACAGTCCGGCAGTAACTATCAACTGCCTCAAGATGGTTCACAGCCTGGACCCAGCAACTCTGCTTCTGGGACTGTCGGCTGAACCATTATACTGAGAGAGAAGGAAAGGAAGAGAGTAGGGAAGAAAGAAAGAAAGAAAAATCAGAAAACACTTCAAAGCCACTTGAGTGCCTGCAGTATGGAGCAGAGTAAACACAGCTACCTGGTGACCTGACAGGTAGATGCTCAAGACTGGGCTTCTAAGGGTGACAGAGGGGACCATTAGAACAGTTTCATTAAAACAACAATCTTACTTTTGAGCCTCACTTAAGTATACAATTACACACCCTAGGAGGACACACAAACCATGACACTGGCACATTTTTACCTCGGGACATAGGCAACATTGTTTTCTACATGCTTTTTACTGTTTTCCAAATTATTCTCCATGAAATATTTATTTCTGGCTTTGAAGGGCAGAAATCTCTCTTTCTTTAGTCCCGTCTTCTACCACCATCTGTGTGCTTCAACCAATGCTGAACGCCCACCTCCAGAATGCTCTGAGTTTGTCCCTCCCCCGGGCAATCCGGAGCTTGCAGGGAGCATTTCTGGGTACAGGCAGGGCATGTGTCTCTCAGCGCTGTGCCCCCATGCCAGCTAACCCTCTTGCCTGATATGGGCTGTGAGGTCCTGGAGGGCAGGACTCTTCCTCATCTTCATTTTTCCAACTCCCAGCCTGCCCACAGCACACAGCAAGTGAATGAATGAATCACCCTCTCCTGGCTTCCTCAGGTTGCAGGGAGCATCATGAGGAAAACATATGGTATGAGAGAGGCAAACAACCGTGTGCGCGGCCCCGGAGCGAGGACAGGCCTGCGCCGCACATCCCTGCGGTCATTCTCAAGGCAACCAGAGTATCGCTTACAGAACCTGCCCAGCCCCGGACAACAAGGGTCTTATTGTTGGTGCAAGCAGGTGCCTGGGCCCAGGCAGTCAAGGGCCTTATTCACCAAAGGGAGATTAGACAGTCTCCCTCTAACTTTTCTAGAACAGTGGTCATCATTAACTCTTAGGTTTCCAATCAGAGAACCAAAAATTTCATCTTGATCCAAAAACTCCTGGACCAGAAGAACTGTTTCCTAAGAGATGAAAAGTATCTCTTCCTCATAAAAGGCACTGCAGCCTTAATTCAGGAGGTGAACACACACGCGCGCAGCAGGCACATTTACGCTCACCCTCAGAGACCACATCAGGCACACGAGCTGTGCAGACCCAGGGCAGCAACCTGCCCCACAGACGATTTAGGTGAGGGCAGAGGAGCGGGGCTCACGAGGGGGATGCCAGGGTGGGCACTGACTCCTGAAATGCATGGGGGGCCTCTAGTCAAGCACGGCCAGAATCACAGAGCAACGCATTCAAGTTGCTGATAAAACTCTAATAAAAATGACCGCCGATTTTTAAAAGGTATAGCTCTCAAAGACAAAAAAAACAGGAAAGAGCAGCAGATGTGGGATAGTTAACCAATTGTGCAAACCTGGAAAGGGATCCGGGGGAGCAAGACTGACACAGCCCCAGAATTCCTCACGCTCAAGGCTGGCCCGGCACCTCCACCAACCTCAGGTGAGAGGGGCAGGAGGGCTGGGTAGCCCCCGTTCAAGGAGCACCAGCCCACAGGGCAGGCTCCCATGGACAGCACCCACAAGGTGCTCTCTGAAGAGGTTCTGGACACAGGGGAGGAAGCACCATGGCGGGGTTGGGGGCAGGAGGTGGAAGATTCCATGAAAGTCATCATCCTGAAAGCTGAGGCCGCCCCAGAAAGGAGAGGGAAGGACCTGGATCTGGGGGCTCTCCAATTTCCAGCCTGACTGTCCTTCTAAGACAAGGCCAGCCAATCACCACATAAGCTCTGCACACACATAACCTCATTCTTCAATACAAATGTACGGCTAAGGGTCACACTCATTTGAGAAAGCCCAAGACCAAAACAGGCAGGGAGGGAACTAAGAAGAAAGCAAGTCAGACCAGAGACACAATGGAATTTCAAAATAACTGGAATTCTAAGAGACAGTACTGTGTCAATGAAACTGGAGTAAGATGCTATAAAAAGGGATATAGAGAGAACAAGAAATGATCCCAAAGAAACTATAAGTATCACAGCTGACATAAGAACCAGAATAGAATAAAACAGGATCACTGGGATCAGAAATAGAAGGGTTTACAGCAAGGTTAATGAGGTCTCAGGAACAACAAAGCCATGCAAAAAAGATAATAAAATTAGAGGCTGTCCAAAGGAACCAACAGCCAAATAACAGGAGCTGAGAGTAAAGACCAGGGAAGATGAAACAAAAGAAATTATCAGAGGAAAAAAAAAATACAAGAAAACTCCTGGGCCAGAAGAACTGAACTTTCCTTATTGAAAGGCACACTCTCAATGAGAGAAAACAGGCCCACAGCAAAACGCATCCCATGCAATTCTAGAGCCTAGGGGCTCAATGAGAGAAAACAGGCCCACAGCAAAGCTCAGCCCATGCAGTTCTAGAGCCCAGGGGCTCACAAACAGCTCCTCAGAGCTTCCAAAGAGAAAACGCCCTTCGTTCACCACGGGGTCAGGAGCCGTATATGAACTTCTCCCCAGTAATGGTAGAAATGAGAGACAATGGTGCCTTCAAAACTCCAAGAGGAAACTGTTTCCAGCCTGACATTCTATAACCAGTCCAGCTGCCAACCGAGAGTATAGGCAAGAAAGGCATCTTTAGACACACAAGTTCTCAAAACTCTTTCCCTTGTGCCATTCTCAAGACGCTTTACCAAGTAGAGAAGCAAACCAAAAACTAGAGTTCAACCTAAAACACTCAGGAGAGGGCTGACGGGAACCCCAGGTCAAGAGCTAAGCAGCAGGCCTGGAGAAGAGCCAGGCCAAATGGGACAAGCGGAGAGAGGTCCCCATGAGGAATGTGACTGTGAAAAAAAGAAGACTCTCTGACCGAAGGACTTGCCCACACTAAGGAGAAATTTGTAGTTCTGTCAGGAAGTGTAAAGTTCAATTAAGGTTAGTTAAATATAAATCAAAATGAACAGGGGAGGGCAACCATAAACTTCAAGAGAAACCAAGTGTGGAAGGAAACACAGCCGTAGTCATTACATGGCTTGAGTGGCAGTTTTCACAGGGTCAGAATAACATAAACATTACTGATCTAGCCCTCCACTTAATACCTTACATGGGTTGGCTTATCAGACTGTATTGCCTGTTTCCCAGGAAAGTAAAAGAAAAAAAATACGGTCAGGCAGGGAGGGCTGGGCTCATGACAGGGTCCCTGGCAATCAGGGTGCAGGGCTGTGCCCTGGAGGACTCTGCAGCCTGGCCCCAAGCCACCTGGCCCTGCACAGGTACGTGTGGGGGTACCATGGGTGCACACACCAATACCAGTCACTTGGCTTTGCTTCTTGGACCCCAAATGTTTCCTGTTGCTGACTCTCATAAAATGACTCTTTTTCAACAGTTCTCTCTCTACTGTTGCTTAATTTGCTTCCTAACCAATTATTCCAAGCTGCTCCCTTTCCTAAAACCCAAAGTCACTCCTGTCCCTGCAGGAGGGCCAGACCCACCCAGTCCATTAAAGCAGATGCTCACCCTCCAGACCAGAGTAGCAGTGCCACAGAAGTCCACCCACAGCTCTAAGGACCCCCAACAAGGATGTCCATTACAGCCCAGTCTCAGCTGCTACCCCTGCAGAGAGTGAGGTCCCCAGAAATCCCTCTACCAGCTCACAGAACTGCTGCTCCAACCATCCCATGACCGCCTCCATCACTGTAAGAGCTGTGCACATGCAAAGGGCTGGCAGGGGCACTAGGTGGACACGAAGACATAAAATCACCTGCAGCCCCTCTGTTCACAAGCCATGGGTGTCCCCTTAACAGGTGTGGGCACCCTGGGGGAGTCAGAAAGAGGACCATGGTTCTCATTAGGCTTGACGGCACCAGACACAGTCGGGAGCTCATCTCTACCCTGCTGCCCATGACTGAGCACGCGGGTAGCTTGGAAGGAATGAAGCCACACAGGGTGGTCCCAGTGACATGGAAAGGCATTTGCCAGGCCACCAGCCCCCAGGTCCTCTCAGTAGAGTCTGGAAGTCAAAAGAGGGAGGGTTCTGGGGAGAGGCTTCTTAAATGCTTACGACGGACATGCCAGAGTCAGAGGGGATGGCAGACTGATCTCCACCCCTGGGTCAGCTGACGGGTGCCGGGCTTCTCCCACACCCACATGCATAGTTTACGGTTCTGTCCATGCAGGCAAATAGCAGGCCCCCTCTCCCTTGAAGCGCTCACTGCCCTATGCAGGAAGACTCACATGGAAATTTGCATCCTGGGGACCAGGGACAGAGGAAGGATACCCCCCTGGGAGCAGTGCCTATGTCCTCTCTTGGTTCTCTGAATGGTTCAGGGTTACCTGCAGAGCCTTCCCACCCCACCTGGCAGGTACGCATGTGCTCCTTTCTATCTGAGCTCTGCACCCACTCACTCCTGCATGCTCTCCTCTAACTTCTTTGCTCTATGAGGCAATGGCACAGAGCATCCATCCCACCTGTGATTCAGGCCCCGTGGAAGCAGCAAGCCCTTTCCTTCAGGACCAGGTGACCCCGTACCTACTGGTGGATTTCCCCAGCCACAAACGGACTTCTGGACCCAGTCATTCTTGAAACCCCTCTGCTGTAACTCCCAGGAGTCTGCTCTGTTCTTCATTCCAAACAGCCCCATAAGTAACTGGTGGCCTCCACCCCTCAGCTGTTCCACACTGAGAAATGTCACCCAGGCCAGCAGGCAGAGTGGTAAATGACAACAAAAAGCTACCAGAGGCAGAACGCTGTACATTCCATTAGACACCAGGCTAACAAGCCTGTGTCCCAGGCTTCCTCCTCCACTCAGTGAGAAGGGCCTACAGCCTGGCCACCAGTCTCCAGGGAACACCTGTACCAAAGGATGCCTCATTCTAATGGGTGCAGCCTTCTGTGCCCCAGGAAGTCATACTTGAGGAAGGAAGGTGCGTGACATTTCTGAGTGCCACCACTGACCCCTGATTTTTGGACAACAGGGCTTAGTTGGGAGGAGTTCCCAGTCCCAGCTGGGTTCATCATGCCCTTTCCTGTCACCCACCATAACGGTTCCAAGCAACCTGAAGCTAACCCAAGGATGCTCCAGGGCAAGGCAGCCTGCAGAAAGTCCAGAGTCAGAGCCCTTTACAGACTATATTTCATCTCCAATACACTTATACTTTAGAGTCATTGAGGAATTAACCGTGACAATATCCCTCCCAGAGAGGTGAAAATGATGTGTAGCTGTCGTGATTAAGTAAAGACAGGACAAGGAATTCAGGTGCAGCCCTCAAGTCTAAAAATGAAAGCAGGCAGGGGTGCAACGCCTCAATCCTGGAGTCACCTTCTTGACATGTGGCTGGGGCCTGGCTCCCGAGTGCTCCCACTGAGCTGTCCTGCAGCAGCCCCTCCCCGCCCCCCGGCTGCTCTCCCCTTCATCTAGCCCCTGCAGAGGCCTCAGAGCTCACAGAATGGGGGGGGGGAGGGGAAGGGGGGTGGCTGTTCACACTGGTAAAGCACTCAGACTTTGGCAAATGTTTTTTAAGTTCATTATTTTGGAAAAATAATTAACTGGCGGACACGGAAGAGGTGGTGCAGGCTTGCTCATGCAGGCTGGGCCCTGAGGCACCAGAGTGATTCTGTCTGGGGAGGTCTGAGCAGTCCAGCCAGAGCTGCTGGGGTGGGGAGTGGTGAAGGAAGGGTGGGATCATGCACAGCTTCAACTGAAGTAGCACCAGACTGCATCAGTTTAAAGCTCCTGTTACGTTTCTCCGCAGAATTCCATGGGGAATATAGAGGTCACCAACCTGCCTGTGACAGCACCGGGAGAGCCCTGCGGGACATGGAGCACCCATTAGGCTGGGGCAGCCCCCGCTCTTTCACAGCCCCCATCTTGCTCACAGGCTGACCTAAGGATGAAAACACTTCCAAGTTTAAAGTTATTTTTTTAAAACTGCCGTTTTTACCACAGCAACCACAGGACTGAGGAGGAACAGCTAAGCAGAGGAGGGAAGGAAAGCAGTCCGGGTCACTGTGGGTCCAACAGCCCCTGAGGTCATATGGAGGGCGAACCAGCCACTTCCTCAGAGATGGGGGACTGGAGGAAACCCTCCAGGTACAGACTCCACACCAGTGCCCTCTTCCTGCACCCCTCGGGTCCCTGGCCCTGACACAGCAGGTCTGCCTCCGTGCTCCGGAAGCTGAACCCAGGTGGAAAAGTACAAAGGTCAAAGCCAGGCCAAACGCATGAAAGGTTTACAAATAAATCTTAAGACATGAGACTGATTCATAAAGCATCAGACTGGGGCCACAGGAAGCTTCGCTGCCTCTCGGAGGCAGAGGGCAAACTACTGCAATTTCCACACACCTCTGAACGTACATTCATACACCCAACTGCAAGCCTGAGGTGAGTCTAGTTCAAGGAGCTGGAAGGCACACGGAAACCAACAGAGCGCCCATCTGTGGCCACAGACAAACCCCAGGGTGGGCCAGAGGCCAAGAGCCCAGCCAGCCCGCACCCAGCACCCCTCCCCATACCGCAAGCAGTGGCCAGGTGTGGCGAGCCGCCCACCACTAGAGGCAGCAGCAGCAATGACAGGCAGAGGGGTGGGGCCACCGGGAAAAGATCCATTCTTCTCCCAGGAGGCATCTCACCAGCTCTCAAACTCCCAGTTCTGACACTCACAAGTTGAGTGATGCCACCATCTCTTGGGGCCTCAGTTTCCTCTGTGAAATGGAAGGGTAGTACCTGTCAAGCAGTAACTGGAGCAAACATCACGTTAGAGGAGGTGCCTGAAGAGCAACCACAGAGCACCGGGATGAGCACACGGCACCCCTGCAACCCCTATGACCAGCAGGGTGGTGGCCAAGGCCCCCACTCCTTCCAGAAAGCTTCTCTGACTCCACAATCTACCCACTGCCCTGAAGAAGGTGCGCACTGTGGTTCAGCTTTGTATTTAATATTCACATGGGTCCCAACGAATTGCGTGCCTCACCGTGAAAGGGATCCTCTCGTGGTCACACGTCCTCCCACCATGGCTCTTTGCTGTGGACATGACAGCCACCATGGTTACCAGTGAATCAGAATAACCAGTCTGCCTGGGAAAGCCCTAGGCAGGGGGCAGGGTGGGGGGAGGGGGAGGCCAGCACTTAGAGCAGGGCTGCTCTGGTGCCTACACCTCTTCATGTCGCAGGGGTGGCTACTGAAACTGTGGTCCCTGGGCTCTGCAATCTGGAGGTTCTGATGCAAGGGTATGATGGAGACTGGGCTGAAGAGGAGTGTCCCCACGGGCAGCGGGTCAAGTTGAGTCCCTCCCCATTCTCCCCTGGGGCCCAAACTCATGGAAAACCAAGTAGGCAAAGGTCCTGGGGTCAAGCATCCTCTAGGACTGTCCTAAGGAAGAAAACTGTAAAGGAGGCAGACCCACAACCGAGCAGTTCTCAGTTCCTCTGAGGAGTGCTCAGACCAAGCCCACTGCCTCGCCTGTGAGCACAGACCCCGAGGTGACTCCTCTGGCTGGAGCGCCATGCCCAGGGGACTGATGAGCCCACAGTTGCCCTCCAACAAGGCACATGAGGGCTACCAGAGCTCTCCCCACTACATGACTGGGGTGTGACATGCACTGAAGAGCCGGCAGCGTAGTCCCCGTGAAGGTGGCTCAGCATAGCTCTGGTCTGGGCTGACTTTCCAGGAATCTCAGGGCACATGGTGGGAGGGCTCCACACACCTGCTGTGGAAGTGTAGGCACAGCCTCTCCACAGGTATCACAGAGGAGAGATCCACAGTCAGATCGCTTCAGAGCAGACAGAGTTAACTGCATCAGACCTTCCATGATAAGAAGATAATATCATAGGCTCCGACATGAGTGAACCTTGAGGACATATGCTAAGTGAAATAAGCCAGACACACAAGGACAAATACCATGACCCCACTTACAGGAGGTCCCTGGAGTCCTCAAACCCAGAGGCGCAGGAAGTAGAAGGGTGTGTGGTAAGGGTTTAATGGGGACAGAGCTTTGGCCCAGGAAGATGGGAAGAGCTCCAGAGAGGGGTAGAGGGATGGTGGTGCTGGGCACACACCAGCGTGAGTGTGCTTAATGCCGCTGAGCTGTAGCTGTTAAAGTGGTACGTTTTGTTGCATATATTTTACCACAGTTTAACAGCAAACAACAACAACAAATGTTTTTGCCTGGCTTCCAGAAGGAAAAGGAAGAGAAGATGAAATCAACAGACAGGCTGCCAGAGCTCACTGGCCACAGGTTCCCCCAGACCCAAGTCTCCCTGCCCAGCGACTTCACCTGAGACGGGGGTGCTTCCCCTCTGGACGGGGAAGACCCCAGCACCACAGCTCGAGGGCAGACACACAGCAACAGCAGAGCACAGGGACAGAAACAAAGGCAGAGGAGAGGGGGAGCTGTCTGGGCTTCCAGACTCTTCACTCTGTCCTCTCTGCAAGAACCAGAGGCCCAGCCCAACTGCTCAGGCTCCCACTTGTCTCTGAGGCTGCCCTGAGCCCACCTCACCTCTGCTTGCATTTGGGAAATTTTTTTCCCTTTTTTGGGCAATTTGCCTCTCCTCCACACCCACCAGTTACAGGGTATGTGGGTGTATCGAGAAAGAAATTTCCCAAAAAAGGAAAAGTGATCCCGAAGGTTAGTCCCATCTCAGAGCTGCCTGGAAGAGAAAGGCAACAGTTACCTCTGGAGTCAAACTAGCCTGAGGCCCCAGACCCTGCAGGAGACCCCACACAGGAAGGGGTCTCCAAGCAACCCTCCAGGGACCAAAGCCCCCTCCCACTCAGAGTCCCCACCTGTGCTTTGAGCCCTCTGGAGTGTGTTCTCTCTCTGCTGAGAACCACTAAGAGCTTCAAGGCAGAACATACCTAATCCTTCCCCAAGGATTACCCAGGTCCCACCTCCTCCCCATGCTTAACAGAAGTCCTGCAGCAACGCACTTACAAAGTTGATGATTTCAACTCAGCAACTTTGACAGGACCCGTGCTCCCCAGACCCCTGGTCAGACAGTGCAGAGATGAGGACCAAGAACTACGG